>JASGCC010000100.1:706475-1275058 GCA_030067915.1 Hydractinia echinata | reverse complement strand
ACCGGTTGTTTCTCTACTATAACCTAAAATTTTGAAAATTGACTTGACCTGCCATGGTTGAATTCTTGGGTTATGACTGTTAGGGATTGGAAATATTTATTTAAAAGGGGTGGTAGCAAATTTTTTAAGTCAAAAATTTTAGATTCAGCAAAACTACAATCTTGGACAAAAATATTGAGACGAAAGCAGTTTTTCCTTATTTTTCAAATATGGACAAAAGTGTAAAACAGTCAATGCGGTGCAACTGTCAGACTGCAAAGTCGCTACTTTTGCACACATGTAGGTCAGACAGACAGCGTTGAAAAGTTGCTAGTCACATTCTCTAGCATGTCTACACATCAAAATAATACACGTTGAACCAAAATTCGTAAGAAAAAGCCATGCTGATAACAGCAACAATTAGCACATTTTAAGAGAACCTAAGTCTGCTCTGAACATTGGCAAGTGAATTTGACAAGTTCAAAATGTGTGAATATAATATAGAAATAACCTACGTAATTACTTGTGGTAGCGAACTTTGAAATTAGTTGTCTTGTCTCAATATATTTTGACCAAGATTGTAACTTAAAAAGTTCCCTCTGTTATTTTATTTAATTTTGTTGCTCGAAATATTGGAAATCCAGATAGTGCAATGTGGTCAGCCCACAAAATTTGGGGGTGATGATGGTTGCTGTACCATTTTGTTACCCCAACTTTTAAATAATGTGAACGATTTCTCGTTACCAAAGAGTACTATTATTTCATAAATATATTTTATAGGATTTACTTGTAACAGTCATTTTTTATCACAAAGATTAGAAAATTGTTCCACCAGACTTTACTCATGCACTAAGCTAAGCTGCCATGTTTGTTATTCATACCGCCTTTACTCATTATTTTCCAGGATCGTTCACAGTTACCCTAAGTAAAATTGGGGTAAAGAAAGCTTTGTTCCCCTCAAATGAGAAAATGATGTGGCGTTGTGGTATTTATTAAAATTATGACTTCAAACCATGGTGATTACATAGTTAATGTGAAACACTACAATTTCTTCATATGTGTATGTGTACAAGTTATAGATGCCGCAAATGTGATTTTTCTTTAACTTTTTTAAATAGTCACTTAGGTAAGTGTTTCAAAATAAAAAAACACACTCAATGTTTACAATATATGGATACGGCTTTACGTTTTACTGATACTATTATTAGTATTTTACCCAGTATAGGCCATAGATATTAAAAGTAGTGCATTTATAACAAAATAATTCTTCCAGTAAAAATCTTAAAATTGTTCATGTCGCAAAAAAAAAATCTACGCAAAATATCTCAACATGACTGATTTATGAAAATTTATATTCGATAATTTATATTTTTGAAATTTTAATGAAAGGTAGCCCTTAATATAACTTGCTCATGTCACACAGGGCTGACCATTATTTTTTTATCCACAAATGAATAGAATTATATCAACCAGAAGAACGTAATAAAGTAATCACCATAGAAAAACTGCCTTTAAAAATCTTAAAAGCAGAGAAAAAAATGAAAAAAATCATTTTTTTTCTTTAAAATTTCTTCTGTGTGAGAAAAACAAACTTTTTGTGTCCGATGCCATGATGTTTCCCCACAACCATTCATTATTTCATTTAATTCATTCAAACTTTACTTTGCCTACCAGAAGAAAAGAATGTCTCGTTTTAGACTCTCCTCTTGGTTTACAATTGAGATATTTATTTGAATGGCAATACTTAGTTTGTTACTTAATATTTTCAGTCAATATATGAAAGAGTTTAGGCAGTAGGTTGAAGTTCAAGGAGATTTGGTTATTGTGGAGGTAACATATATAACAGAGGAAATCACAGGAGAGGAGCCCTGGATGTTAATGAGAGGTCTACTTTGAGATGGATAACACGATACATAAGAAGAACTCTGGATGTGGAGAAGAGTACGATATTGTGTGTTTTATTGAGAATAAAACATAAACAATGAAAAGTTGTTGCTGATAACTGCCTTTCTTTGCAAAGAATTCCTTTACATATACAAACATCCATCATGTTAAAAATATTTGTTGCTTAATGACATCATTTTGGAGGTCAGCAATGACCCATCGGTCCCCTTTTTTATTTAAATTTGTTTACCCTGTTGCCTCTAAAACACTCTTGAAGGCTATTTCTGGAAATATCCTCACTTTGCGTCCTACAAGCGATTGTTACAAATTTGAAAATTTTTGGAATATTCTTGTCAGTGAGTTGAAAAATCAAGAAATCTTTTTTTCATAAAATGTTGCTACAACCTTTAATAAAAACACAGAAAAAAATGTGAAGCATACACATCAATATCAAAGTAAATCGTGACTATTATTACAAACTTTTGGTGTATAGATCAATGCCTGAGTCACAAAGCTGGTTTCTCCATGCATATAAGTGATATTCCTCCCTTGGAACAACAGAACATTGCTTATATATATATATCACATACAACTGTGTGACAACCAATTTTTACTGCTTTTTTCAGTACACAATCAAAATGAAACCAGATTTTTTTACTTACTAAGCGTGTGTACATGTCCTGTAAAATTGTGAGTCTTTTTACCTCCACTGGGTCAAAATTTTCCATATATATGTGAGGGTGGCCACAGGTTTTTGTATGTAACCGTCCGGAAAAGCCTGGGCTGTCCCGAAACCGCCCGAAATGCAACGTGCGCGAGCTCATTGTTCTCATTTAATTTTTGTCGAGAAGAAGGTGCTATTTTGTCGTTGTACTCTCAGTTTATTATTTGTGGGATTTTATTACAGCTATATATTTATGGAATAAATGATATAAAAAACAAGTTTTTCACTCTTCCACTACCACTGCACGACATTAAAAGAATAAATTATACATTTTAAAAAAATGTTGTTTCGGGTTGATTCGGGTTTCTCTGAGCGAAATTTTAATTTTTTTAAAACGACGGAAGTCGTCAAACAATAAATGTTTCATTCATTGTGGACAATTTGCCCTGACAAAATATTTGATTCGTTCAGCTAGCTAGAGAGCTACATAAACAAATGTCATAAATTTGTTGACACGCATTGAATAATAATAATAATAATAACATGGTGGAATTGGAAACATCTGCAACAACAGCAACAATAACACCAATAGCAACAACAACAACATAAGTATTATGTAAAATACAATGATGTTTTTTCATAAAATTCAATGTTTTCTCTCTGGTCTGGCAGCTGGCAAGCACAACAATTCCTGTTGTCTGACATTATATGCCCGACTGGAAATATCTTTATAATTAGAGTAGTAGTACAAAGTACAGAAAGTTATTTTACTTTCCAAAAACGATTTTCTTCATAAGGAAACAAAAACATTTCTTTTTTTGGCAAAAACATTACTACCTAACTAGCATCTTTGTGCAAAAACGGAACGGAGGAAATGGAATTTTTCTTAAAAATTAGTAAAACCAGAAAACTAATTTACTAATAGCTAGATGGCTTGGAAATTTTTGTTTGAGAAAACAAAGAAGAATATTAAATATACCTAATTGGTTTTTGTTCTCTCCTTTTTCGTTTCTGTGCATCAGCTACTGCGCTGCCATTATTTATTTGCATTCACAACACCTTGGAATTTTTTGCATCTACGATGGAGAACTTATCTAGCATCTGCGACAGAGAAAAAATCTTTTTAGCAGTGTCAGCTTTTTTAAAATTTTTGTCAACAACAAGAGAACGAAACGGGGGAACTGTGGAAACTGCACACATGCATGTGTTGTTGCTGAAGATGCTCCACATCGTTCCCTAGCTACTTGCCTTTTTGAACTGCAATAACTATTTACCATGACTACCTCTTAAATTACATAATCATGTCTTTTTTACTAATGCCCACCTCTTGTCACGTGATAGTAAAACGTTACCTGCTCACCTTTTTCAGTTGGGGTGCCCAGTAAAACCTTTACAGTATAAGTTTTAGATAAACAAAACTTCCAAGCAAATTCATTTAAGTCCATTGGGAAAGAGCTCTGAATAATCCAGTCTTGAATTTCAAAAGGTTTGACCATCACAAAACGTCATGCTTACAACGGGCTTTTACCCAATCCAGTTCATAATTGTAGCCTAATTTGTATACTTGTCCATGATTGGTTTAAACAGTATATATCATGTAGAAACAAACAAAACGTCTGTGAGCATAATTGTGTAGGAGGATATACCAGGAGCCATTTAAAGAAACGAAGATATCCAAAACCCTCCTGATTTTATAAAAAAAAGTTGTTCATATCAAGAAAATAAATGATCGTTAAAAACAAAGTGCAGTAGCCATCAATAACTTATGCTCAATTAAAACAAAATCTATCACCATGTATAACAGGCTAGAAATGATGGCGCCGTAGTTTTAATGGCGCCGTAGTTTAGTGGTTATCACTCTTGTACTTTGTGCGGGAGACCGGGGTTCGATTCCCCTTGACGGCGATTCACTATGGGCAATTGAATATTACCATAGCCCCGGGTTAACCCAAGCCATGTGAGGGAAATTGGGGAGATGACGCACTGTGTGGGCCGTTGGATGTTGCAGGGAGTTGTCCTAGCAGAGCGCTGACCCTAATTGAGTTTGCGTAGCTCAAAGAGAGCATTAAATACTCCAGGACTCCCCATCAAAGCCATGGCCCCTCCTGGAAATAATAGACAGGGTATATCCCTCGATATTTGTGAGGCTAGCCATGTAAAATATGCACATCTATCTATGTTTCCACAATTGTTTGAGCTTATTTATACCCCCTGGATCTAGTTCTTTCGGTACCAACCATGGTGGCACCAAGAGGACTCACTTCCTATATAACTTTGCTGATTGATTATTTCCTTTTAAAACTGTTATTTGTAGATGTCCTTTTAGCAAAAGAAGTATGGGAGAAGTGGTTCATACTTTGATTGGACACACAAATGATGTTAATTGTTGTGCCTTTTCATCCAACAATAAAGTGTTGGCTTCTGCTTCGGGTGATAAGACAATTCGTTTGTGGAATATAAAAGATGGTAGTGAAATTGAATGCTCGCCTTTGGTGGGACATAGTTATTCGGTTATAACTTGTGCCTTTTCACCCTTTGGATCTATACTCGCCACAGGCTCCCAAGACTCTACAGTCGTATTATGGAATGCAGATACTGGAGAACTAATAAAAACCTTGCAAGGACACAAAGGCACAGTAAAATGTTGTGTCTTTTCACCTAATTCACAATACTTGTTGACAGCATCATCGGATGAAACATTACGTGTGTGGAATCTTAAAATCATACCAAATTGTTCGTGTTTTCAAAGGACCTGACTGTAGTTTAAATACATGTCGATTTACACCAGACGATTTATACGTTGTTGCTGGTTCAGCATATGGTGATATACGAATATGGGATTTTAGTTCAGGGAAATGTGAAGACATGTTTCAAGCACATGATACAGGGTTATGTGGTGTTGGAATAACTGGGTGTGATTTCTCACCAACATTTGGTGCTGCAGGTTAATACAAAATCTATTGTTACATCTAATTTCTCCTTTACTTGTGTGTCCTTTTATTGCATATAAAATACTCTTTCTCTGTTAGACTCAACATTTGCACTTGGGGGTGGTCAATCTCCATGTTTTTTACTTGCAACATGTGGTGGAGATAATCTGGTAAAACTGTGGCATGTATACACAGCTTCAGGTATGCCTCATAAATCATAGTCCTTTTGCACATTCAGGGCAGCCACAAAGCGTTATTCATTTTAGTATGTTTTGTTTCCTTTATTTAGCATACTCTCTTAAATGCAATTTTGAGCCAACTGCATCCTTGGAGGACATCTTGGCCATGTATATGATTGCAGATTTTCTGCAGATGGCCGTTCCTTAGCATCTTGGTATGTATAGATTCCCCTTCTGCTCTGTTGAATTTTGTAAATGACTTTGTTAATAAATTTAAGTTGTATATTTATATTTAGTTCCTCAGATAAAACTGTGATAATTTGGGATCCAGTAAGTTTACATTTTTAATACACATAAAGATTATTAAAAGATGTGATAGTATTATGTTATAAAATATACGTAATGCACTGGAAATTATAATGAAAAATTCAAATCTCATTCACTGAAGTTTAATTTGCCGAATAATTTTTTAGTATTATCTCGTATTGTTTATTAGAATGATGAATAGAACTGTTTCTATGTTATAGATTGGTAAAAAACTTCTGTCCAAGTTATCGGGACATTCAAGGTTTGTTCCAATGCCCATTCATATGTAGTTCATATTGCAGCTTCAGTTTTTCATTTCAAAGTTTAAATGCATAGATATTATATAAGAAGTGGATAAAACATTATACCTATACAATAACTATAGTGTTACATTGTGCACACGTATGTTTTCCATTCATAAATGAACAGCCTCACGTCAATGTAAACTTCACACACTTTATTGGATTCCCACTGATTACACCATGACTATGTACAAACCAGAAGTGTGTCAATTTTTTCATATTTTTAGATATGTATCCACAGTGGTGTTCTCCCCAAATGGCTGTTACTTAGCAACTGGATCAAATGACAAAACCGTGCAAGTCTGGGAACTAAACAATGTTCAACCAGGTAATGTTGTTTAATGGACAGGTTATAACCAAAAGTGAACACTGTAAGTAAAATAAGCATTGTCTAAACTATGTATGTAGTGTGGATATTTCAGAGTAACTTATGGTCTAATTTTGAATGCAATCCTCAAAATTAGGGTTTTTCTTCTCAGCAATAATTGCTAAGGAGAAATTTCTAAACTTATTTTCATTACTGAAATTTGTACGATTGGATTTTAAAGCCTTAAGGGCAGAAACCAATGGATGAGCTTCTTAATTCTTTGTGTAATTGTAATTGTAAGCAGACGTTTTTGATGGGATTACTATAGAATATCTTTTACTACTTTTCATTGGGAGAGACAGATATAATCTCTTTTTCTATTGTGTTCAGACATGTACATTAGGTTATACTTAAAGAATATGTCATTATCATCTTTTATTTCCATCATAGCGGTTCCAGTTGATTGTAACAATCAACCAGTGCAACAGGAAGCCAAAGTATGAATGTTTTCTTTCTCTTTAAAACAAGATAATATTAACAACATTTTCATCATATATAAGAAAGCTTTTAAGAATGTCAGTATGTTAAGACTTTTTGTTCAAACAGGATAATGTAGACTGGTGTTTATATGCATTACTTGATGTACTGGAATGTTTATAAAGCCATGAAGTAAAGTAACTCAAAATGTGTACTTTATATTTTGTATATTTGCATGTTGAGTAACAACAGGAAAAACCTATAAAAACAATTTTACTGCCAATGAAGATTTCTTGTATTTCATATTTGCATGTTAAGTAACAACAGGAAAAACCTATAGAAACACTTTTTCTGCCGATACAAATTTCTTACCTGCACCCTTTTGGAATCATGATGGTCTGTCAACCATTTTGACCTTTGAATACTAGTAACTTTATTAGGGTTTATACTTTGTTGGTTGGTTCATAAGTAAACCTTTTATGGTTTTAAAAAACTAATTAAGCATGATATGCGCAGCAAATTAAAGTTGTGATTTCAACAGAAATTTGGACTAGGTCTGTATAGTCAGTTTGATGTGTTGACTCATTCTATTGTTTTATTTATAAATTATGTTAAGATCACAAAATGAGCATGATTTTGTGTAAGTTTTTATTCTCTTTAGCAACAGAAGTTATTAAGGACATGGTCAATTGAGGATGTTTGTTCTTGGTTGCATGATATTGGACTTGAACAGTATGCTGAAACATTTCGCACTAATGCAATAGATGGTACTGAACTGTTGCAAATCACCGATGATATGTTAATGACAGGGCTGGGAATTGGTAAGAATTATTTTTGGTTGATTATCTACTAGATTTTGTTCATTCTACTAGACATATGTTCATTGATTTGTCTTTCCTGTACTTAAAACTTAAAGAAAGTTACCAATAATTCTTAAAGCAACTTTTGTAGTAACAACTATGACTTTTATGGTAATACTTGTTATCAACAATGAGACACACCAAATCTTGTATCGGTTGCACCACAGTTCAAGACTTGTTGGAGACCAAGCCTAAGGTTTCTTAGACGTCTTTTTTAAGTCATTTTGGGGATAGTATTTAATGTTTCCATGTTTTAGGACCCCTTGGTCATCGAAACAAGATTCTCAGGGAAGTAAAATCGATCAGGAAATCTGAAACAGAAGGAAATATCCCTGACGAGTTTTTATGTCCAATTACACGTGAACTGATGTCTGATCCAGTTTTAGTCGCAGGTATGCTTACTAATCGCTCGTTTGTTTTTGAAGCTAAATACAGCTGCAGAATTCCTTATTTTTCAACTCTCCTCCAAAGTGTGTTTGAGGTGTAAAAGTTTTTTTTTCTGTGTTTGCATTATTTCCGGATTTCTATTAAGGAGAGGTATTTACAGCTTTCTGAATTAGCAGCTGTACATCCACATTTTTTAAATTTATCCACCTCGTGTATATTATATTTCCTAACCTGCTGCTTATACTTTCTTGTTTAATCTTTACTATTTTTATTTGTTTCTCTTACTTCCTTCGTATTAGGTGATGACTCATAAATCAGAAACTTCAAGCTTAACGTCAATCCACCGTTTAGGTTTTACCTCCTCCCTCCCTTCCGCCCTCCCTCCTTTCCTCCCTTCCTCCCTTGCTCCCTGCCCTTAACGTCAAAATCAAAACACGTAATATTGAGTATCCACTAATCCCTGAAAGCACTCCGACATATTCTCCTGTTTAGCGTGTAGACGAAAAATGCTTTTTATTCTTCAAAAAATATTTCGTAGTGTTAAATATTAATTAAAACGTCGAAGGATTTAAGCCCCTCCCACCTTAACGTCGAATTGATACACTTTTTTTGTGAGTCATACACGAAGCAGAAATCGAGATGGTAACTTGTGTACCAATCGCTTCTACGTTCATAGATATTTCACCTGAATAACCAATTACTTCGAACGCGTATAACTTTGATATATGATTTTTCGCTTTCTCTTTTACAGATGGTTTCACTTATGAAAGATCTTCGATTACGGCGTGGATAACATCAGGAAAAAGTACGAGTCCTATGACAAATAGACCGCTGCAGCGTACCAATTTAATACCCAATCGTTCCTTAAAAAGTGCCATTATGAGATACTTTGGACCTGCACCTTTGGAGTTTTGCGTGTGACGTTGCGAAATTAAATTTGCGAAAAAATTGACGGAATTCGCCTCACTTGTTTGGTGGTGTGGATTTGAGACAAATAATTATACGTGAAAAATGCCTAAGAACAAAATTGGTGGTGAAAGAGCGCATGGTGGACATTTGCTAATTGTATAATAAAACAAAAATTATTTGCAAAGATCAAATATTGTTTAATTGGATACGATAAAACGCACAGTAGATATTGCATTGATATTTTGTTTCGAAATATTTTAGCACACATTTGTGGAGTCAAAGACCGTGGTTTTTTTTTAAAGACCATTAACCATTAAGTCCGTATTTGCATCACAGTTTATGCACTTGTTACCGTATTGCGCCCTTTTCGACGACCCGTAAGTAACACCTGCCTTTCTTACGGTGACCTTTGATACGTAAATTCTCAAAGGGCGTAAATGCTTTAAGATTACCGGAAAAGAGTCTGGCGTAAATAAGACGGAAAATAAATGCAAGCTTTGTTGATGGAAACGAATGAGTAGTTATAGTTTTTATTTTTATTACATTTTTTTTCTCATGCAGCGTGCAATTGTAAATTATATATATTGTAAAAATAAAGTTATAAAATAATCTAAAATGGAATATAATGAAAATTAATGAATTGTTTTTGTTGTATATTAATCAAGGTGTAAACATTGCTTTAAAAATTAGTCAAATGCATCAACAACAAAATTATGTGTTACACACAAGGCCCAAATCTCCCAAATCTTTTTAAGAAAAAATATCAAATTGAGATGCACCGATTTCATCTACTGAATTTCTTTAAACAAAAAACAAAAAGTCTTGATTTGTTGCCATTAAATATAAGGACTACGAGTTTAGATCTATCACAGCTTAAATCAGATTGAAAGAAGGTCATTAATATACCCATTCAATCCAATCTAGCATGGACGTTAAGCTGAGAATGATGATGAGAAGAAACTATTCATATATTATTCATGTATAGTTTTTTTACACAAGTCTCTATCATCACAAAACACGCAAAAGAAGAACGGATTGCATTAGAATCTTTTAAAGTTTAGGTAGCATGGACTCGGAAATATTTAAAAAATCTAATAGACAGAGGAAGTTTTTAATAAACGGCGGGGCGGTCAGAACAAAAGGAGACTGAAAATTATTAGGAACCTATTTGTTAGCAACTGTGATAATATTGCTTTTATGACATTTGGAAGTAGTGCGTTCTCTGGTTCAATAGATTTTGATGAAGGGTAAAGTAAATTTTTGAATCAGAATAAGGAAAATTTTTTAGATCAAATCTAAGAAAAACGCGAGGAAGATTTTTTAAAGATCCGATCTGACCCTCATCATTACAGGATTAAGAAAGAATCATAGAGGGTCAAATAAAATGGTTCTTACAAAAAGGGTGCGCAGAATAGGATCTTGATACTCTTTCCTTTGTTCTCTCATATTCGTTCGGCAAACCCACTTCCTCTGTTTGTTTACTCGAGCATCTGCTGAGATATTACAACAGCTATAAACAATTAACATCGATCCCAGCGCCTGTTGTCTTTTGTATATCTGACAACGAGAATAAGCGCAGGGTTGGTTGATAAACAGAAAATTAAAAGAGACATTTTCTTTGGGAAATCCAACACGTTTTGCATTACCCCTTACCCTACCTACCCCTTTTCTCTCCCCTCAGGACGAATGTATTTTATGAATGTCCCTAATTGCGAAGGCGACTACGGCCTACTACGTTTGACGTCAGCAAGCAGATTAGATGTTAGTAAATACACTTTGCTTCTGTTGCTATAGTGACAGAAATGAAATGGCGTAAAAATTAGCAATGATGCATTGCATTGTCTTTATGACGTCAATGAAGGTATAAAGTATTTGACGTCAGTTAATTCTTCACAGTTTTGAAGTCACTATCAAAACGATTACAAGTTTTTTTTTTTCGTACGCGAAATTAAAAGATGTTTTAAATTTAAAACGTATAACGAGAAAGTTATTGAGCGCTTAAAGCGACCAAAACAATGAGGCGCAAGAAGCTTCAAATTAACGCTCAGTAATGGGCAACACTTTATTAAGATGTGTAGGTAAAAAGAAGAAATCGCACGTCACTCCAATCGTTGATGTGTGTTATGACAAGCCTGCTACTGTTTGTGAAGATCCTACACCATGCGTATCAACAATCTCCCCGATCGAAGCACCAATCAAAGCTGTTGTTCAGACACCATACCCGGAATTGCCATCAATTGCTGAAGATGGTGAAGAGCTTCAACTGTACAAGAAGGAGGAGCCTTGCATTGACGACAGTGAATCTGAAGTGGGAGAACCAACTCCAGTGTGCTTACGACCAAGTTCAGCAAACACTAACCTTGTGATTGTGAAGCCAAGGGTAAACTACGCTGAACCAGAGAGTGATGCTGAAGCAACAACAGTGATCAATGTAAAATCCTGCAATAATGCGTATGCGGAAACAGAAGCAGAAGTGTTAGTCAGAGAGGAACAAGAGAATATGGAAAATGAGATGAGAAAGAACATTGCCAGGGCAGCGCGTCAGAAGAGAAGGTAAGGGTTTATAAGATTTAAAAATTTTGTATGTTGTTCTCTATGACATTACTCTTTCTATAAGCACTCTTTATAATGACAAAGTAACTTACACTCACAGATTCACAGATCGCTAATAAGGTTTTTACACACCAAGACATTGTTACTAGTTCAGAGGATTTTTTTAAGGGAGAGGGGAACGGGGTTTAAAGTGCAGAAAAACAAATATTTTTGAAGAAAACCGTATAACATAAAGAAAGATCTTTAATAAAAAAATTGTCTAATTATTCCCCATCTTGAAACGAGCTCTGGGACAAGAATGTTTTGTTCCAAGATTGTATCTAAGTTACATCCCCTCTTTAAAGCCAAAAGATTTCGTTTCCATGGTTGTAGTCCTTATTATTATCTGGTCCCGTTTGTACTGGATACATCTTTTGAACCAGAAATAAACACTCAACACTAAAATCAAAATATATTATTATCCTTAACCAACTAAACTAAATTACTTTGAAAGTATCCTGACTTAGGTTTAGTGGAAATTTCATGATGTCTTCAAAGGGATTATGCACTAACCTCATAGTGTAAACAAGACTTTTTTTAATCACAGTCTTCCGGGGTCTTATGCCCTCGCTTATGAGATTTGAATTTGAATTACTTCTCATACCTTGCTACTTTCTTGATGTTACTGTGACTATAGAGAGGAGGTACAACGTGCGCGATCGGAAGATGGTATCAACCTTGTGGATACAGCCGCCGGTGTCCTGAATTTGCTTAGCAAAGTTGAACTGTTACCAACTCTAACACCAACCCCTCCGCCAGTTCTTCCTCCAATCCATTCCCCTGTGCAATCACGTGATCCATCACCTGTACGGTTAGCTGCGGAATGTTCTGCGCAACCTGAGGAACCAACAACCATGCTCATACCAGCAGTTAGAACACGTGGTGATGGTATGAGCAGACCAACATCTCGCTTATTCAGCACCTCAATTGACATTCCACTGGTTCCGCGATTAGATACACCGAGACCAAATAGTAATTCACTAGTGGAGAAGAGCAACAGTGACATTATTGTTACAAATGAAAAGGATTGCTATGGTCCTGTTTGTAACAACGGTTTGGTCAGCGATAAACAACCGTGGTTTCACGAACAAGTTGTTTTGAACAAGTTAGGTAAGTGTGCCCATGTGTTTTTTGTATTTTCTGTGTTCATAGCTTTATTTTGGACCCCTCCTCCACAGAGTGATTCAGTTATTTTGCTGACAGGCATTGCTGTGGATTTTTCCACGGATTTAAATAGCAATAATAATAGATATAATTTCGTCACCTGTCCATTCTTACTTGCATTGACAGCTAGATCCATACCTTTTCATACTTATAAAGTCAAGTGCACAAGAAAGATTTTCCCGTTTTATGATATCTGTAGGTGTAAAACATGGTTATAGCATCTCTATATTTACAACATAGAATTAGCACAGAACGCTGAAACAGAAATTGCAGACATAACATCGGAAGTTAAGAAGAAAAAGAAGAAGAGAAAGAAGAAGAAAAAGAAAACAACTGGAGAGAATGAAATCGTGCTAACTAACCAGCTAAGCATGAAGAAGATTGAGCAGTTTCTCGAAACACGCGAACATATCGATAAAACAGAATTTGATTTGGTTGTTCAAAACCTTGTCAATTCAAACGCTGGACAGGATATATTCCCTGAATCTAGAAAAGGCATTCCATTTGCGCATTCTACATATAAGATCCCTAGAATGCCTACATTACCAACCACATTCCCTTCAAGGGATTCCCAGAATGCATTTGCAGCCGCACCTTACATCACCAGGTCAGCGGTTACAAGTCGTTTTCCCGTAATCGGTGACCGAACAATGAATGAAAGAGAGACGTTTACATCTGGTAGAGAGTTCATGCGTAGGTCACCAGTCGGAGGAAACGTAAATAACATAGCGAAATTACCTGGCGTTGCAGAAGACGACGCCTGTTTAGTCAACAAAGCACCAACACAGAAAGATTACCATACTGGACTAGCACCTTCCTTCAAAAGTCAAAAGTCATATGTTTTCAGCCGAAATATCATTGACTCGATTGTGCAAGGAAGCAATGCAAGTATGAAGAGCGAAAGAAGCAGAGTAGGCAAGGCATCTTCGTCCCGCCTTCCCGTCGTTGCTAACAGCTGTATGATGGGAGCGACAGCACGTAAGTGTTTGTTTGTTATTTATTTATTTATTTATTCGATTTATTCTCTATGTTTATGAAAATCATTTTCTAGTACTTTTCTGCGCCGTACTTTCCAACAAACAATCTTAATTTAATATCATATTTCAATATTACATTAAAACGTCATCTTCGATCTTCGGGTCTTGTCATCCTCAAACATCGTCAACCACGCCCTAAGGCTTGTTGGTTTCCTTTATGTCCGTTACAATATGAAAAAAATACAAGTCCTGGGGAAGAGATTGAACTGCTTTGGGAATGAATTTGATAAAATATCTGAAAACGCGTCTAAGGTTAATTATCCTTTAAATAACATCCATCCTGTTTGTTGTTTGAGATCTCATCGTTGATAACGCAAAAGTTTAACTCTCCATTACGTTTTTGTTTTTTTATTCCAGGCGACCCTTTGCCTTTCCCTGAAGAAGACGTCAGCGCAGAAGCATTAATCTCTTGTTTCCATGGTAATTCACACAAAAACATGGTTGAAGTGGAACCTTATAATGGAAACTTGAGCAGTCTACCACCCATCTTGAGTAAGCCGTTAGTGTCATCACATGTTGTTACTGGTCGGATTGAAATTGATGACAATGAAATAAGAGAACTGTTTGGTTGTCAGGATGATCCGTTAACACAGATACAGCAGCTACGAAATACACGGTATGATAATGGCCCACCATCGTCATTGATATGTCAACATAAAGCCCTTCGAAAGTCATGCAAATTCTGCAATCGACCACCATCAAGAGGAGGCCGGGTGTTGATGAATTGGTTAAACACCAAAAAATTGAAACGCCTGAAAAAACAACGCCCACCCGATGAATTCATCGAAGAATGAACAATTTTTTATGTATTTTATGGGAAAGGGTGGGAAATGGAGGGTGGGAAATGGAGGGTGGGAGGGAGGTGGGAGGAAGGGAGGGGAAGGGAAAAAGGAAAAGGAAAAAGGGGAAAGGTGGGAGGGTGAGGGTAAAAGGGAGAGGGGGAAAGGGAGGGAGAGGGAGGGAGGGAGAGGGGGGGGAGAGGGAGGGAGGGAAGGAAAAGAGGGAAGAAAAAGGGAAAGGGAAGGGGGAGAGTTTAGGAAGGGGAGAGTTTTTTTTAGTTTTTTTTACTTCGCATTTTTAAAAAATTTTGTTATTTTTTTTCTGCTGTATAAAATATCTCGATGTTGGGGAGTTGTACTTGGCAGACCGCTTCCCCTAAAAATAAGTAGAATTCCCCAGGGTCGAGATCACCTAAGTTATGCGAAGTTTTGATGCTCATTGTTTTCTTCATTGAGTGTCATGTTAGAGAATGCATGAATGTATTCTTTTATTTTTCAGGGAGGGGCAAAATATTTTCATTTTGGTTTACTTTTTCAAAATTTGGGATAATTACGGATAAATACGGATAAATACTTACTTTGCCTCTCCCTGTATTTTGGGCATTCTACAAGAGTAGAATGCATGTCTCACCCCTTCCTAAACATTTTTAAAACCGGATTGTAAATATTTAACTTATCATGTATCATTATAAGCGCATGCGCACTAAAATCTATCACAATGTGTTCTAATTTCGTAACTTTCTGCATTTTTAGCCCATGATTTAGTTTTTTTCCAATTTCTATGAACAGATCCACAAAACTTCATGTAGGCCTTCTTTGTTGCTAAGTTTTGCTCTTATTTATCAACCAAGTTATTCCATCTGCACGTGAATGATATGGTTTTGTATATTGACTGTAAAGTATATGTATAAACGCTTCCAAAACTATCGACAGTACTCTAAAGATTAATGATATCGCTTCGGCGTGCCTTCTTTTTTTGAAAATACAGAGAAGTTTGAACGAAAATTGAGTATTTGGAAAGTATTCCAATAAATTTGTCCTAGTTTGTGACCTTGGCATGTGTACAAATCGTACGCACTGCTTAGTACCATTACCTCATACGACTACTTGTGGCTACTTGTTTATCACTCTCGTTCCCATGAGAGAGCAAAAATCCCTGGAAGTGAGGCTGCCTGATTAACAGCGCTACTTAAAACCACTGCTTAATATCATACTCCATGCAAGCCGTCCAACACTATTTCAGTTTTTAAGTCATTTATCCATTTTGTTTTGGTTTCCAAAGGTTTGTTTTACATTCTGGGTGGTTCAGTACTAATTTCAAACGTGTGTACGATGTCTGTGACCGTAAAGCAAACGGAATACAAATCATTCAATCTTCACGTTTGGCTTGATTTCTATTTAGAACCAATAGTAGATTTAGAATGAGAGGGAAGTGTTCTTGCAGTTAAAAAAAATCCCACATTAAATTTAGTATCAGTTTTATATTGCGAGAGATTTTGAAATACTTACTGAATTAAACTACTTGGGGCGTTTTAGAGCTGGAGAGGAAGGGGCTCGACCAAAGCTATAACATTATTTCGACATTCTCTATTCCGTGTGTGGATTCGTTATATACATTGCTATAAAAAATATTAAATTTCATATTATTCTATCAACTTCAAAACAACACTCTCATTGTATCCAACAAAATGTATACAGTCTGCGTTCATCTCGCTGTTCACATTAGTGGGACCGAAGTAGGTGATTATATTTACGTCATAATATCCTGTTTTCTGGTATCATCGATGATGTGATTTCGTCTTCCGTTGCTGGTACAAGTTGTAAGTGCATAGGCGTGTTTTCAGTACGATTATGCGCTGAGTGTCCATTTTTGACTTTCAATGCTGATGTTTCATTAATTAAATCCGAATTTTCCAGTAACGAATCCGTTTTTGATATCATCCTTTTAAAATACCTTATTATCCTCTCATTTCGACTTATATACACTATCGAATTCATACCCGAATTGTAAACTAATGGTAAATGCGACCACGGAATCATATAATGGTAGTACTCACTAAAGGAATTTTTATCCAGCAGGAATATTCCCATGGTGGCGAATATAATCATGAGTGGTAAATAACAAAGAATGACGACGATAGTTATAATAAGGATGGTTTTTGTGACTTTACTATGATATTGAGCTATGTTCTGTTGAAAACGAACTGTGCTTGTTCTACCTGTGGTTTTAATATAAAACAACAAACGTACGTTTAACACGATCATACCCGTCACGACGATAACGACATACGCCGACGTAAAGATCAAAAACACGGCATGGTGTACATGATCTAAAGTTTGCGACACATATGTATACCATATTGCGTAAGCTATTGAGAATAAAATTTTTAGCACAAAGATAAACTTTACGGCAGCCGGTGTTGTAAATTTTGCAGCTTTGGTATTGTTTGTGATGATGGCATAACGAAACAAGGAGATTACCACTAAAATCAACATGGACAGGCTTGGGAAAAACGCATTAACAAATGCTTGAGCAGCCACAAGTACACAATCACTTTCTGTACCATTCATCACCATGAAAAGCTGGATTGGAACTGTCAACATTCCAGTTAGTAAGTCTGACACGGACAGAGAGAGAAACAACTTCTTTGATATTGACAACTGTTTGTTTGTTTTCAGTAATCCAACAATCATGAGAATGTTCGAGAATAAAATAAACACAAACCCAAAAGCATAAATTATCGCCATTAAAACATTGTTCGCGTCTTCTAAAGAATTATTTGTGAAGATCTTAAAGCAGACGTCACTTTTATTTAAAATATGCTGACTTATGTTTCTTGATCGCTGTGTTTTTGCTGACATCAGCATATTGAATTCTACCTTCTCTTGCTTTCAATGTGATGTAATAGATGAGATTATTTCTGCCGATTGAAGATGGTACTTTCTTATGAATTCTTCATGGATTCACCTAACTGTCTGTTGAGCGGAAGATGTAAGTCTGCTGGAGTTCTATGTTACTGGAGGAATGGTGTTGTGAAAAAGTGTTATCTTTCCCATTTACAAAGTTATTTTCGGTTTGTCAAAAAACTTCACCATTATCTACAATTTGTTTTCTTTTCTTTTTTTATACTCCTACAAATAAAAGTTATTTCAATCGTTTTTACTTATCTCCTTCTTCTTCTTTTTCTTTTTTCTTCCTTATTCTTTCTCTCCTCACTTTTTCTATTCTTCGTCTATCTATTAATTATTTTTTTTTTTAATCTAATTAATTTTATATTTAATTTCTCATCTGTTCTTATAACTTAAGAAGCTTATAGAAAGTTCCCAAAACCATTACTTAATATCAGCTACGTCTTACGTCCTTCAAAAAGCCATACACCAAAACTACTCACAAACAAAATCTCGCCTTGAAAGCTGGATAGATAAAAATCTAATTATTTATATTAAGCATAAGAGACAATAATAACTTCTACAGGTTTATATTCTTAAACCATTCGTTTTGACTTTAGTTTTGTAATTTATTTTATTTTTTTATTTAAACATGGCATGACGACAGTTTTTTTTGTTCTTTCCCACTGATACTCATTCTAGATAAATAATATATTTGTACAGTGCAAAGCTTCAATTCAATTAATTTTTATTGCAACTTTTACATAGCATGTTATTATGATATTTAGTTTTTATATTTACATTAGAATTTTTAAAACAGCTGTATAACAGATATAAATAGTTTCAAGTCTGAAAATTTTCATTGATGCTAATGTAATTAATAACTATTCAGAGAGATCGAGTCAATTTTTTTATGATTCGTGCAAAAGCTGCTGGAAATTCCTTTCTCCAGATAAACATAAAAAGAAAATATAAACTTCGTTTCCAGTCCATCTTGATGTTATTGAAGTAGAGTGTTTGTAATGTGAGTCCATTGTGATTGCTTTTCATGGGCGTATTAGAGAGGGCGGGAGAAGGTGGGTGGTATGGTCGCCCTGCTTTTATTACAAGTAATTTTTATTCCCTCGAGCAAAAAAAATGTACCACTGTCTCTGATGTGTCTGACTGCAATGCTTCAAAAAACGCCCGAGACGTTTGCTAAAGTATCGGTTCTCAGGGGCGTCTATTTAAGGGGCGTTTAAAAAAAAATTGTGAAATTTTAGTCATAAAGTATCTCAAATTGTTGAAAAAAAACACATTTTGTAAAAATGAACTTTTTAAATGAAAAAAATGGTATTGTAACTGTCGTAGTTTTTTTTTATTTGAAACAGAATTGTCGAAGATATAGAGTGTTAGTCGTTTGCCCAACCTCGCTCCCAGGGCCTAAAACGCTACAGGCCCTGGGATTGAGGTTTTCGTTATCCCTCTAAAGTCCAAGTGATTTACAAAAATATTCGTAAAAAGATTATAAACTAAACGAATTATTCGTAAAATTTCGGAAGGCGCCTCGATACAGCGCAAAAATTGAAAAAGAACAATACAACAAGCCAGCAATCTCGATCCCAGGCCTGCAGCGTTGCTTTATATGATTTTGACTTCATTTATCGTCATTTATAGTCAAAATAATCTTTACTACAATTTACAAATTTGTCCAAGCTGAATAACTTGTATATCTTCTACGCACCCTCGCCCTTAGGGTTTTCTTTTTGATTCTTTCATATCAAGACGACTTTTTATAGTTACAAAACGTTTTGATAGCGACATTTCTTAGTACAAAACTATCAAAATTATTAAAGTTTTTCTGGTTCCTACAACTTCTTAATCTATTCGGTGGTCTAATTACGCAAGTAACAGGATATCAGGAATTTCAAGTGTTAATTTAATACCACTACAGAATATGACCCCCCTCCCTCCCACTCACCCCTTTTATTGAAAGCCCTGCCCTCCTCCACAAATTGAAATGAATTTTCATTAGGGTTATTACGGAAAAAGAAACATCGCGTATATCACGCAAAAATGGCTAACTGTCAAGCCAAAGACATTGTGGTGAGCAGATATGATAACATAATCTGAATAAAAAAATAAAAAAATAAAGTAATGTGTATTTCCCTCCCTATTTGAGATCTTGCAACGAAAATTCACCCAATTTCACAATTAATCGACATCTCCCTCACTATGGAATGAAATTACTCCCTCACTCTGCTTAATAAGTTTCTCCATCCATCAAGGGCGTAGATATATGACGTTTGATGTTGCTTTTCATTTCACTGCGTGTTTATCTTTCATCCTCTCTTCACATCACGAAAAAAAAAAACGAAAAAAAATCTACTGGCATATATATTCCATTTCTAACACAGTTTTTCTAAATTTCCAGACATTTTTAACCAATAAAAACACAGTATTTAACTTTAAACGAAGCAAGTGCGACGAATTTAACTCCAACATCTTATTTGGCTAGTGTTTTATTAAAGAACATTTTTTTGCATAAGGTCATTGATATTTATAATTATGAGGTCGTATGTAATTAAGTTTCTCTCACAAAGCTTCACGAAAATCCCACCTGGGAAATTTCAACTTCAAACAGACGTTGTCAATTAAAAAAAGATACTAATAGACTGTTTTAAGTATAAAAGTTATGCAAAATCTCGCTCAGATGGAGTGAGAAGACGCAGCAATGTTAAAACAGAATAGAACACGGATAAAAATAGAGTAGGCGGATAATACGCTTTCGGACTGACTGAATTGCAAACCAAGCCCGATCTTTTAATGCTATGCATATTAGCCTTATTCATGTAACGCGGTCAGGCAGTGATTTCCCGCGTTGTCGGGAAAAAAATAATCAAAATGGTAGCTTTAAGTGTAAACAACTGTAACTAGTTGACTACCTCGCTTACTTGTGAATTAAAATGCAACTATTTATGCTTTAAAATTTGAAATTTTGTTATAAAAATGAACCAAGGAAACCGTTTCTTCGTTGACTCGTGAGGAATGCATGGAAAAATTAAAAGAAATAGGCCAACATTGCTCTGGTACTACAGATGACATGAAAATAAAACTAAGAAAATTCTGCCTATATCCAAAACTTTATGAAAGACTGAAAGTGAAGTGCAAAAAACAATACAAATTTAACTGTAGCTTAGACCCACTAATTGCTCTCTGTTGTTTATTACCGGTCTTAAAATATGATCAGACCCTCCACCACGCTTTTAGCTGTAAATCCGATAAAATTGTGGAAATGTCACCTTACAAGATAAAGTATTAAAAGTTTAAGTTTCGAATACAAAAGAACTTACTAAAATACTTGGGTTCAGAGTACAGGTCAAACCTTCTATTAAGAACCAAAAAAGTGCTATAAAATGCGTCATAAAAATACATGTACTAAATTTGTTGATAACTACCATTTATAAAACGAAACTTCAACAAAGAAGAACTTATCATCAATTGTGGTCACGAGGTCTGGTCACACCCTTCTTCCCTCCACAACCCTCCTTCCCTCCACAAAGATGAAGAAACGTTTCGTATTTTAAGTGCTTAAATTTCGAGATTTAAACTTGCATCTATTTACAATATAGATTAGAAAGACTCTTCTTTGCAAACACAACGATAACTTTACATAACACAATAATCGCAAATCTGAAATCACAAATTAAAGAAAAGAAGATACTATATTAAATAAGTTTATAAACAAACTGAAATATATACTTCCTCATAAAAGTCAAATGTGCTGTTTATTTTCTTATAACTCTCATCTTAATTACTAAGTTCATCGAGATTAAATTCTTTTAACAGAAATAAAACTAACCCTATGAATTGAACTGTTATTGCAGACAAAAGACTATTATCGACCGCCTGAGGGAGCAAAAACAACGGTACTCTTTGGATGAGGGAGATCATTTTCACTAGCTCGAGCATGTATGTTTGAGATGACTATCTCCATCAGTCGCTACGTAGGGACGAGTTCTCGATAGTGGTGAGTAGTCTGTATCGGCAAAAGTAACACAGTGGGGCAGGTCCAAAGGCGTAGGTTGCTATTGATTGATATTTTAACTCATTCTATTTAAACAAAGGAAAAGTTGCCTGGTGGTCGCACCGGTGTGTCACCGTAATACTATATCATAATTATCCTTGTGGGTTTCATGCCTTTCACGGGGATCTATGGCGCGCCAAAAGAACTTTATTACTACCGTCTTATTATAAAACTATCTGGCTATTATCCTCATAGTTTTTATTCCTTTCTCAGAGATCTATGCATTACAAGATCTTGCATTTCTAGACTTGTTCATAACATTATTAAACAATTAAAAATTTGGACTATGTACCTCATTGGGTACTTTTTCGACCTTTTTAGGCCTCTTTGAGGGGCTCTGACCTACACTTTTCTTTACGCTCTTTTGACTGTCGAATATTTAGCTAATAAGGACATACCGATGCCAAGATTTGATGTATCTACCACATGGGATGAAAAAATGACCAATTTGGGACAATTCAATTCCTGGGAATTCCTACGCCCTCCAAACATTGCAGCTTACAAACTCTTTTTTGCATCTACACTTAATTACTCTTGATAGATCAAGCCAAAGCTTCTGTATCTTATGGGTTGGACGATTTCGTCACAAGCTCTTGGACGTTCTCTGTATGTTTCGTACGCCGTGTTCTTAGTCTGTTTCAGGCTGTTAACCTTTGATAGCCTCCCAACAAATATAACCCACCAAAAATAGCATAGTACAAAACTTGATAAGTTATCGGAATTTCTTACTCATTTTATTTGATAAAATCAAAATTGTGTAGAAGGAATTTCTCTTTCCATCCTCCTAATGATTGTGGAGAAGAACTCTCACAATTTCGTGAGGGCCAATGAAATCACTTATAAATGACGGCAATTTAGTCGAACAACTTTTATTTTACAATATCGTTGCTGTCTATTGGTGATAGTAAAATTTAAAAATTCCTTACAGATCCAAGATTTACACAATTTGGACTAAAAATAGTCAATAGTGTTAAAATATTTAGTCTAAATTTTTCACCTAATTATTATTTTTGTTTTGGGGCCGATTCAGAGCCAATATTGGTATTAGGTCTCAGAAATAATTTTTAACGCGCCCTTATTAATCAGCATTACTTTTTTGGTCATGTGCCAACTTCTGTTGAAAGCTTACCATTTGTGATCTTTGGACTAATTAGGATCAAAATTGACATTATTGTGTAAGGAATTTGTAAGGTTTTTTTATTTCTTCGCGTCACCATGGTTCATTGATGAAATTGGAACTTTGACTAGATGATTGACGTAAGATACTTGTCGGTTAAAAAAGGAGAAGGGAAAACAATAATTGAACTAAAATTTTAGATCACTTAAAATCATATATACAAAATTATATATTATATATAAAAAAGGTAATATAAAATAAAAAAGAAAAGGGGGAAGGATAAAAGGAAATAAAACATTAAATTATCAAGGTGAGAGAGCAACCTGCTTGACATAACAAACGTATCAGTTCAAAATACTTTCTATTCTCAATAAAATCGATGTTTCACGAATTTACTTTCAGATTTCACTCTCACCCCTGTAACATGCGAGATCTTCTGAGAGAGACAGAGAGAGTTTGTAGAGTTTGTAAAACATTGTCGACTTGATAATAGGTGTGGGTACTATGAAACTTTGTCATAGAAACATGTGCACTCGTTTCATCAATTGAACTTTTAAACCAGCGACTTAACAAGCAATTTGAAAATCTATCACATTTTGTTCTCTTTGTGTTGAATGTCTTTCTTCGTACGTAGCTTCCAATTCTCTGTTTTTCTTACCAAATAATGCACTATAATAGTTCTTAATGTCTCTAGTTCGCGCTATATAGATAACCGAATTCAAACACGAGTTTATCAATATCGGTATTTGTGACCACGGTACAATAATTTCAAGCTCTGACATATCTTTATGCTTCGTCAGCAAAAAAAATCCCGAAATTATAAATATAAAAATCAACGGAAGATAGCAAACTGTAATTGATACTGAGATTAACAGGATTGTGTTTGAAACATTTTTATGATACGTGGCCGCACCTGTTGTCGTATAAGCCCTTGTTCTTTTTCCTGATTTATTTACGTAAGTTAGTATTTTTACATTGAGAGTCATAATAACAAATAAAAGTATTACAGTAAAACTCGCAACTGTAATGAAGAAATAGGCGTGACTCCATACTTCAACAACTCGTCTATTTAAAACATACCAGGTGGAGAGCGCAACAGGAGGTATGGTACTAGTTAGAAGCATGACGTAGACATAATGAAAACTTGAATATTTTCGATAAATTTTCGAATTCGTTGTGACTTGATATCGAATAAAAACAAGGGTTAAAAGAACCATACCATCCATTAGTGGAAAGAAAACATTACTGAAGGCTTGAAGATTTATCAGAGAACAAGGCGCTTTCGATGCCAGCATGAGCATTGTAATCTGTAGCGGTGCTACAAATACACCAATTATCAGATCCAGTATGCTAAGAATGCAAAGTAATTTGTGTACAGTTGTAAATGCTTTGTTGGTTTTCCACAACCCAATCAACATAAGAAGGTTTGATGTTATAATCGCCGTCGTTGTAATTAAAAGAACGATAGTTAACGTCGTGCCGTGTGCGCCATCGATAGCTTCACTTTTAAATAACGTAAAACAAGCGTCTTTTTCTATAGTCGGATTTTTCTTCGTGACGTTATATGTCGCCATATCTTTTACTGTCCTATTTCAGTTCCGTTACCTCCTTGGTTTAAGTTGATCTAAAATAAAATCGCACATTCTGTCAATTCATATAAAATAAATATGTCCACGCAAGTAAGTTTCCATAAGATGACGCCGTCAATATGAAGAAATCCATGTCAACTACACGCTTTTTTTTATAAGCACAAAATTTTGGTTCAGGCTGATCGCGTTTGTCGTCATATGAAACTTCTATTTAGAGCAAGATATATCTCGTTTTCAAAAGGTTTTAGCCGTATGTTGCTTATAAGATGTTGCTTACATAAAAAAGCATGTGTCGAAACGGAGTATACAGAATACAAATAAAAATAGATCTGTGAAAGTGTCGCGTAATGTTAGCTAAAATGTCTTCTTTCCATTTTGCATTTTAACTTGTCATATTCAATAACATTGTTTTCTTTCCATATTAAACATTTTAACATGTGATGTTAATAACATTGTGAAAAAACTTTCTCATCAACAACTAATCTTATATCACATGTAAATTGCTTTTTAACTTGCTCAAAATGATTCTAATAATTTACAGAATAAAACCGCATTGGTAATACCTTTCATAACCGTAATGATCAACCTTGTATCCAGGGTTCTTTTAATCTGTTATTTTGGACAAAAGAGCGGTCCTGGGAATGAGGTTGATATATAAACATGACTCTTCAAAATATTAATTCCTGAGAAGTTGTAATGAAAAGTGTTCCTCATATTTTAGAAAGGTAATGAATTGGCCCAAAGATTTTTAAAAAAACGGTGCGTCTTTAAAGGGTTAAACTCGACGTTTTTTCTCTTTATGAAATACTATAAAGTGCAAAGCAACACAATACACTGTTGTTGATAAAAAATACATCAGTAGCACCAATGGTATTACCATTGAATATCCTTCTATGCCGTAGCAACCTTTATCCAGTATGAAGATGTATATATTTTAGACACACTATTTATTTAATATCTTTTGTAGAACGTTTCAAATCAATGTCAAGGGTATGAGAAGTAACAGATTTTTTTAACCTGGCAAAAAATTATTCCTATATTGCCTTTCATTATAACAGATTTTATTTTTTTTTATAGTTATTTTATGGTAAATTATTTGTCATCCTTTTGGACAGAAAAGATATTTCTATATGTCAGCGTACTGAATTGTTATTTTTCGCCTGGCATGTTGAATGTTTGGAGAAACCGTCCCGACATCTATGAAGTATTTGAAAAACATTTTGAAGGATGCCAGTCATTCAATGCACCAACTTTATGAAGGGCGTAACAATGGGTTAAGAGAGTGAATAACGGTACCATTATGAAGTTTTCTACTTCTATGGTGCAAGCTTTCGGTATCATCATTATATAAGTTATTGTTCTGTCGTTATTATTACATACTTATTTTTTCCAAGCAAAAAAAGACATTATTTAGTTTTACATTTTATTTTTCAGTGTACAAAGTGCGATTTTTTTTATTTATTATTTGCGTCTCAGAAATTCAATATTTCAAAAGACGTTGAGAGATTTGGACTAACCAGTGTAACCTCGGGTTTAACAGAATCCCTTATATAAAAATACTGATTATTAAAACAACTACAACAACAATGACAATAACAACAACGACAACAACAACAACAACTACAACAGCAGCAATAACGACGAGGACGACGACAACACAAACAACAACAAAAACAACGACGACAACACAAACAACGACAACAACAAAGCAAAACTCACATCCAGTCCTCTCTTTAGAAAGTTCATTTAATAAAGCAATATTAATCAAACCATTGAACGTATATTGTAACGATATTCATCAAATAAATTAGTTACTGAACAATAAAAATATCTTACAGCGTATCAAATGAAATATTACTACTTACAATCTTTTGTCAACTGTCTACAAAAGTCAAATAACACAGCCATATAATAGCAATGTTTAGTTAACTAATATGATGACGTCATAATTTTTTTTATCCCAGTTCTCTTTTTATTTAAAGTGTTAATAGATAAATACAATGTGAAGTAATGAATAAATGAAACATGATAAACTTAGTTTCCAGCCTTTCCTTATTTAAAAAGCTAATGTATCTGTATAAATATAGTACTGGTAAAATAATGAGCGAATGAAACACGATGAACTTCGTTTCCAGTCCCAATTTAAGAAGCTAATACATCAATATACACATAGTATGATATAGTAATGAAAGAATGAGAAATGATAAACTTTGTTACCAGTGCTCTTTTTATTTGAAAATATTTTGTTATTACTTATTGTGTTGACTTTAGCTCCTGATTTTTCTTAACACGACAACTTTGTTACCAGAGCCTTTGTTAACTAGAAAATATGCAAAGTCAAGTAGAAAATTATTATAAAAAACATGAGAAAATAATCTAATTAATTGTTTAATGTTTTACACATGATCGACTAATTAAGAGAATGATGCGATATGTCGTTTCTTTTTAAGTTGACAAGTTGCTAAAGTAACAACAACAAAAATAATATAAACAATACAGATAAAACAAAAACAAACAGCAACAGACAGCAACAACAATAATAATAACAATGACAACAACAACAACAACAACAACAACATCAATAAAAACAACAACAATAATAAAAACAACGCTGACGACAGCTAAAAAATTTCACCGTCTCACTCTGTTTTAGTAAAGAATTTGAAAAAGACAGATTTGCTTATAATTTCTTTGACTTGTCCGATTGTTATCCATACTTTCGCAGATAATATTGAGAAAAAGACTATAATATTCTATTTGGTAAGAGCAAAAATTCCCGCTTAACGAGAACCCTGATGAGTGGGATGTTATGTTTTTGCTTTAAAGGACAAAAACACACAATTTTTGCGTCAAACCAAACAGACTATTACAAGCGCAATAAACGATTGTTAAAAAACTTAAAACATCACAAAAGAATGCGAAGACTTTGTTCTTGGGTTTTTGCCCCCCCCTGCCGCGCTCAGAAATCTTCCTGCTCAAAAGAAAAAAGATCAAAGAAAATATTTTCTGAGAGAATAAAATTTATTTTAAAATCAACATATATACAAATAACTTAAACGATTATATCACTTTATAGACTAAAATAAATATTTTATATGGCAGGGTGACTCACACATCCACAAGGGCGCATTTAACGCCCTCTAGCGCCCTCTAGTGAAAATTCAATCTAAAACTCACGACTGATATGGACAAATGAGATACTGACTACACTTGATAAAATCATTAACATTTAAACTTTTAACGCCACGCTACGCCCTCTCACGTAAGTGTCCCTACCCAACCAAGCTACTATCCTCAACCAAGCGTCAATTTCACATTCTTGCACTACTACACAATTTGTACAATAAACATACAAAAAATTCTTGTTTGGTAGTCGTCAAGGCATCACATGTTCATAATTCCTCTGTAACCTTCATCGTATGATCCGGCTCCAAGCAATGTAATTTTTATTGGCTCTTCATGCAGGTATCTCGCACCAGATATAGACGACACGTTAAGCGTACAACCATATTCGACGTTATGTCTATGAAATAATAATTAATAATAATTAATACTAATAAATATATGTTTTACCTGGTAGAAAATAACATGGACAATTGACTTGTTTATTGTCTCAACAACAACAACAAGCAGAAAGTAGTATGCAATTACTTTATCGCGGAGATTTTCGTAAAAATAAATAAAAAAATTGCATATCTTGCCTTGGTGAAAAATAAATCTTTATTTCTGTTGAATTGTCTTCAGCTAGTTCGCCATTTGTCTGAGACAGTGTGAACACAGATTTACTTGTTTCAGGTGTCTTTTCATCTAAAAACGAGGAAAAATCATCAATGTGGAACAACCGAGTTTGCAGACTTGACAAACACCCCAATATTCATATACACAGCTTCTCACAGAATATTTATTCCCACCCTTCGAAAATATGGTCTCGTTTGAACCTCAATCATTCCTAAGAATTCTACTTTTTTGGAGTTTAGAATGATTCTAGTGTGATCCCAAGGGAGGGAATATTCCCTGGAGAGGGAATGATCCCTAGGGAGAAAATGATTCCTAGGAAGGGAATGATCCCTAGGAGGAAATGATCTCTACGAAGGGAATGATCCATGGGAAAGGGAATGTTCACTATTTATTTGGCACTCTAAAGAAAGCAAAAAATAAATAAATAAAAAATCATGAAAGGGATTTAGATGGATGGATGGATGAGCCTTAGTATAATGCCTAATTTTCTTCTCAGTTTGGGAGATTTAAATCTAAATTAAAAGTTATTTCTTATAAAAGAGTGTGAACTCATAAGCAGAGGAAATTTATAGGTTATATTTCTACCTTTCTCAATCTTCCAGTACAACGCAGCTTTCGATGGATTCGTTATAGTGAACGCACGCTCTCGTGTTTCACTCACAAAACATACCCCAAAGTCAACTTGGTCGCGTGATATGGTAAAAATTGGATAGTTCACAATACCAATGAGGTCATAATTCTAAAACAAGTTAACAAAATTAAACATAAAAATAATAAATGAATAAATTAAGGTATTACAAATGTGAAAAAATGTCGACTCCAAAGTGAATTTCCACAAACAATCTACTTAATTCGTCAACAACAAAATTTTGAATTTCTGATACGCGATAGCTGGGCTATTTTTTTGCCAGTCCTAAATTTCTGAAATTAATTGCAATAGGAACAAAGAATTTAAAACACCCTAATACATTCAATTTTCGCCAAATAAACTAAAATATACGTAAGAACTAGTGAAAGGCAAGTCTAATGAAAAGTAACATCTCAATTAAAGGCAAGAAAACTAGAAACGATATAAAAGCAGCTTAATTAACGTACAAGAAAACGGACCGCAGCTCAACATTACCTGGTATGTGTTATTTTTGAACTCAATTGATATTTCTCCCTTGATGTTCGATTCGCCACTCTTATGATGTGATGTAATAAGTTCACGATTAATTATAAACGCAACTTTAATCTAAAGCAAACAAAGGTGATTTCTTGTTGTTGATTATGTTGTACTTTCTTTAACTTAGACGAGCCTTAATAAGTGCGTAAGATAATAATAGATAAATCTAACCCTATTGAGACCGGACCTAGGTGCACATCAAGTCCAGGGTTAGGGTGGGGCGGGTGTTGTACACAGAAAGAGCAATTGAAATGGAAATTTGCATGCATATAGCCCTGAAATGAAATTTAACAATAAATGATGACGTCTTTGATATTTTGATAACGTCGTTGATATTTTGATAACGTCTTCATTTTTCAAATTTTTTTTTGTTTAACTATTTTTTTACCCAGAGGATTGCAGGTCGTTTAAGGACAAGAATGTAAGTGAAAACTATAAGAAAAACATAGAAGTGATGCAGAAATCATCTTATTGACACCATCAGTCAATTGTTAAAAAAATTGAAATTTTGATTTCAAATAGGGTTAATATTCTTATAAAAGAAAAAACGTGTATTGGAATTGGATGGAAACGTTGTCTGAGTCAAGATCAGAGATAAAAGTCAAGAATTAGTTTAAGTGAGAGATGTTCAAGATGAAATTTGGATTAGTATTTGTTTGTACAAGCAGAACATTATACAAGAACAAAATACACTTTTCATTTTTCACATGCAACTCCATTTTTCTTTACAACATCAGTTGATACGGGCAAAATTACAGCCTTAAATTTTACTAAGAATATTATGACTGAATTTTGCAAGATAAAAGCTTGACAATCGCTATTGAAAGATTTTTAGGTTACAATTTATATTAGAAAAACATGTCATGATTTTAAAGAAATGTTTTATATATGTTTATTGTCAGAATACCGAGGTTTAGCTAACCCTTGCTTATCTCTCCAAGCTTGGGCAGGTACTTTGCAGGTGCTCAGGTCTTGACCCAAATTTCAAGCCCTTAGCAAGTAAGTCCGTGTAACGAAATATACCTCCACATTTTTTTGAGATTTCAACGTTATCGTTTTGTTTCCAGTTTTTATCTTTCCACCATCAATGCTGACAAGTTTAAACGGAGGAGACACATTACATGAAAATGAGACTGTTACACCACTGTTATTCACCAATACAAATCGTCGTACGCAGCTTAATGTGGATGAGGCCTAAAGAAAACACATTGGTTAGCTATCCCGACCTCATTCGTAGTTGAAGATAGCAGATACATTAAACTTATGTACGTTACACATAAAACAGAAAATCCAATACATATGTTATGACGCTAGCCTATTTCAGGGAACAGGTTGGACGATCTTCTGTAAGACCATATCTACAAAAGCTCCACCGTAAATAGACGTTCTTAACACTGTCGAATTTTCCCAGTTCTCAAGAAAAAGAAATGTTATAAATTCTATCGCATTCAATAATCCGCGTACACTTTCTAAATGCAGAAAATTGTACTACGAATAATTACAACCATAACTAACTTAAGGCATCCTTTACACTTACGATATTATTTTCACCATGTAGAAGTTCACTGGCAGACAGCTCGAACGTGAAACCTTCTGCGTCACAAGCTTCCAAGAAAAACCTAAAAAAAAACAATTTAGGGTTTTTGCACCAAAACATGTTTCATTGACATGTGCAATTTATTTAGTGGGAAATCTAGATTATGGTAATTTATAACCACAAACCATGGATGGTTTTTCGCAATTATGAAAACATGAGATATTAGAGAACGCTTAGATTTAACCATGCGAATATTTGCTATCTTACATTAGGTTGGATTTCCACTTCAAGAAAAATTCCGTAGAACACAATTTGATTAATTATTCTGCTATTTAATCTTTTTTACAAACTATTTCGTTCTTGTCGTAAACCATTTAAACTTTTTTCACTAATCAGGGCCGGCGACGCCGGGGAGGCCTTGCCCCCCCCCCACTTGAAAAAGTGTGTCGCCGGCCCTGCTAATAGGAACAGACAAGTTTAGGAGCAAACACATCTTTGAAATCACAGTTTCCTGTTTGACTTTGCACAATCGAAAATGAAGTCAGTTATTTGGGACAGTATATGACTTAAGACACACGATAGCTTCTTACTTTGCGGGTTTCACACCACCATTTAAATTGAGTGCAAACGGTAGCATATCAAGTCCATCCAAGCGAGAGTACAAACCAGGTTTGCTACGATCCTAAAAATATAAAAAAATGCGAGAATACAAAGTTTCTAAGAAACTATTATGTTCATATGTCGTAACTCTTGGGTAATGTTATGGCATTTGACTGACTGATTCGGCTGGTTTCCATTTTTGAAAACAATTATAGTAAAAATAATATCCTGAAAAATGATGGTGACGTCAATACCTTGATTTTGCGGCACCTGGATAAGAATTAAAAAATTTTTTTTTCTACCAAATTTGACACGGTGAACAAAAAAGCATGCAGGGTTCGTTTTAGTTAAAAGTGACATAATAAACAGAACATGGAAGTGAAACTGATTTTAAAATCTTGAATTTTCGTCACCTAGATACTGTTTAGGCAAAAATTAGTCCAAAAATTATTAAATGTACAGTGAAAAAAAAGCTGAAAAATGATGATGACACTAAATTATTGTTTTTTGTGACCAAATAATAAAACTGCTTTGTTTTTTTGACAAAAATTTAGTCTAGTAAACAAAAAAAGAATGATTTTGTCGTATAAACTCTCTCACAATTTCGTCGTAAATAATTTTCAAGCCGCGTCGGCTTCTTGTTGAATTTCATTTTAATTTTTTTTTCTCATTAAATACAAAAAAAGTAAAAATAACAATTAACATAATTTTTTGCGTAAATTGATTTTCCGCAAATTAATTTTGGCGCATGACTAAAGTTATTTTTTGCTTACAAGAATAATCAGAGATTTGTGATTTATTTTAAATAATAAGCAAATTTCCCATTTTTTCCCGAAATGTTAAATGTTAAGCAAAACATTGAAATCTGTAAAACTTAAACTAAGCTAAAAATAAGCTTGAATTTATCCACTCAAGGTGATAATGTCATACAGTCAAACACTCTAACATCTAAAAATGAAATAAAAAGAAAGCAGAATAACACAACCGATGAATCAACTACAATAGCAACTTACGTACCAGTTTGTCTAAACTCATGTAACCAAGAGCATAGCCGAGATAATTCACTTCCTCTCGAATATGTGGCAATGGTTGAAATGAAACATCTATGAGATTGTTACTTTGAGCTGGTATAACCTACAAGAAGAAAATAAGCATGAATTGACAGAAGACACGTTGTATTATTATGAAAAACATGCATGAAGTAACATTCAAAACTAGAAAACTTAACTCCTGACCTCACAGGGAAATTAGTAAAATTATTTTAAGATCAAATATACAGGACTTGGATTCTATAAAATACTGACCCTGTTCACACATTCAAAAGAAAGATACACAAAGAAAAACACAAAATTTTACCACTTGCGGTGTGTCCACTTTGAAAGGCGCGTCTGTACGTTTTCCATAATGTTCCGCTAAAGAAACTCTAATCAGCTGATCTGCAGTCGTCATCTCACAAACTTCGTCACCATTCTCATCGTACAAAGGAAACGCGTCGCCGATGTAAACATTGAAGTCGATTAACTGGTTATCTTCGGGGTCTATTACAAACGTCTCCCAATCCAAACGAATGTCTATAAGGTTGGAAAAGTATCGCAATAAGTATGGGTTTTTTACATCTTTTTTGGTTTTTTACAAAATGGAAATAAATGTAAGTTAAGCTAACATAAAAAAATTGTCGAAAAAATAGTCGTTTTTTTTTCTTTCTCCAAAAGGTAAGCTACTATTAGAAAATACACGAAATCTGAATGAGAAAAATGCTTTTAAAGGGTTGATTCCACGACTAATATTTTGGCCGAAAAAATTCGACTAGGAAAAAAATTCTGTTTGAAAATAATTTAAATGATAAATACAACTGAAAAAACAGTAGCAAATAAACACATACATTTATAGTATCTCTGATTCCTTCGTTGTATTTGACAGATTAGAAGAAATAGAATAAGTTCACGTCTACTGAAATTTAAACTAACTGTTTTAATTTTTACTTTTTTATTTTTTTACTTTATTGAATTTATTTTCCTTGCATAAATTTTTTCTAGTAGAATTTTATTGACCAAAATATTAGTCGTGAAATCAGGTCTTAAGCATTGAATATTCCAAGTTTCAAATTTTCATACCGACATGAGAAGTGTTGTTTATTCGCAGACTTCGATTTATAGGTTTGCCTCCAGACACATGTGCACCAAATCTAAAAGAAAATTGGAAATAATAATTTTGCAACAAAATTCCCCATAAACAAAAACACTGATGAACGGAACACCATACTGTATTTTTTAAAAATCATGTTCAACGCGGTTATGCAGCAAACCTTTTTCGACAATGCGATGAAATTGTTAGGTTATACCGTAAGTTTTATTTGATTTTGCGACAACTCTTTATTCGATAAAAATTCATTCGATAAAAATATATTCAATAAATTTATTCGATAAAAATTCATTCGAAAAAAGTCATTTGATAAAAATACATTCGATAAAAATACATTCGATAAAAATTATTCCATAAGAATAAATTCGAAACATTCGATGAAATTTTTTTTGATAATTCAACTCGATAGATTTGGCACCTCTCAGTTTAGTGGCGGGAAAAGTAATAAAGATGGCGGACAGGAATTTAGGAAAAGTGCGGCCAAACTTTTCAAGAATATCATAGGAGGTTTGTAGAAGTAAAAAGCTGTTTGCGGAAGACTTTCGAAGCCTTAGGATTATAGAAAAAAAGGTTATGATTTACCATTTTCAAATTGTTACAGCAGAAAGGGCGCCGTGTCTACATTTAGTGAGGAGCGCCAAAACGATCAAATATATTTATCGAATAACTTTTTACCCAATGTATTTATCCCAAATAAAACCTTATCCAATGTATTTTTAACGAATAAGGTTACTACATAACTAAATGAATTTATCACAAAATCGAATATATTTATCGCAAAATTGAACGAAGTTTCGGTATAACCGAACAAATTCATCGCATAAGCGTATTGATTTATCGAATATGATTTTCTAAAAACAGTACAGGCGTCATCTCAAACATAAGTTACACAATTAATCAACATGGTTTATAAGAACAGAGTACTCTTCAAAAATTCGTGTTTGTTTTTTCTACTTCAGCTGATAATTAATTTTATAAGCAAACTGTATATCGCAAAACGTTAATGTCAACCAAGTTGTGCTACAGACTGCACGAAACATGTTACATAATTTCGTGCGGTCTACGTAATTTCCGTGTACTTTGTGGCGGGTTAACCAAGCTCTGAACGTCAGGCAACATAAGTATTTTCTGCAGTCCAGATATTAGATACATGTTAAATGATTTTATCATTTTGATGACACACGCGTTCGTCATATAATATCAATATTTTTTACTGACATAATTACAACTTTATCTGTTAGAAATTTAAATTGGTCCATACAATCATGTTCCTGGTCTGTGAATTACATTATCATCACACAGCAGGTACCAGAAAAATTATTTAAGGGGGAAGTTTCGAGAAATCACTTCACTTGCAAGGGAAAATCTTTCGCGAATGGCAACAATTCTCTTTTTCTTATAAGTAATCAAGTCTACATACATTACTGTTTCAAGGAATCGGGATATCCGATAAATGTGAGTAACAGCAAAGAAGAATGAAAACAACAAATGTTATTGCAGTTGATGATTAAAGAAAAAATAAATTACTAATTTCCCCGTTTTTTGATTTTTTTTTGTGGTGGAAAAAACTTTCGGGTCTTGAAAAATATCCATGACTTCGTGTAAATAACTTTCGCGTTTTTCTGACTTTCGAGAAAATGACCAAAATCGCGAAAGTTTCTTCCAGTACGTTAAATGTATCGTTCATATTTTTCTGAAAAAATTTTAGACGTTTTACAGAAATTATAAAATTGCTAAGAAATTTGCAGTAAAAACGCAAAAAGTTACTTTCGTTTTCCCATCACATGCGCAGAAGATTATTATAACAGACTATGTTTTGAGAAAGCGCCACTCGATCGTACCTTACTAAAGGAGGTTGCTCTTTCGATATTTGAAAAGACAAGGGACTACCAATGACATCGATATGGACAGGAATCAATTTCTCTTCTAAGTCTCCAACCTAAATTTAGACAAAAATACTTTTGTCGTTTTTATTAAAAATAAAACCGTCACTACATTTTATTAAATACGTTCCGATGGGTATTTTTAGGCGTTTTATGTCTGGATGACTAAACCAGAAAAACTTAAAACACAAGTACTATTATACTCTGCGAATAAGAAGGTCTAGCAAAGTAGTACATACGACTAACGTTTGCGTTAGTACATACAGCTAGTCGTAGTGTTAGTACACTGTTACAAATGGTAAAAGTAAAAACTCTACGGTGTATTTACAGAGATTTAAACGGAACAGGGTTGTGAGGCAACTCTAAAAGCATTAGCAAAGTTTTCGGGTGCCATTTTGATTTAAATTAAGTTTGGTTCTAATCTACTTTGGTTTCCAGGAGATTTCAACACAAAAATTATATAAAATTGAACCCGAGGAATGTCAAAGAAAAGTATCAAATTATAAGGAAATTACGTTAAAAAAAAACTCAATGCATAACGTAAAAACGCTGTAAAACACGGAGGTCTGTCTGTCTGATGAAAGTCTCATATAGGAAAAAAAACATTTCTGTATTTATTGCAGAAGACTTTTTCAATGAAAACCTGGTAAAATTATGAAGCATTACTCAAAATATTAGGTTTGGGAAATGTTAGCAATTTTGGAAAAAAAGGTTCACAGAATTTTAAGAAGGGATTCGAAATTTGACAGCTCATCCAAAAATTGGATATAATGCTGTATTTATTGTAAAAAAAAGGCTCAATTAAAACCTGGTAAGAATTAAGAAGCTATGCCTAAAAGAACAGGATGTTCGAGAAGTTTTGAGAACAGGAGTTTTTGCAGAGCTTTAAGAAATAGTATTGATAACTTGACAGCATGTGAAAGATGGATACAATGCCGTGCTTTTTATACCGGTATATGGTTGCTTACCTTACATATTAACACATCATTGTATTCACCCCACATGTCACTGTATGCAGTGACAGAAATGACTTTCTTCTCAAACGCTTGCAGTTCACCTGAGTCAGGTGAACACACAAATGCTACACCACGTTCGCCCCTCAATATGTTTTTAGCATAATCTAAAACGAAATTTTGGAACACATAAAAGAGACCCTTTATCGAAATTAAAGTTTTATACTCGATATGTTTCCATTAATAACTCATGCTTACTTTATTGCATGAAAAGGTAGTCAAATTACAAAACTTTATATAATTCAGAGGTATAGCAACTTGATCTGATTCTAAGATATCAAAGAACAAAGCAAGAGAAAGCAGAGCAAAACAATATTTTAGACTTCAAAAATTTCCAATCTACAGATTCTGTAGAATACTATACAGCACACAGTTTAGAAATGGAATGGTATTTCTTACTGCAAGGAAAGTTACAACAGCAGTTACATAAAATCTGTCTTTGATCAGATGATATACCTTTCTTGGCTTGTTCCTCAGTTTTACTGTTGTAGTCAGCAATATTTGCTGTCTTTGAAAGTAAAGGGCGACTCCCAAAACTAAATTAAAAATTATTATGGTTTGAAATTACACCCTTGTTCTTTTTCAATCCTTTTTTAAAGTAGCAAAAACTATGGTAAAAAGCTTTCTGATTGCAACAATTATGTGCCTTTGTTTTAATTTCGCCTATATAAAATCTACATATGTAAAACAATGCTAAGTCTTTGACTTGAAATTAGCTATAGGTGAACACTGAATGAAACAAAGCATCTTTTCTTGAAGATTTAGTCAGCAAACAACGAGCGAAATGAAAGTTTAAAACGCAGACAGAGAAGTCTTGGTAATATGTTTTAAGCTTTATAACTAATCCAGCCAGGTTATAATGGTAACCGACTGGTGATTTAGTGCTGAATTCCTTCTAGTGTGGAAAGTACTAGAGTTCATCGCAACAACAGTGAAAACTACAGTGTAAATTGATGTAACACATTATATGAGAATGAGTGTCTCCACAGATAATTGCTGGACATTGAATTCAACACATAAAGCCCATAGTAATACAAAGCAAAAACTGTTAATTTAAATAAATACATATTTTTTTCTTTTGTGTGAAGATAAACAAAAAAACAGTATATTTTTAAAGACTTGAATATTCCCTAAAGTTCCATCCTCTTTACGAACTACAAATTGATGATGATTTTTTAACTTTGAATCTCTCTTAAACAATCCACAAAACCTAATTCCCATCATTTTTACCACATTTTATCCAGAAATGATCATTAGCAAATGCTCTGTTAGTTTACTCCTATATTTTATATATATTTCAATCTCAAACCCATGTTTCATAAAAACATAAATACCTCTTGGATTTCTTCATATCTACAAAATTTATAAAAAAAATAAATTAGATCTAAGCATGAAGGTTTTACTTGATCACTTCACAACGAACGTGTGAGAAGTGAATATTAAAAATAATGAAGCTCCTAGAAAGAGAAATTTCAAAAAATATTTCAACACTATCAAGTTTTTAAGACGCCTTTCTAGACTTGACACTTTTCATAAATCTTTTTTCTTAACTGGCTACTTATTTTAAAGGGGTGCCTAATCAATGATTTAATGCAAGAGATGCTTGGATGCAAAAATTACTTTATAGTGCTATAAAAAACAGCACCATTTTATACCTCCTTTGGGTGGGGTTGGTACTCTAGCTGCTGGAAAGTGTTTAGCACACACGCTAAAAGTTGTTTGAATAGCTGATCTGTTTTCCATCATAAGAAGAGCACAAACAGGTGTTCCAATTAAAACATTATCACCGAATTCCATGATGTCGTTATTTCGAATGTCACTTTCTTTGCTGAAATGAAATCGTTTTTAGATGGTAAATGTTTGGTGTACATTAATACAATGCATAAAAAAAATGGTACTCAATAAGCACCCCTTTTCATACCAAGAAGGGCACTTTATCTAACTATTAACATAACCCATAAGCTATTTTTTAAATACCGATATTTTCACATGCCGGTTTATATTTCCATTTCAAAGTTAAAATATATCGGTTTTTGTCTCTCCAGTTGTTCACCAAGACTAATGAACAGTTTGATAAAAACAAATGTTCCTGCTAAGTAAGGCCACTATAAATAAATAACATTCTTGGGTGTTTGGGTGCTTATTCAGTAATTTATGACAAAAACTATCTTAAAAACAGGTGAAAATTCCATTAATAATAGTTGGACGTAAAAAGTAAATATTTGTCCAACAAACGTTTTTTGAAGCTTAGATCAAAACAGTTACACAAAAATACATTATGATGTTTAGCTGCAGGAGGAAGGCCTAAATATACTTGCATAACAGCTTAATTTTAGAAAAAGTCGTTGGTAAAATAAATTACAAACTTTTCAAGATCTTGAATATTCGGTAAAGAGAAATCCACATTGAGCCCTTTCACTTCAGCTTTCACAGCTAAAACAACAGGTGTTAACATTTCTTTGACAGTACATGGTAAAAAGAATTCTACAGCACCCTAAAAATGAAAAAAAGGAAAAACTGAGTTAATTGCTGAGGTTTTTCAATATAGTTTTATAGCAAATTGTATGTATTCTCTAGTTTTCTCAGGTACTGAAAACTAAGCATAAAAAAAACTTTACTTACAGAATTCTATACGAAGTTCTTAGGAATGTTCTACTTACTAAGGTATGGAATGTCAAAGAGATTTGAACGTTTAAATGCTCATGTGGTTTTAATACACCAGACTCCGGTTCACATGTGATAGACACTTGGTCACTTTGATCTTCAGTCTACAAAATTGTTAACTAATTAAGAGAGTACAAAACAAAGTAATATCCTGAAAAGTAGGACCCACAAAGTTTAACTGAGGGGTTAGGACTGAATGAAATAAAAGTGAAAACAAATTTCCCCCTGTTTATAATATACGAAATTTTTCTCAATATATTCTCCCTTATAGATAAAATTTGAAACATCTACATCAATTGAAACATACTAATTAATTCCTCAATTCGTCTACAGGTTATTAAGACCAAGACTACGTTAAATTTACCACAATAACTCAATAACTTTAGATACCCAAAAAAGAATATCGGTTCTCACAATTCGTAAACCTTCCCCATATTTAAAAACTTTTAAAAGCAATAACGAAGTAAACTCACCAAACAAGAAACTTTATTCCACTGAAATTGTGAAGGCAGTAGTGTGGTGTTGATCATAGTTACTTGTGATGTTTGTGTCACATCTACGAACGCCTCTTCAATTAACAATTCTGATTTTGATAATACAACATTAGGACGTTGGACTTCTGCATGGACAGGTAGATAGCTACACAAAATAACTACGTGTTACTTCTGATTAATTGCTGACAACAGAGCATAAATGTTGTCAATAACAGAGGGTCAATCATAGTGGCAGTTATTTTTTCTAGTTTGAACCGTATTTGCGAGTGCATATTCGAGGTCAAAACAGAAACCTATTTGCATTGTTCTTTGGAAATGGATTAATATTTTTAAACATTCCGATATTACCATATGTCCAAAACAAAATACATGGTCAAGCATGATTTATATTTCATACCTTCTACTAATACTTCTGATTCTTTTGCATGATAGCAAATATTTTTCAATAAAACTAACTACATGAAACTAAACATAAAGATGCCTTATACTGAAATATCCCAAATGTTGATATAAACTGACCCAGATATTATTAGATTTGTTTTTGCCAATCACTAAAACATCTATTTGATCATCTGTTTAAAATGTCTCACTTCTTATTGTAAAGTTCGCATTCATTACTGTTTATGACTCCAACAGAAAGATTCTAATTCAACACCATGTCTAAATGACTGTTTTCTCTTACCATGCTTTACTATCTGCAATTTGACATTCCAAAAAACTGCGAAATGTTCCCAATTCATTCGGATTGAAATGAACTGCAATAGATTGTGTCTGATTTGGTTGTATTATTCCTTCCACAGGATAAAAATCAAATGAAGAACCATCGCCATGTGTCTAGAAAAGAAAATGAGCACGCACATCTTAGGTAAAAAATGTGTAAACAAGAATTATCACAGTGACAACATTTTTACATAATGTTAATTAATTAGGACATATACACCTGTTTTTTTAACCTATAGTCAGCATAAGAAGTTTAAGCAGAAGTGATAAACAAGAAACTAAAAGTTGTTAAAACATACCATACAATTCTGCTTAACTTTCCAAACAGCTTTCGTTGGTGAATTATTATGTAACGTTATTGATTTAGTTCCTGAAGTCCCATATCTTATTAACTCAAAATTCAGTAGTTTTTCTACGAAGTTAACTTCTGGGCCCTAAATATGAAAGAAAAGTGTTAATAATTTATATGATTTTCAGTAACTTCTACATAAAGCCTTCTTATACTTATATACTTAAAAACATGCAAGAAATTGTCAGTAAAATCCAGTAGCGTATTATGGAGTATGGTAATTTTAAAGATGCTTTGAAGTAAAAACAAAATGTAGAATAAAAACCCATTTTGAACTAGGAAAGAAAAACATCACTCTTTATAAATAACAAAAACCAAGCAACCAAAGAGAGTATTGCTTTAATAATATTTGGATAATCTTAAAATAATTTTTTCTGTGGGCAGACAAAGCTTGACAGGTAATTATCAAGCACTTCCCTTTCAACAGCAGGATATAAGCAGTCAGAAGAACACTTTCAAATATCTATTCATCCAGCGAGAGACTGCTTCAATGTTCTAAGCCATCATAATTTGATGTAAACCAGTAGCTTACCAGATCATCGGGTCTTCTTAAATGAGCCCAAGAAAACAAAAGTAAAGAAAACAGTCTGATTTATGTTGTTTTTAACTAAACTAAATGGATCAAAACAAAAGCCACAGCCAAGTTATGTCCGAAATATTACCCATTTTCGCTAAATTAACAAAAAAAGAAGTCCAAATCAGAGAAAGTGTACATCTTAATGGTCACACACGAATATTAAACATGAGCGTAAACAATCCAATGATAATTTTTTGAGAAAACACAAAAAAACACATTAATCCAAATTTTTTTTCTTCTTTCCAAAATGCATAATTTTTGTTTCAAAACACCCAAAATGTCACTTTTAAGACTTTATAAGTAACTTTGTGCAAAAAATCAGATAAAAATAATGAGCGTATTCAGAGAATAGCTGTAACGTACAGATGTACAGAATCTAATTCATAGGTCATTTTGCTATCCTCATGTCCATGCTATCATGTGTGACCAATCACTGCAAAAGACAAAACATGAGGAATTTGAAGAGAAGAGTGAGCAATGGTGAAATATTAAACCTGTAACTCATACATACATTTCTAAGACAGTCACTGTGGGGAGAGAAAAAGTGGCCTTCTTAGACAGGTGACCAGGAAAGCAGGTTTGAATGTAGCAATTTCCAGATACAAAAAACAAACTGACTTTTCTAGAATCTTATTCTATTTAAAGCAAGGCAAAGTTAGTGCATGTAAAGCTTTAACATGTTTCTACCTGAAGATGGTAGCATTATGGTCAGCCAAGGAAGAAAGATGGATTTCTTACTGTTAATAAAAGATCAGTATATAGAGAAACAGATTGAAATAAGCTGACTAATCTATAACGACAGGGTCACGTATTAAAATGGTGACTACATTTGCTTTTATGTCTAGTTTAAAATAGGAATAAAAGTTTTACGCTACCTAAAAACATTTTAGTTCTGAATTTTGAAGATTTATTTACGACATTTTAGAAAAAGTGATCACTTTAAAACAGTCATCAGTTAAAACCAAATAAAATGGAAACAAATTCTGTCTTAAACTTTCCCAAAACATTGGTTTTTAAGATAGGGATCAGTGAAAAATCCCTAAATTTTTAATGCCCTATGAAAAAGGTAAACATAAAAACACAAAAGACTGATAAATTAGAGATGATGCATAACACTTTAGCTGATTAAAAATATTTAGTAGGAAATATTAGAAAAAGCAAACAAAAAGAAATATGTAAAAAAAAATCGTAGTTAATGTAGTAGTAAGTAAATATTAAAGTTTTATTTAAAAGTAATAATACTTGATATGTTTCCTTCTAAACATCAATGAAATTTTGCTGAAGCCACGTGAAGCACACATGGAATAAGACATCTTCGTTTTTTCTTCACAGAAAGACCAATTCAAAAAAAAACAATACCTGGTATGTTTCATACTAAAGTGAGCATTTAAACATTTAAATTTGGTTCCCATTAAGAAATCTAACTGCATGTCAAACGCCTCAATTAGATGATGGTCTATAAAATCTGGTTAATTTTTCACCCTAGAAGTATTTTAGCATGGAAAAATATTCATTTTGTCCTTGTGTAGTACAGAATATAATGTGAAAGTATAAAAAAAACATGAAGAAATATGTCAGCTTTTTCTTTATCTCAAAATAAGCACTACAGGTAAGATATGCAACAAAAATAATGCCAGGGAACCCAGCTTTAGTGCCATAAATTATTCGATCTAATATGTTAACTGTTGCTCATGTATATTCCAGATTTGGAATATACATGAAAAAAATCCCATCTGACAATTAAAAATGTCTATTGTGGTATGATAGCAAATCCTTTAGAAGGATATATCAAAGAGAAGCAATCCCTTTCAAATTCTAGACTATGAGAACAAAATAGGTCTTGAATTTTTATAGAAAAAGATAATTTTTTTTGAAGATGGATGCTACCACTATGAAAAATTTTGTTCTAACACGTAAAGTTATTATTTTACGTCTTCTGTTTTTCATTTGGTCTAGAATTTTTAAAAAATGAGGTACTTTTTGGATTTTTTAAAAAAGGCCAGTTTGTGTTTTACTGCTCTTGTAACAATATGGGGAAGATATACCATTTTAGTTTGATTTTTGTTGCTGGTAAGATCTCTCTTAACAGATGTGGTACATTCCAAAGCAATCAAAAAGCATATATATAGGCTTTTGAAGTTAATTTATATCCATGTACTGCTAGATTAGTTTACCTGAAAATGTTTCTGCACCTTTAAAACAAATTAGCTGAGCATGTGTATAACTCAGTTAATTGCGATTGAGGGTGTCTAAATTTTTTTGTATTGCATGCTTTTTTAGGAAATAGCATATTAGGTCACAACCAGTACCAAGAATTAAGTTATTTGGTTTTAAATGATTGTTAGTATTTAGAATAAATTTACAATTAAAAAATTGTCCAAAACTTCCTCTTCTTTCACTTGTGCTACTCATGGCATTTCTTCGCATTATCTTCAGTTCCAAGTCATAATTTCTTGGCCAACCGTGAAGTTCAGTTGTGTCAATACTATAAACAACGTGTTGGAGCCCTGGTAATTTTGAATGTGGTTCTGCTTTATGATTTTTTCAGATTTTCGCTGCTGATATCAGCATATTTTAGCCCTTGAGTGCCACTCCCCATATATATAGGAAAAAATTGTCTTTAAGATTACAAAAGGTTTTCTAATGTACTAATCTCTGTAAAGTGGATTTATATACATCAAGGTGAAAACAGGCAGCAAAAATATTTTAATTAAAAATTCTTTATTAAGTTAAATATCCTGTTTATTGTGGGTATTGTTGTTAGACTGGCTAATGCTTCAAAATCTTTGATACCTGATGGTAACGTCCCTTGTGATGATATAATTAAAATGAATTAATCGTCACCAGCTTAATACGCTAAAAAGTAGAATCTTTTGTTACACGGAACATTAGCTGATTATTACGTGAAATAACTTGGCACAAGCCACATGTGGTTCACTGATGACAAGTGGTTTAAATCATGACAATGTTTTCCTGTGACTAAAACATATTTCAAGAAAGTTAGCTCATCTTTCTAATTTTAAGTGAAACACTTGTGTTCAGCTCTTTGTTACAAGTGTAATACAATTAATTAGAGTTTTTTAAAATCAAATAAAAAGAAGGAAGATGTCAGAAAAAAATTGTCTTTATAGAATTTGTTTTTGTTTTGATAATTCAAGTCAAAACAGTGCAACGGAATTTCAAAACAACATGGCAAAAAAATGCCATTTATTGTACTTAATTGTTTATTTGTGGTAGGCATTTAACCACAATTATAAAAAAAACATTAGCCAAAAATACGTCAATGTAGCAAATTACTGATCAATTGGCGGTATTTAAACTTGTTAATAAAATTAGGCTTCTTAATAGAAAACAATTAGTTAAAAAGCATAAGAAAACCACAGAAAGTGTAATTTCAAATGGAAAGAGAATGTTAACGAGTAGGGCTTCAATTGCTAAGAAAGTGTAGAACTAATTTTTTAAATATAATACACAGAAGGTTGTCTACTATAGAAGAAAAATAAATCAAGGTAATATGTTTAAATATAAAATATAAAAACTTGGCTATTCTTCTAAGGTAAAATTTAAGGAGATTAGAGGATTTTTCAAGGCAAATTTTACCATTCTGTAAGATATCAAAAACATTTTCATAAACAAATATGAGATCTATAAAGAGAATTTTTTATATTTTTTCAAAAGGAATTAAAACGATTTTAAATTTGAAATTAATATATACCTAATCACAGTAAAAATAATGAAGTTAACAGATGTAACTTTTAAATGGCAGGAAGCTTCTTTGAGGACCATCAAACTTAGTTTTGCATAATGTTTCAACAATGCCTTGTTAGAGGTGTTTGAAGAGATATTTTAAAAAATCAAAGGAGTTTTTGGAACCTGTAATAACCCTGTGTAAGACATAAATCACATACTATATACAATACAGTTGGTATAGCATTAAATCATTATACTTTTTAGGAAATTGCCAGCTTGTAAAATGGGTGGAAAGGGTAGCAAAAAAGCTCCAAAGTTAGAGAATGTTTTACCCAAAGACAAAGAGAATAATGGTTATGTCATATTTAGTGTTCCCACAGAAGGCTATGGCATCTCTCAAGGAGTTACAACATTTGATTCAGGAAGTAGTCTGGGATTGTTATGCCTAACAAACTTGAAACTCATCCATCAATCAAGCGAATTGAACAGATTAGAGATTCCGTTAGAAAACATACTGAATGTGAGAACCAGGTTGTGTCAAATGAATTACATGACTTATCCTGATAGTGACGTGGTTTCTCTGAAATGTATGCTGGATCAGAATATTGTATGCGTTAATTTTAAACTGAATAATCCAGATAATGTTTATAATGAAATAGAGCGTGCACGCAAGCATCAGGCAGCAACTAGCAAGAAAAGTGACAGAAGGAGCTCATTCAGAGTGCAATTAAAATCAGCATCAGATTTAACAATGAATAACAATAAAATGTGATATCGACTGCTGACACAGAAGCCCTGACAACATTTATCATCACCACTTAAACAGCAATAAAACAAGATTACTACAAACAATAGAAACAAAAACAACAACACCAAAAACAAAAACAAAAACGTATCATCACCACCACCACCACCACCAGAACTAACAACAACAACAACAACAACAACCCAACAACCCAACAAAACAAGAACAAAACAAGGAAAAAAAAACAATGAAGTCACCATAAATTCTGTTAAGACTGTACAAACCATTTTAGGGTATATATTCAGTATTTATCAGAAACATGTTATTTTGTACATATTACTCAGTATAAATTTTTATGAATATTTTCTCTGTATATAGGTGTACATTCAAGCTTCCGTTTGTTTCACAGACAAATTAACAAGTGCCAGTGTTATCTATGCCTGCTAACAAAAATTTATTTATTAAAAAAATTAATTAAATTAAAAACACTTACTGGATTTTAGATTACAGTGAAAACGTCTTGTTTGTTGTCAATTATGACAAGGTTTAATCAATGATCTAGTCACTAAGTCTGAAATTTAATTTTCTTTTATCTAATTACTTATAACTTTGTATTATATATATAAATATATATTTCTTATAACTGTGATTATAATTACCAATAGATATTATTTTATTTTTGACACATGCATTCAAAATTTTTTTTTTTGCTTTTGTGGCATCTGATTTTTAAAGTGTAGTCTTAAATAATTTATGTCAGTATTTTACCAATAAATGTTATTACCCTTTACCTGAAATCGTTACATAATCTATAAAAATCTAGAGTTACAAGCCACTAAATGCAAGCCACTTAATAGGACAAATTAAAAAATAATTACAGGCTGTTAGATTACACTTAACTTTGTTTCCTGCGGAACTGTGTAAGAAATTACTCAATGGCCTCGTCACAAGTCTGAATTATAAGTTCATTAGAATTACAAAAAACATTAAATATATATATTTTTAATTGACATGTTAAATTTTACTTAGTACTGCTTTTGTTATTTCTGCTTTTTAACTCTTAACCCCAAATAATTAAACTTTAGACCAGTGTTATTATTACTTTTTACATGATTAGTTAAAAAGAGAATTTTTTTGGTTATTTTAACATGAAGTATACCACATACAAGTTTTATGGAAAAAATGCATAAGACTTACTACAAATGTTCCTTCAATGTAAACACCTTGAACGCCAGAAGAGAAAGGAACTTCATACTCCAGTAAACATTTCATGGTTCCACTCTTCTTTCTCTGAAAGCTAACTAGACATTCCATCTTTGAATTTGCTTCTATTAAAATGAAAATAACAAAAATAAATTGCAGGTCAAAACATGTGCACGGTAATCACAGCATAGTCATAGCAAAAAACAACAGTACTGCATCTGGCTAGTTATTGACATTTTTGTATAAGTTAAAGGCAATTTCTTTGGAGTGTAACAAGTATTCTCAAGCATACTAGTTGTTAGTCAGTGGAAAATCCACGAAAATATTCACGTCACAGGAAAGTCAATAAAAATACTTCCTATTTCATATTTTTAGCCTAAAGATTTAGTGCCTGGTTAGCATAACCTAGTTTTGGCAGACAAGACAACGGCTTTTATTATAGACTAGTAGTTAGCCCATATAAAAACTTCCACAGAAATTCACCCATTGCAACAAAGTGGTGGATAAAAATATATTTTATTCACTATTTTATGTATTCTTAGCGCAACTTTATTTTGTGCACAAACAGAAAGATTTCAGGTATCACAACATTTAACTATTGTATTGGTTGGAAGTACTCGTTTTTTTGTTTATTTATGAAATTAAGTTAGAGCACATTTAATTTTTCAGACTAAATTTAGTACCATCCACTTTGACTAATTAACACTATGAAAGCATACTTTATATTAATTAATATCCGTGTATATTAAATATCTGTGTATATTAAATGGGTGGGTATATCAAATAGGCGTGTATATTAAATAAGTGTCAAATAATTATTGAGTTAATTTTATGGAATAAGTATTATTAGGCAACAAACATTTTTATGGATAACATACAGCACAGATTTTGGCAGTTCAGGTAAACAGTTTTTAATTTTGTGAAGATTGAGACCTGTTAGGCTGATGCAATATTGGCAGATTGCATTTAAACAAAAATCATTACCAATGGTCCCATTATTGGGAACAACATCGATTGTGCAGGTATCTGTCGCTATAGATTTCCATGAAAACCCAGCTTTGGCATTACTTTCATTGTGTAGCTATAAATAACATAACAATCAATGTAAAAAATTTTAATCCTAAAATCTTGTTTGTAGTGTTTAATAAAAACTCCTGTAAACAAAATGTTTCTAGTATTCGTAAAAATAATTTCCTGCAAAAACATTTTAGAATCAAGTCACACAAAATATATTTTGCAATAACGTTTAAAATAGAGGAAACTTTGTCTTACCGTGACACTCCTTTTATAAAATTTATCACAAAAATGTTTTCCAGATAAAATGATGGCTGCTGGACTAGCTGAGACTAGATAGTTCTAAAAGAACATAAAAAATATTGAAAAATGAAATTAAAAAAGTAGGCATATTGCAGGGAAGTCAGTAACAAAGTTTGAAAAATGTTGCAGTGCATAATTTGTAAAACAATCTTTCCCTAAAAATATCTTTTTTTAAAAAAATCTTAGAATTAATATAAAAGATATAAACAAAAATCAATATAAAATTAAATGCACTAACATATTATTTTTGGAATACTAAACAAACACTTAAATCCTTAAAATATTTATAAAGAAAAATCAAATTCTGTTAACAAGTGCTAGGTTATAAGTAACAGGAATTCACCTACTGAAAATCTACAAAAAAGTCCCTTATCACTACTTGCAGCTAGTATTTTTTGCTAACTCACACGAACTAAACACTAATGCTCACACACTGACTAACACTAACACAAATAAACAACATTCTCACTATCAGTTGTAAGTACTAGTAAAATGGCATGCAAAAGTGCATGCCATTTTAATGAAGAATTGTGCGTTTTGATTTTGTAACATCTATGGTTTTTTAATTACGGAAATTAATATAAGTCAGCATGAGAATTTGGGTCAATTTCTAACCTGTGAAGACCCTTTTATTGAAAATTTAAGTGATGTTATATCTTCAAGGGTGTAACTGTCTTCACTTGTTTCAACTGGAATGTTGTTCAACACCAATGAAGCAACATCATAAAAGTTACCAACCTAAAATCAACAGTAGACTAATAACTGGAATCCTTCTTTGGAGTGTGGCATGTTGACAATTTTTACTGCAGTATGAAAATTTAAAACAATAGTGCTAAATAGTCACATTTGTAAGGGTGTTATCAGACATGGGATTGTCATGTTACAAATGACATATTATATTCTATTTCATTTTTTCTGAATCATCAGGATTAATCATTTACTTTACATACCAAGTACATTAAAGACTTTCAATGGGTAGTCATGTTCCTTTGAAATGATCCTGAATTCAGTTCCATCAAATATTTTAATGGGAGAAATGTTTGTGAAAGGAGAATTTTTAAGAATTTATTTTAACGGTTTTGACCTCGAACTGTGAAAATAAGCTTTATATAACAATATATAAGTTAATTGTGGAATTAAATAATAGCATGAAAAGATAAGGCACTCAAGCAATACTTAGTACTAAATAGTTTGGTTACACACAAAAAAAAGAAGCAAAATTGCATTTGAAAAACTTACTTTTATCACACGAAAATCGAAAATAATTACTGTGACATTTTTTTCTTCTGGATGGACTTTTTTTCATCATTTTATCATTTTATATGCCTGGATTTTTTTGCAATAAATTCTTAGCTTTTTGTTACAGAAAACCCAGATTTCCTCAGTTTTATGAGTGAATGAAAATGATAAAAAATAACAACAGTTCAATTTGCAACATTCTAAAAACGGTGTTGGGTAGAATAAAAAAATCACCAATTCGCAAGACAACCTTTTAACCAATGCTTACAAGTTGATAATTATTTCGCTTAGGAGTCTAATTAATATGGTAATCAGTTGTTAAAGAGTAATGCATGAACATCGAAACACAGGTGGAAGGGTCAGCTTTATCAAAACAATGTTAAACAGGAATTATATCGTATAACTTGAGCTTACATACATACGTACATCTGGTAAAATCAGCACAAGTTTAATTAAATGGAAGTGGGGTGCCATAAAAATAATTCAGAGTGTCATATTACTGGTAGTAAAACTGCAAGATTACAGGATGAAACCTAACAGCACGTTTTAAATGTAGTGCTATTAACTGATCATAAACAGACATTTGGCAGGAAAAACAAGTCTGAAAAACACTATAGTGGGTATAGGTAAGGTATGAAATGATATTTACCACTTGGAGAGAATAAAAAGACAGGTTAAAATTCATGTTTATTACCAATTTTACATGCTTATTTATTTCTCAAAAGATAACAAAAACACTTACTGTCATTGGGCAAAACTCCACAAAAAACTTCACAGTACTGTTTTCCCTAAGACTGCCACTTTTTGGTTGAATATTGAAGACTGATTCTTTACATAAATGAATGTTTTCGGATTGAGACATACTTGGTGTGGATAGTTGCCAATTAAATTGCAATGGGACAGATCTAGAATTAGCACAATTCCAAAAAAATAATATGCATTAAAAACGCATACTTTCTTTGCACTAATACAACAATTTTGTTTACATTCTCAAAATTAAACTTTTAGCATTGGATAACACTAATAGAAACACAAGAGAATCTCAATTTATGTGTTGTATACAATAATACAATGAATAACATGTATTGTATATATGGTACTAATAAATTTAGTTACACAAAAAACCTATTATTGAGAAAAAAACAACAACAGGCAGTTTAACGAATTAAACAAATTTGACATTATAAAAATTGTAGGTAAATTTTATTTTTTCATACGATTTCACTAGTGAACTTTTTTCATTTTTTTTAACAAAAAACACTCTGTTACTTAATTTTGTCAAGAGCATTCTCCAGCCCCCTGAATTTATTATGTAAATTAGCTTTTGCCAATGTCAGTCAAATAGCCATCAAGTATTTTGAAAACAAGTTTTAGAACAAAACGAAACAATACTTAATTAAATTAGTTTTAAAAATCTTGTAACAAAATATCGCATGGTGAAAGCTGTTGATATTCCTATGTTCACAGTTTTAATAGTACACACAGTGTATGTTTGGGGCATACAAATTAAAACTTCCCTCACAAGTTCCAAAATTAGTATGGCAGTTTTCTTCAGCTTTGTACTGTAAAGTGTAAAACAGCTTTACAATTCTTAAAAAAGTATTTCTTCCAGGACCTAATTTTTATGAAGCATTCAGCCACAGTTCATATTTTGGCGTTAACAATGGCAATATAATTCTGTCAAACTTTTTTATTAATTAAAGTGCTGAAGTTTTATAACGAAAAACTGCACCTCTTAGGCTAGCAGAAATTAAATGAGAAAAGCACAGAGTTATAGCAGTCATTAGTCAATCACTCATAGGAGATATTTTACCTTCTGCTTGTGAAAATTTTTTTTTTATCTCAGTGTAAACTTATGTAACATACGTTGTATTAGAAATCTGAAGCTCCTTCATTCCAGATACATGAGGATAGCAGTCATCAAACTGTATAATATTTTGTGCTGACTCATCATATGTTTCTCCCAGTAATGGAACTCTTATTCCGTTATCAACAAAAGATAATTTGACATTAGCTACTTCACCAGTGCCTAAATGTTATTAAAAAATGCAGAATGATAAATTTGTACAATCAATTCACACATACAAACATGATTTTCATTGTGGTTATCTGCAGAACTGTTTGCATAAAGCCATAGGATAAATTATTATTTCTACAAAAGATAGTGAAAAGGTTGTTTAAACCTAAATTAACAATTATAATTGTCAAGTTCTGATTAAAACCTGGTTACGCTCAACTGCAAGTGAATTCCCCAAAAACGCAAAGAAAATTGAGCTACGACACTGCCATAGAAGTTTTAATTAACAAATAAAAAAATGAAATGCAAGATATTCATGTAGTTATACTAGAATTTACATTATGTTACATAATGTTTGAAAAAAGAACTAGAACTTACCCTCAAGGATGTATTCCTTGTTCACACAATTATCACAGTATAAACAGAGCTTTGTTAAAAATGCATTAACAGCAGTTGGTGTAAATGTAACCTTAAAACAAAAGTTCACGTCTCTTTATTCTTCTTTTGGTATTTCAATTTTTTAATCATTAGAATAACACTTAGTAACTAAACTGTTGGCACACAAACTAGTATTGATGGTGAATAAAAAAGATAGATGTCTTAATATTACCAAGTTTTGCCCTTTATAAGTATAGAAATATACACAATCTAGGAAAAAAAAAAATACATTTTCCAAAAACTTTTTATTGATTTTGTACAATCAACTGGTATATTTTGATGGTGTCTTTGAACTTTGAACCCATAGCATCTGATATGATTTCTTACTCTTTCATGAGACTGTGTAATATAATTTTTTTGAGAAGTTAATTTAGTAATGTAAAATTTTGTTTGTAGCATTTAAAAAATAGAGAGAGATACAAAACTTGTATGTTTTTATAATTTTTAAGTAATGTTATTTGGTTCTACTTATATATAAAAAGTTAAAAGTTATACCATGCTATAAAAACTGCAATAACAAGTCTTTTTAGTTACTGGATGCTACAGATTTCTTGTATAAATTATAAAAAAATGATTGATTAATAAATTTGTACATAACTTTTTTAAGTAAGATGAAATTTCCCAGGCATATTAAAACAAGCAAAAGATGCGCAGCTAGCGAGATCACATTTTAAGCTCTTAAGCTCCCAATTCATTTTTTAAAACTAAACTACAAACATAAACAAACAAACAAACAAACAAACAAATTATCCAGTCCTAAACTTAATAAATGTTTAAGTTATTTTTTTTAGAAAACAAAACATGACAAGTAACGTGCGAAGAATGGTCTAAAACTTATATGCTTTTTTTATCACAGCACAATTTGGCACAATTTAATAATATAATACAAAAGCATACATTTATATCAATACACTCATTTGGTCCCAGCAGAAAACAAGATGGTTCCAAGCTAAACACTTTAGTTCTAAGCACATTTTTAACTTCTAAATTGATCTGAAAGAGAATAAGTAGATAAAATAGAGTACAAGGTAGACCAAAAAAATTAATATTCCGAAAGATAAATTTATAAGCCTTGATGTAATAAAAATGTAATTTTTAACAGTCAAACATTTCTGAAAACACCATTACCTTATTCCAATCAATGGCAAAGTCGTGGGAAACACAATCTTTTAACTTGAAAGAAAATTTTCCAGCACCTCCACTATTGCATACTGAATACTTTACAAATTTTGTATTTCCAACTAGACTAAACCCACAATTCATGATTTCAGGCACTAAAAAAACCCAGAAAACGAGAGGAATTATCACAGTTAATTTTACATGTAGTGTACTTCCTTAAATCATAAAAAAGGGCATTTATCGCGGCTTCGGTTTTCTTTTGTTAGTTTGAAACCCGTTGTGCTGTTTCAACTAGCAGTAGTACAACATTATTGGCTTAAAAAGTTATCTTCTGACAAGTTGATTCTGAAATGTTGTACCATAATACATTAAATTATTGTTCTAGGAGAGAGGATGGGGCATTGGACTACTATATAATGTCCAGAGGGTCATTAGAGCAAATTAAACGAAAAAGTGCAATATATAATGGGGATGAGATTTCCTAAAACGAAGTAAGTACCCCAAAAGTACTTGGGCAATCAAGGGTAGGTGTTTTTTCAAAGGAGATTGCTTATTGACCTTCTTTGCTAACATGCTGTCTATTTCACTGAATAAGATTTTTAAATTGCTTACATGATAATGCAGGTGGTTCCCGTCTCGCTTGAAGAGGTATTAATAAAGGTTCTTTGGATTGCGTTTTAACCTAGAAATATATGGAGAAAAACTGTTTTAATATGTAGAGATGGGGAGTTTAGTGTTCTTTATACTTCATAGTACACAGAGAATGCATGTTTGTATTGAAACAACCTTAAACATTCAAAATTTACGAATAAATAAGGGTCGCAGTTTGTAAGCAGAAATATTAAGAGATATTGCTAACCTCTAATACATCATCATAGTCTGCCAATGAATCAGGAGCGAAACGAACTGTGTATTGACAAAACATTCCTGGCGCTACCAGACCATTTTCAGTTGGAAATTCACCTAGTGAAATGGACAAAAGTGAGTTACATATGACTGCATTTGACAGAGATTTTGTAAAACATCACATTCTAAATTTCATTAGACAGCAGGTTATACCTAGGAAATACAGGGTTCTTAACTTTTAAACAACTTCAACTTTTAAACAGTTTTACGTAGTTAACACTGTCTTTATCTATTTAAACAATGAAACACAATATGTTTTTCTAATATTTATATATTAGAAAAAGAGATGACATGACATCGCATTTTCTTCACAGAACCAAATGCAAATCACCCTACATCAGTCATTACATAAACCTCGCAAGGTCAGTGGGCTCTAAGATTTTGGCTAATATTTTGTGGTACGATCTGTTTGTTGTATTAGCAGGGAACTAGTTAAAGGACTTGTGGAAACAACCACTAAATTCAAAAAAATAATGTTAAGGGGATTAAAATTTTGATGACATCAGCAATAAGCCTATAGTAATGCAAAGAAAATTTATTTACCTATTACTTCTATTGTGCTGAATAAAATAATTAAACATTGTGTGTATTTTTGATATACATTTCAGAAAATACTAGGATTTAAAGAATTTTGGTCATCTTTAACCTGTCAACAACCCCCCCTCCTAGTCACCCAGGGGGGAGTTGTTGTCAGTTATTTTCATAATTTCCAAGTAATTATGCCTCAAACTTTAAGTGCAATGCAATGATTTCACTAATTATAAGTAAGTTTCCAGCATTAAACTAATTTATTAGCATTAAGAGCTATAATTTATTGGCAAACTATAAAAACAAAAAAAAGTTAAAAAATGCATCATTTACATAAATTATTATGTCTACCATGTAATAACATATTTATTGTCACTACTCTAGTTGGTCTTAAAATTCAAAAAGTTAATTAAAGTACCAGGTGATAATTAGAGGAAATAATGGTGTTGGGCGTGTATGTCAAAACTAACTGTGTAGTGAAAATAAAAACAGCAAAATATTTTGGAAATAATAAACATAGATTTGAGTTAAATAAAAATAAAAGCTCTGTATTTTTTACAACTTAACATAGTGTTCATAAAAAAATATTTTCAAACTTAAAAAAACTAACAAATTACCATGACTGACAGAAAAATATGGTGTAGCTGGTTGTGTAATTCTGACTTGTCTGCTGGATGCTGTAACATTTCGTAATTCAAGTTTAATCTGAAATTTTGAAAAATAATTTAGCAAACTGAAGTTGTTTATTTATCAGGCCTATCCATAAGGGGAGAGCGATTACTCTTGCTCACGCAAAGGCTCGCCCAATTCTAAGAAATGAGAAACTAGCTGAGCCATAAATTGCTCCCCCAATTCCACAAAATTTTGTCTGGCTGAGCAATATCAATTCATCTCACATGGAAATCAATGTTATCTTTCTTATTATTTGCACAAAGAAAACTAAAATATATCAAAAAGACAAGATAAAATAAATAAAAAAGATTTTGTAATAAAATATGGGTTTATAAACTTATTCTATTTATTCAGATTGATCGCCCAGTCTAAATTATTGTAACTTTGGGGGAGCGATTTATTGCTCGGGTGTTATTTTCTTATTGATAGGCTTGATTTATGCTTTGTGAATTCTGTCACAAAAATGTTAGAATGCATGCAAATTTTAATACTGAAATTAGAATGTAAAGTTTAAGTAAAGTTATGGGCAGAAGCTTTCAGAGACAAAAATACAAGCGAGTTTTGGTCTAATTTGCAAAAGCATTACTTGTTAAATATCCTAAAAATCCTTTCTTTTGTTGGCTGTTTTAAAAAGAAGTTTCAAGAAAGATTTTTAAACTTCTTTTTTTAAAAAAAAACCTATTCTAAGTCTGTTCGTGGCAGTTTATACTATTAAGGTTTTTTTCAGGAGAATGTTGAGACAGCCAAGTAATTACTTTATAGCATCAGAAAAAACTTCATGAAAAAAGGAAACAAGAAGCAATTATCTTGAAAAGCATTAAGATCATTTGATCATCCAACACATTAAAAAAGCTAACATTAAAAATTTAACACCCACCTCGTAAACTTCGTCAACTTGATAATCTCGAAACACAATAGGAAATGGATGTGGTTTAAAGAATTCGACATACTCAGATAGACTGAAGGGAAAAAAAAACACTATTGTTTTTTATATCAGACTATTTGGGTCATTTATCAGTAAGCAATATTACCAGACAAAAAAATGATGTATGATCATCAATAGGTTTTTATTCAATTTACATATGCTTATTCATATAAATGTGCCATCAAGAATTACCAGAAGCAAGTTTTCTTCTGCAAATTCTATACAGGTGTTACAATCAACATGTGTCCTAGTACATGGATTTTTAAATGATGTTTCTAAAGGTCTCATCAATTTTTTGTAAATTGTAAACCAAACATGGATGAGTAAAGGTTACCTTTCATCTGTTGTATTTGTACTTGCTTTGTTCAGAAAAGCTTTTGGTTGATCAATAAATCTTGGGTTTTTCAAAAAATCTGCTTTGCTTTGCAGGTTAGAGATATCTTTTTTCTCTATTTCTCTTTGCTTTGGATTTATACACTTTCGCCAAAGGTTTTTGTCTCGAGCTGTACCTTGTGCCTACAAATGTTTATCAATAATTCATTGACTGACATTTTAGGTAAATAAACAAAAAATAAAAAAATTAGTATTTCATGTTCTGTATAGCAGATAATCAAAGGGACAAGAAAAACTAAAACGAAATTACAAATTATTAAATTGAAACATGTACCTGAGATTTTCGTTGAAATATTTTTGACTTCGTGTTGCTGCTGTTTGAAAACGATGGTACCATTGGTTCTGGTTCAGGTAGATAGTTGTCTTCTTGTGGCATGGTTTCAAAATGCAGTCGAGATGAGAATGTTGTACTGACATATTGTGGTGTGTACTCACTTTCTAACAAAAGAAATGAGACTGAAAATTAAATAGTATCTACAAAAAAGGATACCCTTAAACATGTCTTGATACAGCACTACACAAAAACAACCTGATATGCATAAATTCCAAAAAAAAACAAGCAACAGGTTTGTTGGTAACTTTAGTGCAGTTGTCTGCCATACATTATACTATTTCATTTCTGCATCTACAATTGTAAAACATTATTGAAATTGTCAAAGTTCACTTGCTAATGTTCACAAACAGATTTCAGATCTTAGGCCATACTAGTTAGATGGTTAGATCCAAAAACTAAGCCCATGTGAACCCATGTAAACACAGCATGTTTTACCAAATTTCTTTGTGGGCTGTGTTAATTTTTCCATAATGCAGACATACAGAAACTGTTACTAGCACATTTTGATGTTGTTTGACCTACAATCTGTTAAAGTAGAGCTTTTACAACCAATCAGGTGCAGACTACAGTGGCAATATTTAGAAATGGTGTGAAAAATTAAACAAGATCATAGTAAGTGAGGCAGTCATAGGCTTGATACAACATTTCAGTTTTATTGTTCTTTATTGTTACATTTAACAGCCAAAACAATATCAGACAAACTAAAAAAATAAGTACTTGTTCATACAACAGATGAAAAAAATCAAAATAACTACCTGTTCGTACAGCAAATGGTCTTTCTTCTTTGTTAGTGTAGTGTGCTGGTATGATCAAATGATTCAACTTTAACAAATCTTTATCAAGAAACATGCAAAGTTTTGATGAAACTGAATAAAAATAGAGTGACAGTTTAACTAAATTGGAGTAGAAATGCAAAATAACCATAAGAGAAAACAATAAAAAGAAAGTACTACGTCTAAGCAAACATATGATAATTCACTTGCTCAATTTCACTTTTAAGGGTTTATCAAGTAAACTTACCTTGTTAGCGTAAAAATTGTTCTTAAAACTTTTATGCCTAAATTGACTTTTGGCTTCCTTTATATAATGCCATATTTCAGAAAACATAGCTTACATACTTAATTAAAAAATAATAGTAGTCCATTTTAAAATAACAAAATTACGATGGCACTGAAGGGTCACACTTCCATAAAAAAAAATTGAGACTTCTATTCAAAAAATTTAGGCTTCTGTTTAAAAAAACAAAAACTTCTATATAAATAATCGAAATAACTCTCATTGAAAAAAATGCAAACTTCTTTTCATAATAATAAAAACTTTTATTGAAAAATTCAAAAAACTTCTGTAAAAAAAATATAGAACTTCTATAAAAAACTTTGGAACTTCTATAACTTTTTGAAAGGTTCTATCGGCTACCGTAAAAATAATGATACCAAATTATAAACAAACATGGACGCCGTGCTGCAGCAAATTGTATGCAGCCAGGTAGAATCGTACATGATGAATACTTCAAAGTCGACAGCAAATAGTTATTGTAATGCCAACAACCCCGATGACGGTTCTTCAAGTTCTTTGAGCACTAGTAGTGCTAACAAAAAAACGGAAAACAGAAACTTGTCTTGGCAATTTATTGTCAAGAGTTCATCAAAAGGCCTCATCATCCTTTTCGAAAAGTTACACACCTCGAAAGATAAAAAAAGTACAAGTGAAATGGGAGTGATATAATCCATCGAAAGAAGGATACGAAATAGTAAAACAGAAAGATGGGGGTGGATATCGATTCATCAAGGTGGAAGTTGGAACACTATTGAATTTTGAAGAGCTTAAATACAAAGCTTTGAAGTTGCATTTTGACCAAAATTACTGTAATAGTTACATGGAGGCAGAATCAGAGTGCATGAAGTCGTTATGTGGTCCAAATGGGGAAACATTAGATGAAGATGAAGACCTTTGGGCATACATCGAAAGAAAGGGTCTATTTTTATCCAAAGTGTTGGTTTGTCCTATCAACTAAATCTGTAGCATATGACCATGATAACAAGTACGAAGAAGCTGATCAGGAAACTTTGAATAAACAAAATGATTATGTTGAAACTTTCACTGAGAACTTTTGCCATGCAATAACAGAACCAAATGTATTATTTGCATCCAAAATAATGAGTATAGTGCTTCTTGTATTGCAGATAGCAACTTGAACTTGTTTGGCAGTTTGTTTGAACCTTCTTGTGTTGATGATGACTCTCAACTTTCAAATGAAGACGAAGAAGAAAGGCCGTCTTTAAATGAATTGAGAGAAAGAAGGATTCAAACTTTAGCTGGAGCTTATTCTGATGTTACAGAGGTAGTACAGCACATTGCCAAAATACACCGCATGACAATAAAAAAAGATTTGATGGATTTATTTATTACTAAGCAGGTGAGACCATTTTGTATTTTACAATAATTTAGACCCTCTCTGAATACAATAAAACAATAATAAAAACACATGTCTTATTGAATTAGTTATCTTCTTTAAAGTTCAGGTATCCTAAGTCATAAAGTACAAAGTATTCAGTTTATTTTATGTTGCTTTTCTATAATAACAGTTATCTTGTTGCATATATAGAATATAACACAATGACACAATGTATTTTGGTTTTCATCTTAGATCAATGTGACAGATGACATCCGATATATATGGATTGATCCTCGTGGCTGAGAAGAAAATGGTGCAGGGTCAGGTGTTTCTCGGGATATTTATTCTTCATTCCGGAATGAAGTATACAATGCATACTTGTATGGCGAGCAAGAAAGAGTGCCACAAGTTCGGCATGATTTGTACAAACAAGAGTAGCGTGCAATTGGCATGATCATTTTAAAGGGATATGTTGACACTGGTTACTTTTCAATCAGTTTTAGTCAGGCATTTTTATGTTTTTGTTTGTTTGGAGAAGTTCCAGAAGAGCTGCTGATATCTCCATTCCTGAAATACTTGTCATCAGATGAAAGTCAGTTGGTGATAAAAGCTATTGGTAAAAACGAAGGTGAGAATGTTATTCACAGTGATGAATTTGCTAAAATTTTGGAACAATTCAAATGTAAAACTGTAGTAACAGAATCAAATGTGAAATCAGTTATCATTGAAATAGCTCACCAAGAACTTGTACAGAAAAGTCACATTATAGCCTCATGTTGGGAAGTTGCCTTTTCAGAGCTTAAAAAGAAGCCAGAATTTTCATCCATGGAGAATATTGTGAAGTTTTATGAAAGATTGGAACCAACCACAAAAAAGGTTGTAGCCTTGTTCAAAAATGTCCATATGAATAGCAGTGCTGAACAAGACTCATTCAATTATTTAAAGCGGTATGTGAGAGGTTTGGACACCATTATGTTGAAAAAATTTATGAAGTTCATAACAGGCTCAGATAACATGGTTGTTGATACAGTAGAAATTATTTTCACGCGATCGGAATCGAATTTTAGTCGTAGACCAGTAGCTCACACATGCACACCAAGCTTAGAACTTCCTTCAACTTATAATAATTACTGCGAACTCCGTGAAGAATTCAGCAATATATTGCAGTCATCTGAATGGGAGATGGACATCATTTAATTGGATCCTTTTTAGTTTTGTTGTTATGTTTGAACTGACAGACAATATAGTTTCATTCACTCCTTTCGCTTACTTCCACTATATATTCTGTTTTGTTAACACTTTTTTATACAATTTTTGAGAGGGTTTTTAGGTGCAATAAAAAACTTTGTGTCGATTTATTTTTATTGTGTTTTTTTTATCAATTGTATAAATATCTGGGAAAATTGAAGAATGAAAGGGTCTGTTTCATACTTCGATATTACACGTAATACTAAATATGGATTGAAAAAAAAGGTTTAAACAGTTAACTATGTTCTATGAATACTGTTCGATCTTTGATAGCAAGTACATGTACAGACGTAACGCATGCAGGACTGCCACTTGCCACAAATTCCATGCTATTCCAGGATTTTTAAAAATAAATGACAAATTTTTAAAGTTTTCTTTTAAAAAATTATCCTATTTCATTCCGATACTTAATCAGACCATGTAATACTTACACAAAAATGGAATGTACAAAATACATATTTCATAATGAAGACAAGATCTTGTTAAAATTGAGTCATTATTCTGTGTGAACTATACAACATTTTTTATTATTTATTCAGCATAGTTTTTCATGTTTTTAAAATTTTAATTCTGTTATTCATTTCAACCTTGAAATTTTTAATTCAACTTGAAGGTGCCAAGCAGTTGCTAAGCATTTATAGTTTAGAAAACGGTATCTTTGCATTCAAGCCTAAATTTACTTTCTAAATTTGTAGCCATATTAACTTGGTTCATAAAAAAAGTCTGTATGCAGTAAAAATACCCTTTATGGATTTAAACCCTGATTGTAGCTAGATGGTTTCTACCAAAACCTTTTGGAAAAAACAGTGTTGATTGGTTACAAAATCAAACGACTACAACTAAACAAGATACCCAACCTATGTAACAAGTAGGCAGGTTTATTTCAATGAATTATCGCTATAAATATAAGTTAGCAATCCAGTAGAAACCTCCACTTTTTAAGGTTCACTCTTTCTTTTTAAAAAACTGAATGTGTCATCATCAGATCAACATCAGATTATTACTTTTTTAAATATGGTTGAAATTGTCAAAACTGTTAATCAATGTTCACATAGGATCTTTGGTTAAATGCAAAAATTTAAATAGTACTAATTTTCACTGACGTAATCACACCCCAATTTTACAATATTTTGGACCTTTCCTGGTCTTGGAGTGAATTGTACTATGATATGCACATTGTTGAAAGTGCAGCTAACGCATTTTCCACGCTGCTCCCCTTGGCCTACCCCCCTGATAAAGTAAAAATATTTTAGCCCACCACCTGCAGAGCACTGGTTAAAAATTGATTTTTTGCAAATATATTGTGTCCAGGATTGTAGGCACAGAACCCTCATAGTTATTTGGTTATTTAGGCTGGTTTAAGTAGCTTTGTGCAAAATATTTGACATATACAATTTTATTTATTATGTGTAAATGTTATTAAACTTCATACCAGGTGGTAAACCCAGCTCAGAGTAAGATTCATATTTGTCCTGTTCTTCTTGTTCTAGTATTTTTGCTCGACTTTGTGCTTCTTTAAGATGATTGGCAAGTAATCTTGCATTGGATGTTTTTTCATTCCAAGTTCTGTGTATCTAAATGGAAAACAATAAAAAACGAAAAAATGTTTAAAGGTAACCTGAGGTATAAAGTGATGTTGGACTTATATTATAGAGCTCAAAAAGTTGGTCAACAAGTCTCTTAAATTTTTAAAAAAGCTTTTTTCATTCTCAAGATATTCACATTTAAAGTGATAGTGAAGTTAAAATCAACAATTTTAGGATGACTTGAAAGGTTGCTATGTTAGTGTTTTTATGTTACAATACGTAATATTTTTTATTAATTGTAGAGTTTCTTATAGTTAGGCAAAATCTAGAGAGTTTATGAGGGAAACTTCTACTGTAATTTGTATTTTTCAATGAAACAAATGAACAAGCAAACAAACAAACCAATTTTTATTATGATATTACTATTTAATTAAGAATCACAGCTAAGAATTTGTAATGTCGTATAATTTATTGTGTTTTATCTGCACAATGTTGTATTAACATATAAAGTTTCAACGTTTTAAATTTTTTTTTATGTTTTTCATTGCATTCCCACAAAAGCACAACTTATATATATTATAAAAATATATTGAGCTTGCTTATACACACTAAAATTGAGTAAACATTTTTCTCCTAACAATCCTGCATGATTGATTTTGCTTTCTGCATAACATTTGGAGAAATTAGGCATTTCAATAGGAAAGAAAAGAATCAAACACCTGGTTTAAAGTAAGTTCAATGTCCCAGAAAAGGAAAGATTTATTAAAAATTCAAACAATAAAAAATTATACTGCTTGTAATTTTTCGACGTATCTGTTGTGATAGTCCTGGTCACCAGTCTTGGATGTCGCTAAATTTTCAACTGTATCTTCATTAATACCATTGTGTGAGTAAAGTTCTCGAAAAGTACCAACAAGGATATGGGATGTTTCTTGACTATAACTAGATGACGGCCTTTGAACCAGCATAGAAGGCTCCTCCATGTCTGTTTTATCAATGAACTTTAATCCAACATAATGACGAGTAGGCAAATTTATATATATACACTATAAATATCAACTCTTAAATCAATACAAGATACATCAATACAAGAAATCAATAAAAGGAAAATTAGTGGCATACTTGGATAATCAGCAAGAGTTATATAAAATCTGAAGACCATAATAATCAAAATTTATGGAAACATGAAAATTTTCAAGCTTATATACACTAAGTATATACAACTTCCTCTATTAGTAGCCAAACTTTTGATGTTTGATGAAGAAATTACAATGCAAATCACCTGCTGTGAAAGTGTCTCACTGCAGTTGAATATTATGTTCGAACTTCTTTAAAATTTAAAAAACCAGATCGTCACTTAGAGCCGTTGGTTTAGATAATCACGTAATATGGATGGTATACGCTAATGGTGGAGTTACATTTAAGCGTTACTGTAGAACTTTCTTTATCTATAACAATTGATGCAGTTTTGACAGGAAAAACAGGTTTATTTTTAAATGACGGTTTTATTTTTAGTGGCGGTTTTGGTGTATTTTCTGAAAATTTAACTGCAAAATTGCTTGTGTGTTATGCCTTTTCAATCTATTGTTATCTTTGCAATTATGAATTGAATAAAAAAAACCTATATCATGAAACCACACATGTAGGAGAATAAATATATTTTAGGAAATTTTTTCATTGCCAAGTGTGCTCTCCTCTACATATCGTCTTGTAGCCGGGTCGTTTCCAAGAATTTTACCCAAATTTTTTGAAAAAAAAAATGAAAAAAAAAGTTTTTTTTTAAATCATCATTTCTACAGTAAACATTCTACAGATATACAGTTTTCAATATTTAAATGACTTCCACCTTGATCTATTCTAGAAATCAATATATTGTTAGGGATCGTCTCCGAGATCGTTTCAAAAAAAATCGTTTCAAATCGTTTCATTTTTTAATTAGCATAGCATGTGATACAAATTTGAAACGATTTTAAAGTAATGTTTAATTTTTTGAAATCGTTTCAGATCGTATGGAAATCGTTTCACTATTTTGTAAATCGTTTCATTAAAAAATAAAATCGTTTCATAATCGTTTCATAATCGTTTCAAGATTGTTTTATTATATTTACTTGAAATCGTTTCACATATACCATTATTCATTTCAAAATCGTATCATTATGATCATTTCAGTATGTTTATTTTAGATCGTTTCAAAATCGTTTCAAGGTGTTTCTTTTACATTCTTTTAACATAAAAGAATAAAAGAAATTATTAATCTAATAAAGGTCTCTCAATAAAACCTACGCGCTGTCACATAGGTTTTTCTATCGCTGCTTTTCGTTCTTAAACTTTTAAAATGCGATCTCTAACGAAGCATTTCTATCGCCATTCTTCGTTCTTAAATTTTAAAATGCGATCTAAAAAAGCATTTCTATCACCGCATTTCGTTCTTAAATTTTTAAAATGCGATCTAAAAAAGCATTTCTATCGCCGTTATTCGTTCTTAAACTTTTAAAATGCGATCTCAAAAAGCATTTCTATCGCCGCATTTTGTTCTTAAATTTTTAAAATGCGATCTAACGAAGCTTTTCTATCACCGTTCTTCGTTCTTAAACTTTTAAAATGCGATCTAAAAAAGCATTCCTATCGCCGCATTTCGTTCTTAAATTTTTAAAATGCGATCTAACGAAGCATTTCTATCGCCGCATTTCGTTCTTAAATTTTTAAAATGCGATCTAACAAAGCTTTTCTATCGCCGTTCTTCGTTCTTAAATTTTTAAAATGCGATCTAAAAAAGCATTTCTATCGCCGCATTTCGTTCTTAAACTTTTAAAATGCGATCTCAAAAAGCTTTTCTATCTCCGTTCTTCGTTCTTAAATTTTTAAAATGCGATCTAAAAAAGTGTTTCTATCGCCGCATTTCGTTCTTAAATTTTTAAAATGCGATCTCAAAAAACTTTTCTATCGCCGTTCTTCGTTCTTAAATTTTTAAAATGCGATCTAAAAAAGCATTTCTATCCCCGCATTTTGTTCTTAAATTTTTAAAATGCGATCTAACGAAGCATTTCTATCGCCGCATTTTGTTCTTAAATTTTTAAAATGCGATCTAACGAAGCTTTTCTATCGCCGTTCTTCGTTCTTAAATTTTTAAAATGCGATCTAAAAAAGCATTTCTATCGCCGCATTTCATTCTTAAACTTTTAAAAAACGATCTCAAAAAGCTTTTCTATCGCCGTTCTTCGTTCTTAAATTTTTAAAATGCGATCTAAAAAAGCTTTTCTATCGCCGTTCTTCGTTCTTAAATTTTTAAAATGCGATCTAACGAAGCTTTTCTATCGCCGTTCTTCGTTCTTAAATTTTTAAAAAAGCGATCAAAAAAAGCATTTCAATCGCAGTTCTTCGTTCTTAAATTTTTAAAATGCGATCTAAAAAAGCATTTCTATCGCCGCATTTCGTTCTTAAAGTTTTAAAATGCGATCTCAAAAAGCTTTTCTATCGCCGTTCTTCGTTCTTAAATTTTTAAAATGCGATCTAAAAAAGCATTTCTATCACCACATTTCGTTCTTAAATTTTTAAAATACGATCTAACGAAGCTTTTCTATCGCCGTTCTTTGTTCTTAAATTTTTTTTCATCGCAATATTAGTTTTAAGAAAAACTGTTTATTTTTAGTTTTGAAAAACTGTTTTACGATATTTACGATAAAAGATGTTGTTGATGATGTCGATGTTGTGTTGAATAAAAGAAAGAGAAACAATAATTTTACATTTATATATAAGTTTAATTGGTTTTTAATTAGTTCAACATCGTTTCAAAATTCGTTTCAATAACTTCAAAGACTTTTACATCGTATCACAAATAATATTTTGACAATCGTATCAAATCGTTTCAGAACTTTTTCTAATCGTTTCAAAATAGTTTCAACATCGTTTCACAATCGTTTCATTTTTACGTAGTTTATACAAAATCGTTTCACAAATAAAATATGAAACATTTAATTCGTTTCATGATACGATTATGAAACGATGTGAAAATAATATTGAAACGATTTCCATACGATGAAAATCGTTTCAATTCGTATCAAAACTGAAACGATCTTGGAGACGATCCCTTACTCTAGTCCCACCAGGTAGTAATATTTTGTCCCATACGTAACAGCTCCTACTTTGGAAGTTTATCACTCTAAACAAATGTTTTCATTCAAAAACTTAATTGAAAACACTTTCAGGGATCCTAGGGCACATTTTGTAAAATAAATTTTGTTTACAAGGAAAGCCAAGATAAAGAAAAAAACAGTTTTGGACAACGTATGGGACAATTTTTACTGCAAGGTGCTCCTGCCGATGCACTTAAAAACCAAAACAGAGGGCTTACAGAAAATATAAACTTTCTAACTGAATATCACACATCTGAGATACTTTATGACTGAAAGACTTACATATTTGTCAAGTCAAGGTTTTGTTATCTCAGTTAAGAATAACTTAATTTATTGAGCCAAAATTGTCCCATACTAACATTTTTAATTTATTTTGCTTTCAAGTGCTTTTTTCAAAGCTAATTGAAAGAAAATCTAACTAGTCATGATAAAAAGTAAATGGCTTAGAAAAGTGCTGAACTAAGTACTGTATGTTAAAGGCTAAATCAAATTAGTTTAATCTTTGAAAAAGTTGAAGAATTGTTAAGGTTCGAATCATTTCTCAGACAAATAGCATTCTTTATTAGTTTAAAGCAATTATAACAGTCAGGTTGTCACTGTGAAAAAGCGTGAAAAAGAGCTCACCTTTTGTCTTCTTTTTAAAAAAACGTTACGTATGGGAAATTTTGTTACATATGGGAAATTTTGTTACGTATGGGACATCAATCTTTAGGGAAGGGTGACAAAGTACAGGCAAAAGGATTTTTGACAATAAATAACACATGGAATTTTACTCTTTCTGGCTTTCACCTTTGAAAAAAATAATACAAATATAGGTGTTACGATGGGACATTTATGGTGATTAAACTCCAATTCCATAGCTTATTACTCTAATATTTCTTACAGAGTGTAAGTAAAAGAAAAATCTTGATATTGTCAAATTAGCAAGGATGTAGAGGAAGACTTAAATGGCTAATTTGGTTTGAAATTCATCTTGTGAAATTTTTTATCGGCATTTTAAGAAAATGTTACGTATGGGACACGAAAGTCTGACCACGCAGTCTAGAAGCCATTATAGCGGACTAGTTAAAAATGATGTTTCTTAAAAAAACAAGAAATCTTTCTTAACAACTAATACAACTAGAAACACTAACTTTTCATTTATTCAAAATACCTGAAAAGAAAAAATAAGAAATGTTTGAATGCCATTCGCAATGGGACACGTTATGTATGGGACATTTTGGGGTATTTAGCTATAAATATTTCCACCAATAATTGTTTTTTTTTGTCAAAACTGTGATGGACTCAATAGAACAGACTAGTATCTCAACAAAAACCCACATTTAATGAGAATTGAAGCTGTTTGCTAAAATATAGAGGCATGGGACACTTTTTTTTTAATTTGGGCAAAATTCTTGGAAACCTGGGAGACCCAGTATAAGTTTTCTTACACCAGGAAATCAGAAAAGTTGAGGTGGGAAAAATTACGCTGGGCCTCAAAGATTTTCTGCGGTCAGAATACTGACTGCGCTTTTTGATTGATTAATTCTATTGTTCTTTGCTCAAACAAGGGATTTCCGATATTGACATATCGGAAATCCCTTGTTTTGAGCAAACCCGAACAAATATAATCAATTCTTGTATTATCTAAAAGGGTAAAATGTGACCACGCTGACTCTGAGCTTATTGGTTGATTATAATTCAGGGTTTGGTGTGAGGTGGATTTAAATTTAAGGGATTTGCTCTGACATTTCTTTGCGTCTAAGCTTTTGTTTGTTTGAGAGAAACTGAATTTGATATTCTCAAAGAAAGCTTAGTTAACTAGGCTAATCCTCTTGTTAATTTTATTTACCATCTAGTGGTGATTCAATATAGGTGAGTGAGTAAATGTGACCATAGCCTCGGATGATTAACCCAACAAAGCCATGTGAGGGAAATTGGGGGGGATATGGCACACCTGTGTGTGGGCTGTTGGATGTTGCATGAAGTTGTCTGGTAGAGCATGGGCCCTAATTGGATCTGCATAGCTCAAAATGAGCATTAAATACTCTAGGACTCCGCATCTAAGCCATGGCACTCCTGAAAAAAAAAGCCAGGGTGTATCCGAGGGATATAGCTACCCTGCTGGCTTTTATTGTGCCATTTGTGAGGCTAGATGTTTTGACATCAAACCGAATCCCCGTGTAAATTTGGTGGTGTTAGTTGAAGTTTTTTTAGTGAGTAATCAACATGTTTGTACAGGACCTAAGTGAGCTATTAAGTGAATGGATTCGTTCTGTGATCGTTTGGTCATCTGACACCGCAACCCTTAACATCCGTTTCGAGTTTTGTTGTTTATTTTCATGTTAAAGGCGCACGAAAGCGAAATAGACTTATGTGAACAAGAAACTAATTAATGTGTACAACTTCTTATTAATTCAGCCATTGATTCGTATTTACTGTTCCTCTTCTTATTTTTTAACCAACAGGTAGGATTTATAATCACTGAAAGGTTCTTTTATCCTTGTGTAAAATCGACAATTTTGATCCAAAATCTTTTTTGGACAAGGACAGGCCTGGTATAAGTGTCGAGCATGATGTAAACAATACTTCATACAGATGAGCACATATGATTTTAGACTATTTTTTTCTTATGATTAGATATGAATAATTCATAACATCAATTTAATGGTGCTATAAAATGATTAATTGTTGAAAATGATTAAATTTATACCATATTCTGTATTTAATTAAAAAAGAAACGAAGAACGGAACTTAAAAAGCAGGTCATGTGTCTCTGGGGGACTGGAAGCCAATTTTGAGAATTCTCGGATCCGGGTTCAAATTTTTAAAAAGAAAACAAGGAACTTTTGAGAAAAATGAGTGGCATATTTGGATTTATCAGCAAAAATTATATAACATAGGAAATTTAGAATACCAAAAGATTATTAGAACAGGGTTTATTGTAATTTAAAATTTATAAATTTTATAAGAGTTTGACCATAATATCTAACTGCAGTGAAAAATTTTCACTGCAGTTAATTTGTGTGGTCATTTCTTCATAAAACATCAAAAATTTGGCTACTAATAGAGGCAGTTGTACTTAGTGTATAAACTTGAAAATTTGCATGTTTCCATAAATTTTGGTGCTGAATTTAAATATGTTGGCCATTTTTGTTGAAAATGATCAGAAAATTTCAAGCATGTTAACCCGGATCCGAGAATTGAAAAATTCCTTGCAAATCAATGTGTACTGTTATGTAGCTATAACTTGCTATCTAACTGCTTTAGATTTGAGTCCAATCTGTTAAAACTAAAAATTATAGGGTGGAGTGAGCAAAAGCCTGGGGTATGCACACTTCAGAGGGTGTTTTTAGGAGGTAAATATTAATTTAATTTGCTGGCTGGCTAGCTAGCTAGCTAGCCAGCTTATTAATTCTAGGCATCATTTAGTTCCATTATGTGAAAATAACACTACTTGTTCGTTTTAGTACACACAAGTATTAGTCTGATCAATACCTGAAAAAATCATTGTAGCTATATATATAAATGCTTTGGCAGATTCAGCAGGAATTTTTCAGCCGATAAGCCACAAACACGCCTGCAAATAAGGGCCAGTTCAGGTGATTTGCTGGATAAAATTTGTATTGTCTCCCTTACTTTCCCTAAGCTCGCTAACACTATTCCTAAAATGCAAAACAGTGCTTTTAATTTTGTTGATATGTATGGCAACAAAAAAGACAATCCCTCAAATAAACAGTGTGCATATCTATTTATCCTAACCAATATAGTGAGGCATTTTTTGAATATAAAACATAATTTTCGTAAGAGCTTATTTTTGTGAAGCTGGCAAGTCCTAAATCGTTATTTTTTATTAGCTATTTATACTGAAGAAACAACGATCTTTCCAATGGTGAAACTATTTATTTATTATTCCTAAGGGAATGTTGACTTTATCGAAATACTAACATTTTTTTCTGATCGTTCTTTCACACCTTCAAATTGAATAGGAATTACGAGTGAATGTTTCTAACACTTACATCCTCTTGAGTATAATTTTTCAGAATAAAAAAATCTTTTATATTTCCTTTCTGTGTTTTTCAAGAAAAAAACACCTCAAATCTTTCATTTCTAAAAATGTCAAGTTATGGTAAAGTGCCGTTTGTGTCTTCAAAAAAACGAAAGAAGAAAAATTTAAAAAACTTCAATTCTTCAGCAAAAAGGAAACTGAACATTGGTCTTCTTCTATGCCATCCTGTTCTGTTTCTGCAAGTCACAGAAAATGTTAAATAACTTAGAAAGTTCCAGTGAAAGCGAAGAATACAATGGACCTTTGACATCAATGGTACTGGATCACGAACATGGATTTCATTCAAGAATGCTTACCCGTTATTTCCATGTCTATAAAAGACAAAGACAAATCTCTTTTGGTAGTCGCTTTTGAAAAAAAATTTGCTTTGATTTCTATGGTACACTCAGTCACGTCTTTATGAATAATAAAATTTAACCTTTTGAATATTCATCGCTTTGGAAGTGTATCACCCTCATCATCAGTATGCTGGAAAGGTGATATTTTAAAAAATCTTTAAAACACTTTTTGCGTAGTGTTGTTTTTTTCTTATACCAAAAATTTAACGATTCTCTAGATGTTACATCTTAAAGACGAAAATTGAGTTAAAAAATGGCTTTTTTGGAAAAAGTAAAATAAATCAAAAACAGGGAATAATTAAAAAATCGTTTTTACATCTATCACGATTCTAAAGAACATCGAATGAGAGTTGAAATTTGTGTGTGTGTGTCTGTATGCTATTATCTGCATCTCCTGATGTTGGCTGTTATAAAAAAAGTCACAAGCCATTTTTAACTGTGGATCTTTTGTTTTTATAGGTACTGATCAAAGTAATACACTTAAACTGCAAGCTTAAAGAATATTAGGCATAAAAATATTGTCTACGTAGATTGTTTCAATGGCCTATTGGCATCGTTATTACTGCCAAGTAGGTGAATTGACTCTGTGGCCGAACCCTTCGAGTCCAGCCTTTAATCATCTTGTTATTTCTAAGGAAGAAAAACAACTTGATTGTGTTACAGTCCTGTGCTCAGAGCGCAAACTAAGGTATGATTAAATATAATTTTTATTATTTTTATATTTATTATTTTCCAGAGAACAACAGCACAACATGCCAAACAAAATCAAAAGTGTTTGGTTAATTTACTTGATAATATGGATTTGTTTTTATATTTTAATTTTAATAAAATATATAAGAATATGAATAATTGTCAATTTTTTGGAAAGTCATGGAAATTCGTGGAAGTCCTTTTTGTATATATAAACAAATCATTATTTTAAATTTTGCATTGCAGCAATCTTTCAAATTGGACAGAATTAACTGCACATTATGCACATTAAATCTTTGGGATATATATTGTCAAAAATGTCTGCAGGCATAAGTATTATAACTCTGTTGTTTATCTTCTTTGCTGACAAACAAGCTTTTGAGAATCAAGCACATTCTTGTAAATGTATCCCTGACTTTTCATGTACATTCTATTAAAGTAAAAAACCTGATCCTATGAATTTACCTGTATACTAATTATGATGTGTTTATTTTTCGGGAAGTTTTCATGACTAATTTTTGCGAATCATTTTAAAATAAGAACAATATTTAAATGATTCACTATCATTTCTTTATTATTTCAGAGATAAAAACATCCCTTCAAATCCTCTGGATTATTTTGAAGTTGAGAGTGACGAAGAATATTGTATAATTAACAAGTCATTCAGCTCCAACGAGGTTTAATTTTATACTTTATCCTAATATCAGTTCTCTAGGATCTCAGCATTGAATTGTTTTGCTGGTTCATACTAAACTGTGATTGTTTTGGACTGCAATATTTCGCAGAAGTATACTTTGTGGTTTTGGTTTCTTTGAAAGATTCTTTTTGGGAACAATATAGATATATTATACTCATAATTGTAGTTATTACTCCCAATATGACTAGTTCCTTTTTACTAAAAGAGAAGGTGCTTTCTCAAATTTGAAGCAACAAATAGGCATTTAATCAAGGGGACTTAATTGAGGGAGAGCTTAATTGGGTCATTGCGTTATGGCTACTTAAAACAAAGTATTTGGAACAACTATGTTTCTAACGTTTTTGTCAGAAGAGTTTAGTTTTTTATGTCAAATTTCTTCCAAGACTCATTTTTTCCCTGACAAGTATTGTAAAGGGTAAACAGATAATGTGCTGAACAGAACAAACTAAGACATTTAAATGTGACCGTTTCTTTTAAAAAAAGTTTTTAGAGTGATTGTTGAATATTGACATGACAGCTTTGTCTAATTGTTTAAAAGGTCTTTAAAATTTTGATTTGCTTCATCCATTCCATTTTAAGGCCATCGATTATCCTTGTCGTTGTTCGAAAAACCAACCATCTTACTTAAACCATACAAATCAACCTAAGAAGTGTCCAACTGGAATGAGCATTAAAAGTAAATCGGTACAAAAAGCATTAAGCATTCGTGCAGAACTTGATGAGAGCGCTCTAGAAGAACTTGAAGTTATGGAGAAAATGGGATTGCCGTCATATTTTCTGAACTCTCCATGGGATGCTGAAAACAAGGTTTGGTTCACACATTATTGAATTTCTGTGCATTAAGCAAAGTGTCAAAATAAGTATTGTTATTCCTTCATATAGGAGGTACTTTAAAGGGTTACAACATTCCTTTTCTTGGTTCAACAAATGAACTTTTTTTTAATAATCCATGTAGACATCCAGGTATGACATGGTCATGTCATACCTGGATGTCTCCAGTGATTTATTGAGAATAGTTAATTAAAATAAGAATGACCAGTAGCTCTTACTAGTTAAAATCCTCACCTCCCAAACCTATTTTTAGGGAAGTAAAAAAATACTAGTTAACGTTCGTATGAAATTTATCAAATTTTGATTGTTCAGTTATTATAAATTTAATATTTAAAAAATTATATTTTTTTTGTTAGCTAACGTCCATGTTGACGAATTTTTTAAAACCTTATGATTCTATTCTAGGAATCTGTTGTTGTAAATACAGAGGGTAGCAAGAAAGGAAAACGAAAGCGGAAAAACAGGAACAATAACAAAAAGGCTGAAGATTTCACACATTCCAACGTCTCGTTAGGCACTGAAATCGACTCTGCTGATAAGATTAATGGTGCTGATGACACTGAGAATTTGTGGGTGGTATCAGAAAGTGATAAACAAGCAAATGAAATACCAGAGGGTGCCTATCAAGACAAGTCAACAGACAGTCACCAATATACTGATGAGTGGAGTGATTATTTTCGAAATGCACCCGATGGTTGGGAAGAGTATTGGGACAACTGTGGAGAGCAGTTGGTATGGCATGATTGGCAGGAAAAATATCCTTCTGTTTATGGCGTAGACAGTTTGTGTACTCATAAAAATGAAGTAGAAGTTAAAAATGGTGACTGCTTTGAAAACAACTTCGAAAACGTCGACCAACATGATAATGATGTGCATTCCAAACATGTCCAGTTTGCATCTAATTGCAAAGAAGATGAGGAGACACAAAGTGGCGGGAAATGCGAGCAAGCAGATTTACAAAAGAATGTAGAAATTGATTGGAATGATCCTGTCTGGTGTGAACGTTATCAGACACATTACTGGCAATCACTGTGTCATTATATGGAGTTGTTTAAAAAGGAACGAGAAGAAACATTCTCAGGTAAGAATATGTTGCCTTAAACACTCTTCTAATTTACATCAGTACTAATTCAAATTTTAACATTTTCACGTGTATTTTTTTCGGGTGTTTTATTTTCCTTCGTGTGCATTTGAATCTGCAATTTACGCAAAAATAGTGACCCCCGAAATTAGTGGCTGCAAAACTTTTGTGCATCAATTCTTTCAGGATTTGCCGAGCCTCCTCAAAACTCCTCTAAAAGTAGATTTTTTACCAACATACTCCTCAAATATCCTCCATTTTAGTTGTCGGATATTTTTATTTTCAAAATATTTAGAAATGTTACACAAGACAACAATAAATTGTTCTTTCCTCATGCCATTACTTTTGAAATCTCAAATATTGTCAATTCCTTTGGAAGAATATATAAATGGAAGGGGCTGGAGGGGAGAAGGGCTTTCCCAGCAACTTTTAGTCAATTTCCCCTATGCGTCCTAAAAATTCTCTTATATTCTGTTCTAACTTGCCACCTGTTTTTTAGAACGGGCCAGCACGAACGACTTCAACGAGAAAGAGCACTCAGTTGGAACGTCTGGCGTGACTAACACAAACATCGATGCTGTAGATGAACAAAACGAGGGAGAGCTGATAGACAAAATTGTGGACCAGCTTGTTTCCGACATCTTACAACAGGTAGAAAGCGAAGAGAAAGCAGTGATAACGAAGAAAAAGAAGAAGAAAACAAAAAAGAAAAAAAATTTAGGCGTGGCAGGTTTTCTTGATATTATGAATGATGCTTTTCCGAACACGATGACTGAAAATGTGAGTTACTGTGAGTTTGTTCCTGATGATGGAAACTGCTTGTGTGACGTCACAGATTCTGATGCAACTCCTAAGAAAAACGCACTTGATACCGGCAGTGAGAATGGTTTGGATAAAAAAAATCATTTTACGTTAGAAGACGAGAAAATGCTACGGACAGGATACAACTTTTTAGAACTACATACGAACAGGCGCAAAAGACTGTCGCAACCGATATTTTCAGGCGGCATGGCGTACACGATTGCCCATCAAACTGGAAAACGGCGACGCATTGAAAATACAGGGTTTAGTGATTATAGTGATGAAAGCGAGTTCGGTGTGACAAATTTCACACCATTTAATAAAACTGTGGAATCGAATGTTTTTGTGCAAGAAGACGCTGACCCTGCACAAATCAAAGTGCTGGAGGAAAAAGCGATTAAGGAAACCCCTTCATATATCGAAGATATAGGTGACAATCTCGAAAAAAGTAAAAATGACGAATCGTGTCAAAGGGATATCCCTTTATTGGATAAAGTAAAAAACTTTTTTGTTAACATCAAGAACGCTTTCTCGGGTAGTAAACACGAAACAGCAGTCCGTTATTCAGCCTTAGATGAAACCGTAAAAACTGTTCCTGTAGAGAAGAAAACGCAAAACAAAAGAAAAAATAAGCACCGTGCGAGTACGACATCACGCAAAAAACCCAAACCTGATAGTACTGTACCAGCCAGCCTTGCAAATGATACGGAATTTGAGCTTCGAAAATATTGGGCACAACGCTATAGATTATTTTCGCGTTACGACGAAGGTATACTGCTCGATAAAGAAGGCTGGTTTTCTGTTACGCCTGAAAAAATAGCGGAACATATAGCTGAACGATGCCAATGTGACGTCATTGTGGACGCGTTTTGTGGCGTTGGCGGTAACGCCATACAATTTGCTTTTACGTGCGAACACGTGATAGCTATTGATATCGATCCCGTAAGATTGGCATATGCGAAGAACAATGCACGCATATATGGAGTTGATGATCGCATTTCTTTTATTCTTGGAGACTTTTTTAAACTCGCACCCACTTTAAAGGCCGACGTTGTATTTTTAAGCCCTCCTTGGGGCGGACCTGGTTATATTTCTGCTGACGTATTCGACGTAGAAACAATGATTCAGCCGGTTTCAGGGCGCCAAATGTTTGAAGTGGCGGCTCGTATTACGCCCAATGTGGCGTTCTTTTTGCCGCGAAATGTAGACACGGAACAAGTGGCGTCGCTTGCTAAACCGGGCAGTAAAGTCGAGGTTGAGAAAAATATTTTAAATTCAAAGGTAAAAACTATAATGGCTTATTATGGAGAACTTGTCAGTAATATATAACAAGTGTTTGTTATCCGTCTACTGTACTGATAAAAGTATCTAAAAAAAATTTTTATCGTTTTATAGTTTGCCTTATTGATATTTTATAGTCCACAAAATACTGAGGTACAACCTTCAACTAGGATAAAATTATTTGCAGTTTATGTGCGTTGATACATGGAATCTTGTCCCACAATGTGCCGTCTTATCAAAAATCTAGTTTCTTCTCATTATTCAACTTGGAACATCTCTTTAGCAACTAGTCACATAATAGGAAACTGTCATTTTACAAAACAAGCAATGCAAGCAAAGAATGACGAATATGGACCGTTTTTAGCATTTTACGGACTATTTCTCGGTAACGCGCGCAACAAGTAAATTCGACAAAATACACACTTTTTTTATAAGAACAGGGGGCGAACAAGGATCAATTAACATCTTTTTAACCTAACAAAATATCAAGTTAATTGATTTCCGCCAGCGAAGGCGGAATCTTTAAAATCGGCTGAGGAGATAGATAGATAGAGAGATAGATAGAGACAGCGCAGCTAGGCTGAACGCCCGAAACTTATCCAGGCTAAGATTTTTTTCTGAGAACGAGGCTAAAATGAGTTTTAAGCCAATAAGAATCCTAACAGTGCAACAAATTGTTTTATTATCCAATGAACAATACTTTATTTTTAAGTTTATATGCTATCGAAAGTTAAAGCTCGTGAATGTATTATAGCTATAAAATCGTGACAAGTCACGATTTTATATCTTTTTCAGATTATTGCTAATGGCGGAAATCTTTAAGCCGCAGGGCTTCTTGTTTTATATGAAAGAGCATGAAAAGTTGTCTAGGAATTTGGAAAAATACAAGAATTTTAATGTTACGAAGCATCTTGTCGTCCCTCTCCTGCGTCCGGAACCAAATAGTACGTTGGTTGTGTATACCGAGTTTTCGCTGCATACTATAAAAAGGGGCTGTGAACGAGGTTGGGTGGCCGGCACATATTTCACATCTTTCCGATCCTGCCGATGTAAGTCATAAAAGCGACTGAAATTCCTATAATTTCTATTGATTTCATTGATTAAAACGACTAATTTAGCTATTTTGATTGGTTGATGAATAAATTGTGACTGATATTTCTATTTTCAAGGTTAGCAGCCGAGAGAAGAAGTATTGCTGACCATTGCTGATGTTTAAAATTTCAGGTCGACTTTTCAAATGTTTTTTTCGACAAGAATGCATCGTCTGATTATCAAGAAAAACCTTTCTGAGCAAGGCAAATTTCCTTAGCCCTTGGCCATTTTACGGACGGGGCGCATATTTATATTGGGGTGCTACAAAAAATTATGAAAAAAATATCTTTCTACGTTTCACAGACATAAAAACTGAGCAGAAGTAGAAAACTTATTTCTATTAACGTCAAATATATTAGATTCTAGAAAATCTCAAATAAATTTGCCAATTTATAGACGTTATTTATATTATACACCGTATTTATATACAATCATTTAAAAAACAAAACATTAACAATTCTAAAAACATTGGACCCGGTGGGAAGAAACAGAATAAAATTAGACTAAGCTTGCTAGTTCTCTTGTCCCTCTTTTTTTTGTCTGTTTTTGTCTACAAAACTTAAACACAGAATCGTCAAAAACTATCACACCGCCCCAAACCAAAAAAATGAAAAAAAAGGGAACATTTCAAATATAGTCACACCAAGCGTGCATCGCTTTTTAGCCTGACAACCTAAATCACTATCACTACACAGTCTAAATTTATAACTTAATATCTTGACAAAAATTCAATATAAAAAAAGAATCGTTGCTAAGTTTACTTTGGCAACGCCTAGATTGTCTTCCGTGTAAGTCACTAAAATCAAAAAAAAATAATCCAATTTTTGTAGTCTTCTTAAAGAATTTAGATTAACTTTGCTGAAAAGTAGAACCTAATTGTAACCCGTTTTTATACTGGATAAAAATATCGGACAATAGACAATAACGACATTCCAAATCGCCAGTTGGATATTGTGTCGGAAAATATCTGTGCTATATTCGTTTCACTTTTAAGGGGAAAAGTGCAGTGATGGGTGAAGGTTATTATTTTATTCACATCACTAACGATTTTGTGTAACTTTACCGGCTAAGCCTAATTACATGCTGAACAATAATATTTTTTAAGAAGCAGAAGTTTGTCGATATTGTCTCAATCCTTGAAGAAATATTTTTTTCGTTTGTTCCACCATATCATGGAAAGCTCTCAGATCCGTTTCTTTTCCTTTCAAAGTCGTTGAAAGTGCGTCTTTTAAAGCGTCATTGTTATCCAGTTGGATAGACAATCTGGAAAAAAATAAGTTTATAAGCTAAATATGAAATTAGTTAAGGCTGCATCAACTACATGGTAACTACAATAGCGACAGCAGAATGCAACGACGACCACCACCACCACTACCACCGCCACCACCACCTCCACCAACACCATCGCCACCACCACCCTTATTATCGCCGCCGCCACCAACATCACCATCACCTCCACCATCACAACCACCACCACCACCACCACGACCAACAACAACAAAATAACTACCACCACCATCGTCCCACCACCACCACCACCACCACCTCCACCTCCACCACCATCGCCAGGACGACAACAATAGAAAACAAAACAACAATGCCAAACGCAAACGACAACAGTAAATAAGACAATAACAACGATTGTGACGTAAACAATAAAAGAAAACAACACCACCGTGACTGCGGTTGTGAGAAATTTATGAAAATTTTGAGAAAAGAATATTGTCCTGAAATGGTCATGGAAAGTAACACGTTGAGTTATATTTTCGCAAATGTTTTTACAAATCTCATATGGAAGAATCTTCTCAAGATAGTACTTGAAACTAAAAGATTATTTCTTTCTAAAGTCCTGGAATTCCTGGAGAAATTCTGGAAACAATTTTTGAAAAATAAGAAAAACGTTCTGGAATATACTGGACGTTAAGATTTTAATTTCCCGTTGTTGCTATGAACAATGACGATGACGACAACAATCGCGACAGAAACAACGACGAAAACAATAATGACGACGAAAACAATAATGACGGCGAAAGCCGTTAATATCGACAGGGCTTGTGGTGAAACAACGAGAAACACGACAATGATAATATCAACGACACGAAAATGGCAAATATACATATAGACAACACCTTAACAACAATTGTGACGATGACAGCCGGGACAAAAACTTCGACTGTGGCGAAAACAACGAACCGAGCAGAAAGATAACGATAAAAAAAACCTTCCCGCTTACTTCGTTTCTGCTTCAAGCAGTTCTTCTTCTAATACTTCTGCTGATTTGGGCTTGCCATTATTTGGATATTTTCCCGCAGAACTGCCACGTATTCTCACATTTGAACCTTGTATGATGGACAACTTTCCCAATCTTTTTTCAAGTTTAACGTTTTGATTTTTACTTTCTGACAAAGTAAAGTCTTTCTCGAGCATGTCTTGAACTAACTCTTCGTTTCTGAGGCAATAAGAAACAAAATGTGTATGATAATATTGATGATTTTAAACTAGCCTTTTCCGATTATTGCTTTTCCTTTTCAGGATTCATAATGCGTTAAAAATAAGAGACTACAGAAAGAAGAATTAAAAATTACACCGTCAACTTTTTTTCACACCTAGACAAGACAAAATTAAAAATGATATTTAGCGCCCGCTTTGTTTTAATGCCAGCCCTTCTTACGCCCGTTCTTGATGGCGTTATTTTTTATATTTTTAAACTCTTATAGACAATCATTTAACGCAATACAAAGCGGGCGTAAAGAGGGCGTATAAAGCTTACCGTGTCTGCAAAAGTTGCGTTAATTCACTCAGTTTCTCTTTCTCCACCAGAGCAACGTCTAGCAATGAACGAATCTCTTGTAGTTGTAACTCCAAAGGTTCTTTCTCCTGCGTGCTGAAATGCAGATACGCCTTTTACTACGTTTCGTTTGTTATTACAATCTTATAGAATACATGCTTACATGTATATAAAACAAGGGCCGCAGTGAATGAATCATTGTGGATGTTTTATTATCAAATCCCAAAAATTTATGGCATCCGAATCGGTGACAAAACTCAATATACGACGATTTTACAATTTCGTACAAAAATTATTGCAAAGGACGGCGAAAGTTCAAAGCTCGTAACCACAAGTAATTGGGAAAGCAAATTCTACGTAAGAACACGCGCTACGAACTTAGTTTTGGTCGTAATAGCTTTTTAATAAGTTTAAGTAATTTTTTGGTATAAAATCTTTCAGAAGATCGGCTAGGATAAATTCCTTTGATAAAAATTGATTGGTTGGTTGATCAGCTGACCAGAAATCGAAAACAATCAGTCTTAAGTGCAAATATTAAAATCTTAGGTAATATATAAACTAAAAGGATATAGTCTGATGAAGACCCCCAATACGGAGGTCGAAATATTACCATAAAAATATATATGCTGAACGACCATGTATATGTTTCTTTAAAGTATTAACATACGTTCACATGAACATGTCATTTAAAGAGTTAAACTAAAAGGACGTCATATCAACATTTTGCCGTCATCCGTTCAGACCAAAGTAGATATATAAAGAACGTACCTGCTACTGCTGTACGGTCTTCTCGAACCTTTCTCGTTTTTTCGATTACTTGTAACAGGGGGTTTGGGAACGAGACTGCGATCAGAATGAGAGTTTCTCGATTTCTTCAAATTCACTAACTCTGATTCTAGTTCTTGAACTTTCTCTTCTTGTAGTCTCACATCTTCTTTAAGTTTCGCTACTAGCTCTTCGTTGTTTTCGTTAGTTCTAGCGGAGAAATTTCCAGACGCCTTGAGGATTCTTTCACCGTGTGCCGATTGCTTTTTATCGTTTTTTAGCCTGTCATTTTCCTCTTTCAAATATTGTTGTTCTCTCTGAAAAGTATAACAGTTAGAAAATAGCAACAACTGTAATGAAATAGTGCCGCATTCCAGACGATTTTGTTCTTTTTCCAGAAACGCCAAACACATGACCGAATGAAAAACTGAGCTTGTTATTTAGGCTGACTTTTAAGGTGTACTGCGTAGCTGAATATTTTTTTCATCATAGATATTCAGATTTTTTTTGGTAACTTTTATCCAAGATTGGGTTTTATATTAAACACTAGTTTACACTACTTTCAATGTTGTGTTATTTAAAAATTCAGTTTCGTTTGAAGCTACTGCTTATGTTCTTAAGATACGTAAAAACCATAGTACAGAAATAGATGGGTGATGCAGCGAAGTGGTGTTTCTCCTGTGAGTGATTGTGATTTTAAAATGGCCGCGTATTTTATCACATCATTCGTAATTAAAATTATAATAGATTTATATAAAACCGCAGAAGACCGCGGGAAGTTAAAGTTGTGAATATATGAGTTTTGTTAACGCTTCTCGCAGTCAGTTATTAGTGCCCGTATTGACAAAATACTCGATTTAAAAAAGCGCGGGAAAAGCGCGTTTTGGAAATTTCGTAGAACGTGAAACGCGGGAAATGACATTTTCTGCGTGTCGCAATTTTGATAATATAATGAACTTCAACCCATCAAGACCTAAGACTGCAACGACAATATTTATTATTTTTTACATCAACTTTATAGGCTCGCACCCGCGTGTAGTCAATGCCCGACACAATTATTATTCAATGCACACAAGCTGAGATGGCTTGTGTTATGACAACACGTAAAAATTTAAAAAAAAAATTTTTTAAAAAAAATAAAAAAATAAATGTAAAAATCGCAGAATTAGTTGAAAATCTGTAGTACTTTGGTGTATATTATTAATCAGTAAATGTACTTTCAGATAAAACTACCCATATCAAACAATCCATCAAACTTACAAGAAGAGCGCTAACAAGCTCGTCATCGTGTTTTCCTTTATCCACCAAGGTGGAGATCTGCTCTTTGAAATTCTTCACGTCTTGAGTCAGTATTTTGTTTCTAGCACGAGCTGCACTGTTCTTTTCTTTATACGAATCACGTTCTTCAGTAACAACTTCCAATTCTTTAACCATTTTCTATTGGAAGAAAAAGAGGATAAACGGGTTGATGTAAAACCGGAGTACATTTAAAAATGATGTCATTTATTTATTGATTTAGTTATTCATTCACTCACTCACTCGTTTATTTGTTTATCGATCCATTTATTCACGCTTAATTGCTTAATGGCTGCCTAGGTTTTATTAAAATAATTAAAATGATATTACATTAATGCTAGAATTTCTCACGTAAATTTACCAAATATAAAAGACATGAGAACGTACTTAAAACGGATGCTTACGTCAGCAAACACATTCAGACTGCTAATAAGAAATACTACAAACCTCTTGATGTTCTTTTCTTTCTAATTCTATTTTTCTCATAGCAAGTCTGTGCTTCTCGTCATGATGTGATATACCATTCAGAAGCGCATTGCGTGATTTAGTAGCGCCTTCATGAACGGCTAATTTTTCCTGCAAGTCAGATATCTGAAAAGAACATAAGGCTGTCTAAAGAAATCCGTAAAAAATTACAATAGCTATTTTCAAAAGTAGATGCATAGCTTTTAAAATATTTATCATATATCTTAACCCTGAGATTTTACTCGAAACGGACCCGAGCTCGCGAGGGTCAGCAGACTGGTCATGACAGGTATCTGTATTATAATACCCGTATACGTCTATCTGTCTGTCACGCAAAATGGTACCGCAAGTTGCGAGGGGCACGCAATGGGGTATTAAAAGGACGGGTGAACCCGTGGATTTATCCACGGGTCACCGACTAGTATTTTAGATTATGCACACACCTTTGATTGCAACGCTATTATCTGTTGTTGTCTTCCCCTCCATCCTGTTGAGCTGTTCAACAAAGCGAGAAACGATGCATTTTCACCAACCTCTCGAGTCAAAACCTGTAATAATTCCACAACGATAGGAAATTATCTTCTCTTATAAATACATAACAACAACAATGCTTGTAAATACTGCTTAAAAAGCATTCAACTTTATCAGTGCATTGTACTGGCAATTGACGTTGTTAATCTTTCTAATGTCGTGTAAAAAGAGCCTAAGATAGGTGTTTGTATACAAAATTTACCACCTATATTTTTCATAGCAGGAAGTGCAATAACAATCGTGAATGTGAAAAATGTGATCTTAATAAACCTTTTAAAAGAGGACTGGTACTTGTGGGATTGTCAAATATGACTCAAGTGATCTAGGTACGATAAAAACTCTGCAAAAAGTACCATTCCTCAAAAGTAATCAATTCCTTTATTTATTTATTTATTTATCATCAATATTTACCCAGGATATACATTTCAGAATAAATTTCTGCTTTTCAAATGTGTCCTGCTAAAATTAAAATCAAATAAAATGAAAAGGAATAGGCAAAACAAAAAGAAAAACGCTAAGCACATAGATGAAATGGTGAAAATACACTAAAGATAAGATTATAGGTGTCCATGAATAATCGGCAAAAAACATTTTAATTCAAAACCGCGTATGTCATAAGCTTACAGTATCTAAAAACATCAAGTAGAAAGGGTGAGAAACAGAGGTGAAAACATATAAATAAGGAAGACTAGACAAGGTATTAGAGCTTCATATTGTGTTAGGGTCCAAAGTCCAAAAAAAGTGTGTAAGTAGGCCAAACGATTAAAAAATATGGTTATCCAATTTATTTTTAAATTTCATATAACTAGGCTCCCTTCGTATATCTATTGGTAAAGAATTATATATACTGGCACCCATATAGTAAAAACCATTTCTTGCCATATCCAAACGTACTGCTGGTAACTTTAGCGAATAAAAATTGTTTCGAGTCAGTCTTTGATGGTTTAGCAGCTGAAAGTGGTTCCAATAATTTGAGCATGTTTTACGATCAATACATTTTCTGACAACATTACAAGCATTTTCGTTGAATTTTGTCGTAAATGGGTTGTAAACTGTTGTTGTTAGTTACTACTCTGGCACGTCTATCCAAGGACTGCAGTTTGTTCAACTGGGTGTTATTCAGGTTCAAATTGATGATACTATTGAATGTAATGATTGGAGTTATCATTGTTTCGTAAATCTTTTTAGCAGTTGTATCGTCAACTTCGGATCGTAGTCTCGTCAGTAAACGGAGTCTTCCAGATGCTTTTTTGTATGTAGAGTCGAAGTTGTTATTTAGAGACAACTTAGGATCAATAATTGATCCCAAATACTTGTAGCTTTTCGTCTCATTAATCTCCACAAAATTACATGACAATGATATTTTTCCTTCAGCACTTTTCAACATTTACTCGTCCCGAATATCATCCATTCTGTTTTCCCTTTGTTTAAATTAATAACAAGATCATTTTCTCGTAGATATGTCTCAACAGCAAGAAGTTCTTCATTTAATACATTTTCAAGGACGAGAAAGCTTTCACTTGAGAAGTAGATAACAGTGTCATCTGCAAATTTAATAACGCTAGCTTTAAGTAGGACATTATCAAAGTCATTAAAGAAAATTAAAAAAAATAATGGCCCGAGTATGGACCCTTGCGGAACACCACAATTCACTGGTTGTGGGTCAGATTTGATGTTATTTACCACTACTTCCTGCTTTCTTCCAAACAAATAATCAGAAAACCATTCTAGTTCGTTACCACGTATACCATAAGCTGATAATTTCTCAATTAAAATACTATGACCAACCGTGTCGAAGGCTTTTGACAAGTCCATGAAAACTGCAGCAACGTATTTTTTCTTATCAACTTCCTTTCTAATGTCATCTAACAATAGATTAGCAGCCAAATCTGTTGATCTGAGACGACGATACCCAAATTGATACTGAGATAGTAAGTTGTTCTTCTCAAGATATTCGATAACTTGGTCATATACTGCCCTTTCGAGAATTTTTGAGATGACCGGCAATATAGATATAGGTCTATAGTTATTGTTATCGTCAGTCGAACCTTTTTTAAAAATTGGCTTAACTACAGCATGCTTCCATTCTCCAGGTATCATAGCCGTTTGTATAGATAAGTTTATTATGTGACAAAGTGGAGCAGCGATTTGACTGGAACAATCTTTGAGCAGTCCAGGTGGAAGATCGTCTACACCTGTGGCTTTACTTCTCTTTAATTTTTTCAGTTCTTTTTCGATCGATATTTTCGATACATATTTGAAGGTAAATATGGAAGTAGTTCGTAATTTCGACCATTGTGGTTGTTTCCATACAAAATCTTTTAAGGGAATCGATTTCTCCTTGATTTGAGCTGCTATTGAAGAGAAAAACAAACATAGTGATTCAACTTTCGATTTGGTTGCTGTAGCATCACTTACGACGTTTCGTGGTTTAGTTGGCATTATCTTCTTTATCGTATCCCAAAATTTCTTTGGATTATGACATTTCTGTGCTAGTAAGTTTTTACTAAATTGGGACTTCGATTCTCGTATTTTACGTGTACATAAGTTTCGAACTTTGCAGTAAGCCTTCCAGTCGCTTGGCTTTTTCGATTTTCGCGCTTTTCGTAAAGCCTTATCTCTTTCGTTCATCAATTTATATATCCCATTGTTAAGCCACGGACAAAATTGTCCTTTGACTGTCTTCCCAATGATAGGGGCATGTTTGTTGAACAATGCGGTGAGAGTAGTTTTGAAATATGACCATGCGATGTTCACATCGTTCATTCCATAGAGTTCACCCCAGTTGTGTTTACTAATTTCGTCAACCATTTGCTCACTAGAGTACTTGGCATAGTTCCTAGTCTTGATAATCTTTGGTGGTAACTTATCTCTTCTTAATTTTCTGACGAAACCGACCATATCGTGATCGCTGATACCGATGGGGATGACGTCATTTTGGTATGTCGTATCATTTCGAGTAGTCAGAATACAATCAATTAGCGTTTGTGTATTATCGGTAATTCTAGTCGGTTTTTCAATAAGCTGTTTCAATCCATAAAGACGTAAAAGTTCTTTAATGTCTTTATCATCTGATTTCTTTAAGAAATTAATATTCAGATCTCCCAAAAGGTTTACTTCTTTTGATTCAGACATAACAAGCTGTAACAAGTCATTAAGATGAGTTTTAAATTCCCTTGGTAGATATTTAGAACCTACCGGTGGTCTATACATAGTACCAACTAAAAAACTCTTTGCGTTTTTTTGGAAAATTTCCACCCATAAACTTTCTAGCTCATTATGTTCCAAATTTGTCCGATGTTTCCACTTAACTCGATCCGATATATACATGGCTACACCGCCGCATTTGCCTTTTTTTCTGGCTCGGTATATAAAACTATAGCCCGGTATGTGATAAAGGTCCGGGTTGTCATTATATGAATCTTTTGTAATATGAATTTCAGATAAAGTTAAAATATCAATATCTTTAAAATCATGCAACAAAATTCCAATTTGATCGATATTATTTAATAATCCACGCACATTGAGATGAAATATCTTTATACCTCGTTTGGATAGGAGATTTTTCAGTTCAGGTAAAAAAGGTCCTGGCTGTGTTTCAATGTCGCCGGACAACAAAATAAGTATGAATAAGTGTTTACCAGCTTTTGTGGATATTTTCTTTCGTGTGATCCATAAACTAGACGATGCATAATTGTCCTTCTTTTCCAGGAAATCTTCAGTAGGGAATATTCCATTACCTTCTTTTACGAGCTTTCTCTTCGCAATATAACATAATAAAATCAACACAAAAAGAGCAAATCGAAACACGTCCGACCTCGCCGCCATCATTGATGTTGATGTGAGCATAAAGCATTTAGCATAAAGCATTAAAATATCATCTCAAGCACTATATTCTAAACTGTTCTTTGGTTTTTTAGTATGCAAACATTCACACCAATTCAACAACAACAAATTTAAATTTGCGTTTTAATACCTGAATTAATTTTTTATAATAGTTTTTTACCAACCTTTTGTGCAATTTTAAGTTCCTTTTTAAAACTTTCAATTTCATTTCGTTCTTCAGCAGATTTTAAAAGGACTTGTGTGAGCTTTTCCTTTGTGGCCAGTAACTCATTTGCCTAAAAGAAAACAAAAAATGTATAAAAACAAAACACACTGTGGTAATGACACAAATAACTGAATTGATGAAATAGATTTATTAAATCCTAGTAATGTATATTTTTAGAAAAAATAAATTGGATTTATTAGATTTATTAAAATTTAAAACAAATATTTTTACCTGGGGTTTAAATTACGTTTATGAGCCAGGCCTCCGACATTTCAGAAATTGTAGAACAGGCATATTTAAATTGGTATTGGCAGTTTTTACGACAATCTCATGTTTATTTGGCAAGCTTTTAAGGACATATCGCACACTGGATTTTTTCCATGGAACTAACAACAAGTTTGCAAACAACTCAAAACTTGTAAAATAATTGTTTGCTTTAACAATCCAGAATGTGAGGTAAATTTATAAAAAAATTATTTATCCTAATTTTTCCCTTTCCCAATAGTATTAACTATTGAAACAATGACAATCCTATCAGTAACGTGAAGGATCGAGTCACTATGAGTCATAATTCAGACAATTTATGCCATATCAACTGACACATAAAACTATATGAAATGTTTAATTTGGGTTTTCCATGCCCAAATGAATTTTCATATCCCAAATTTTTGACAAATTAAGAAAGTCACGCTGAAAATGAGTCAAGCCAAATTTCTTTAGCAGAATGTTCACAAATAAAACGATTTTTTTTTCAGCCAACTAAATTACCAGTGCTTTGGGTCTAATATACTTGTGTGTTACTTCTAAAATGACAATGGAGAACTTGAAGCATGCATAAGAAGCCGAAAGTACAGATCACCTAAGGCACTGTTCATATGAAGAATATTTCCTTGGTTAGCAGGAAAAAGTTTCAGCGTTATATCCATTTACTGTCTGTTCATGTGGCACGGGCAAGAGAACTTTTTCTCCGGTGAAAAATGTATCTATTGTTTGTTATGATAAGAATCTATTGTTTAGTTTTAACTTTGGAAAATTAAAATATTGCATTAAGGTTACGGTAAAGGAAAAAACTCACTTGATGAGTAGTCTCAGAAAAACCCTTATAATTTATCAATACTTTTATATTTTTTCTTATTTTTTTTTGTTTCTGAATGCTTGATGAGAGACTTATTTGATGGTGTTATTTTCGTGAGATGTTAATTTTCCAAAAAGAAAACATAATGAAATAAACACACACCATTTCTTTTTCACCGTACGTTTTAAAATTGCTTCTTTTTCCGAACGCGTGGTCGCAGACTTCTCGTTTTTGCACCATTATATTCAGCATAAATTAAATTCAAAAAGGTTCCCCGTTTTTTTTTTCTAATAACATTGTTATGAAATTATTTGTAATTATTTATAATTATTCAAAAAAATGCATATTTTTTTCTTTCTGTCATCATAATTCGCTTATCAGTAATTTATACAAAAAAATCCGGGAACCTTTTGTGCATAATTTATTTAGCGTTCCATTACTGAAAATTTCAATGAGCCAATAGAAAGCTTTCGGAAAAAGAGACCACAAACGTAAAGGCATGTATGCGAAAATTTACTAACAAGATATTTGTTTTTAAAGATTTTCGTAGGTGTTATGAAAATGTGTGAACTGAGTATGCAGAAAGATGATAAAAGTGCGAACTTTTTCTTTATGCTGAATATGCGCGCGTTCAGAATTATTAAGAGACAGAAGTCAGGGTTACAAGAGACAGCTTTATGCATACTCCTAAACTTTTTTGCAAAAAATTCAAAAAAAAAAATTTGTTTCCTTTACAGTAACCTTAAAGAATACTATAATAGCCAAGCAAGCCATTGGTTAAAACAAAAACCTCTAACATCAACAAGAAATTAACCCCAGAAACGACTTCTACAACTGGAACTTACCTCAGCCTCTTTCTCCTCTTTAGTTGGTGTCCGTTGTGCTTTTTGTGGACTAGTAAGCTAAAAAGATAAAAGAAATAATAACATGTGTCAACGTGAACTTTTCATTTTTTCTGCTAATATTATCTTACAAAAACCCATATTTCTTTTTCTTGTTTTAGTCTTACCCAAATGTAATCAAACTTGGCACATTTATAGTATGTCATTGAAGAAATAAAATGATAGCAATAAGTTTTTGTTTATGTCAACACTTTTATGTGACGTCATCAAAAGCTTGAGATTTGCCACTTTCTGCTTAAAATCTGTTTACTTTACATCTATAGATCAAGTTTTAACATTCTGTTTGAAATTTCTGATAGCCAAATAAACATATCTTTGGTTTTTACATATATTTCAAAGCCGAAAATTGACTGAAAATCTGAACAAATCAGGAAATCGGGTTAATCATGTGTCAAGTGTTTTGGGAATGATTCCTCTCGATGTAAAAAAGTTACGTAACAGCCAATATGCTCTGGGAGGTATGGAATCTAGAAATTTTGTTGATAGATGTAAATGGTAATTGCACCAACATTAAAAAGTTATATAATCATATGAAATGTTGTCTTAATGTAATTGGAAACAAACCTGCTCTAAAGTATCTACTTTTCTTTTTAAAGTTTGACTTTTTGTTTTCTCCTTCTCTAATTCTGACGTCAGGTCTCTTATTCGTTTTGAGAATTCTATGATTTTAGATGCTGCTTTTTCTGAACTAAAACCTCCACCTAAAGATAACATATTCTTAACATACAACGTCATACACCGTAATTTCTAAAAAAATAACCTTTAAATAAAATAAAATATAAAAGCAATGGAAATATTTTGACTTTTTCAATTTGCATTTGCTCAACATGCATAATGTACATGATGACAGATGCAAGAGTATATGATTTTATACCAACAACCCTAGATATTTGTGGAAATGGCCGTTTTTGCCTATTTCTGAAATAACCAAACAGCATCTCTTAGTCAGCACTCTGCACATTTCAAAATCAAGGAATTGAGATGTCAGCAAAAGTTAGTACTATTTATGATTTTGGATTTAACCAAATGACCTAAGATCCTAAACACAAGTAAACATTGACAAGTTCCAGAGTACGTATTACTTAAACAGACACATCTTTCTCAGTTGCTTGTGGCTGCAATCTTCGAAATTCCGCCCTCTTTCCCCACTAATTTTTGTCTAGGATTGTAGCTTGTAAAGCAACATTAGGTATATATCCAAAAAAATAACCCTCCTCATTCTCAGGTGTAGTAGTAGTAGTAGTAGTATTTTTTTTTTCGTGTGAGACAACTGTATATTTTACATCAAATAAATACCTACGGGGAGACCATCAGATAGTATAAATACTAATGTAGGTGATGGCCACCTATATGGGATCAAACAATTGCAATAAGCAATATGAAACTACAAAAAAGTTTTAGTAAAATCTTTTTTTATGCAGTGGAGAGATTAGTGTGAATGATGAGGTTTATTTTTTCAATGCAAATATTCCTTTATCTGATAAGTTTTGATTTTTTTAAGTTTGTTATTCAATTTTTTACAAGCTTAAATTAATAAACCATGGCATGACTTTCAAGTTAAGAAAAAATATGTGATCATTTTCAGATTATCTCAATTGATTTTAGCTTACTGAATGTGTTAAATGTGTCAGAATTGTCACCTAACCTCGAATGGGCATTCAACCCCTAGGTAGTAAAACAAAATGACATGCCTGCCAATTCTCTCTTATCTTCTTTCCATCTTCTTCTCACAATCTTTAGTTCTTCATCTTTTTCACCTATCAGCTTACTTAATCTTCCATTTTCATCACATAACTCCTACATAGCAAAATATAATTCAAAAAATAAATATGTATATATATATACATATCATATTAATATTAATTAGCACTGGTACCAAGTAAAATCTTTAAAAATGTAAATGCAAGGCAAATTATTGGTGGTTTTTCTTAAATTTCCATATCCAAATGCTTTAATAAAAATGGGTATATTTTTTTATTATATTCTTGGGTATATTTTTGGAAAGACGCAATTTTATTCATTATAATACTAATTTGGAAAAACTACTAGGTAATACATTTTGAAAGAATTTAAAAAAAAAATAAAAATACTTCATACAGCTTTGTGACAAATAACATCGGCATTTTTCGATTTTTGAATGTGTCAGTATGAGAAATAATTGCATTGTTTATTCCATGAAAACGAATAAACAATGCAATAAAAACAAATAAACCAATACACTCCTTTGTAAACAGGCGAGTAAAATTATTTTTAACAAAACTTGAAAAGATCTTATGCACAGCAAGGTTGCAATTAAGGGCTCAAAGCTTGTTTCCAGGAAAAGTTATAACAATATTTATGTATTTTAAATCAAATTCGAAACATATGCTAATATATACATTCCTACCCTGATTGTTTCTTCTAAGTCTTTGTATTCGTCTGTGTCTTTAAAGTCTAGGGCCTTTGATAACTAAAAAATATGAATAAAAAAGAAGATAAACAAAAAATGATATTGCTGTCTTAAAGCAACAAATTTAACACAACAATATCACATGTATCAAAATGGATTTTTCATGTGAAAGCTTAGCTTTTTATTTTTGGATAGCTATGATTTTTTTTATGCCGTGCCGTTAGCTAATATATCTAACGGTCCATTTCCTCATTTTACCCCATGAGCTGGGTTTGTTTTCGTCCAGCCTAATTTTAAAAATGGTAGATGTACAGCAAATGCAATAGGCCATGCGATTCAGCCACATATCAATCATCACAACAGCGGCAACCAAATTTTCAACTTTCTTGTTGACGTGTTTAAGTCTTCTACAGCTTTTTCAGTAAATGTTTCTCTCCATTATATTTACTGATATAACATTTTGAGTAAGTGCAAAGTAGTTATATGCAAAAAATTTTTGTTCCAAAATTTAACAACCTGTCCCCACTATTGTGTTAATTCTCTGATCCGGGTTAACATCATCAAATGAGTGATCATGAGTGGCATATTTGCATTTATCAGCAAAAATTATACATAAATTATACATAAATACTGAATACCATATGGTTATGAGAACAGGTTTAATTGTAACTTTTAAATTTATAAAAGTTTGACCGTAATATTCAACTTCAGTGAAACATTTTCACTGCAGTTGATTTGTGTGGTCATTTCTTATAAGACATCAAGTGTTTGACTACTAATAGGGGGAGTTGTATACTTGATGTATAAACTTGAAATTTTGCACGTTTCCATGTGTTAAAAATGATTAAAAAATTTCAAGCATGTTACCCCAGATTCAAGAATCAGGGCCATTTTTGAATTGCAGCAGTATCCATTATGGCTTATAAGAAGTGTATCATTCTATATTCCAAGCAAACAGAATCATAAAAAAATCTTACTTTTAAATTAAGTTCATCCTCAACACCATCAAAATTATCAAATCGATCACCAGGGCATGCACAAAATTTCTCTTCACCTTTCTTTTTACTTTGCTTTGTTAGTCTTTTCTTTTGTTGTTGTTGCAATAACTCGAACTGTTGCTTCAGAGATTGTTCACTCATTTTATTAAGATGTATAGCTGTTTCTATAAAATTTTAAATTGACAATAGCTAGTTATAGTTAGCTAGAATACAAAACAACACTTTAAATTGGTTAGCTAGCTATCTATAGACCACTTTCCGCGTGACGTATAGTTGTTTTAATTTCATTTTATGAACAATGGGCATGCAAGCACTTTTGTGTAGGTAAAAAAGCAGGATACAGACAGGGTAAATTAGCTATTAATGAAGATTAAAGATTTTTTGAGTAGCATAAGATCCAAGAGGAACTGTAATTAAATTTTAACTATATACTTATATTCTTCTAATTCTTCTTGAAAAATTCACTAATTTTAAGCGAATATTTCTTTTTTTAGATGGCTTCTTTGATTACTGTGGTCTATTGTTTATATTTTCTACTTACAGAAATGCTTGCGCATGTGAAAAAAACCGTAAACTTTTTAACTTCTGTAGCTAGCTAAACATTGGCAAGTCATCTAGCTACACAGCAGCCTAAGCTAGCTTGTTTGACTCTTAGTACACTGTTACAATTGTTTACATTGGATTCAATTTGAAAGAGCTATAGCTAGTTAGATAGAAAGATGATTTTTTCTTTGAACTAAATTGGGAAGGGGGTGGGGGGAGTGATACAGGTTACGTTACGATCAGTTTGGTCTTGTTGTGTCAATTTTCTTCCGCCGTCGCTTGGACAATAAATTTATTTTATGAGTTGTTTTGATTTCATACAAAGTTTACATGAAAATGACAAATTTCAGGACCTGAACCCGTGAGTGCAAACTCGAACTCGATTTAGCAGCAGTGCTTTATGCTTTACATCGTATTACGTTTGTTAAATAGAAAAACTTTTGGTGACAAAAATAAGTTTTGTTTTGTAAAGTGCAGCATATCTCATATGCCGTAAAGCCAACTTAGTCCCTCGAAGAGATTTCGTCCTAATGCAAAAAACCAACAAATCTTTTTGGGGGATAACGTTTATGAAGAGTTTTCATCTCACATGTTCCGCGCTTAATCGAGGGTGGTGTTATATTTAAAATACTATGTATCACGGTACAATCATGACCAATGAAGAAAGGAAGTTCAAGTCGGCAAAAAATGACGCATTCATCGAATGTTATTTGGAGTCCCGTTCACGGTATGGTTTTACCAAACCTCGGTCTTAGGAGGAAATCGCGTATCTTTTTCGACATCAGGACATCCTCCTCCCCAACCTCGTTCCCAGGTCCCCTCTTTCGTTTTTTTATATTGGGGACGGCGCCGTCCCCAATATAAGAAAGCGAGAAAAGGTATTGGGGACGAGGTTGCCTTGTCCCCAGCGTTTGTTGCCTGATGTCACAGCCGCTCGATGTCAAAAAGGCAAGAACCCCTGGGGACGATACAACCGAGACCGTGATAATAAGAACATGTTCACTTCGCGGCTATGACTTCATTTAGCACCGGGCTAAGTGGACCCGACACACAAGGTACAACATAAATTAATACCACTAGATATCTCTACCGACATAAAAAGTCCGACACCCGCCGACTGAATTATCTAAACCAAATGAACCCGACACATGAACCTTCATTATCCGACATCCTCACAACACAAGCATATTTCCCTGCAGATAGACCATAACCAACATAATATGGCATAATATTCCACATAACCCTAAGAATACTCCATATCGCTACATAAAAGATGCATATTTTCCCAGCAGATAAGTCATACCCAACGTAATATGCCATAATATGTTGCATAACAGTAATAATACTCTTTATTACACTACAAATAGAGGCATATTTTACCTGTAAATAAAGCATAACCAACGTTATATGGCATAATATTCCATAAAACCCTTAGAATACTCTCTATGGCTACATAACAAATGCATAATTTCCCTGGCCATAACCAAAGTAATATGCCATTAATATGCCGCATAATTGTAATAATACTTTTTACGCTCTACAAATAGATAATAAAATATTTCGCATAACAGTAATAATACTCTTTATCGCCTTAGCCAATATAGTCAGGCATAAAAGTCCTAATGCAGGCCAATGTGAGGGCACACGTTGTAAATTAAACAGGGGGTAGTGTTCTATACCTATTTATACACCAATAGATACGATATCTTGGACAAATACCCTCCCGTGAAATGACATGTTGGAAGTCCAATCTGAGGGAAGACGTTATAATATACACTGAAAAGGCTGCATTGTCCTGTATCCATCGATGCACCAATAGAATTGATACTTTGAACAAATACTCTCCCGCGAAATGACACATCAAAAGTCATAGAGACCAATAAAGGAAAGACTTTACACTGTAAAAGAAACAAGGATACACATTGGATACCATCCACCAATAGAACAGATATTTAGGCGAAATACCCTCCTGCAGAAAGAGATATTGAAAGTCCTAATATCAGCCAATCGGAAGGACACGGTGTTCTATAAAATAGACAAGAATTGAGGTTGGATACACATTCATCCACCAATAGTACAGATATTTTGGCTAAATATTCTCTTGCAAAAAGAAACGAAGTAAAACACCTTGGATAAAAGTAAATATTCTCTCGCAAAAAGAAAGTGGTGCGAAATTACATAAAAATGTCCTAGCAGGCCTATCTAAATAAAAACTTAGTTCAACTCAATAAACAAGCAAGGAGATGAGAGATTCCTCCTTAACTCGCCAAAAATTTTATAACGAAGTAAAACACCTTGGATGAAAGTAAAGGATAAAATACCAAGGCGGCCCAATTCAACGAAAGTCTTTATTCTACTCGGTACGCAAGAGTACGAGACGCAAGACACATCCATGCTATACGCAAAATAAAATATTATGTTTTAAAAAATAACTCTAAAAGGAAGGTTAGATGTTTTTAATATGACTAATCAAAGGGAAGACTTCATTACCTTTTTATTTTATTTTTATTATTCTTTGATAAATTTTGTCTGTTTTTGGTTTTGTGTATTGGGCATGAAGTGGCTTTTCGGATGAGACATACAAATCGATGGGTCTCTTGCAATAGATTATTGTGCTTGGGCATTTAATACTTTATTCCGCGTTTGGTTATTTTCGCAGAATATCTTTTTAGTGATGTATGAATGGGTCTCCGATTTGCCTTTTTGCTTACAGAGTAAAACAAAGACTTCCTTTGAATGGGCATTATATGGGCAGATACATTATATCTTATTTCGCGCGCGATATTTTTCGTCTGCTAGGGCATCTAATATTTCAATGGAGCTAAAGAATTCTCGTGTCTCCAGCATTTCTACTTCGTTACTGAGCAGAACAAGGTTTTTCCTTGAGTTGGTTTGCTCTTTTGAAAGATCTAAGATGTTATTTTGCGCAAAGGTCAACTTCCAAATATCTTATTTCATATATGCAGGAATGGGTCTCGCACTTGCCTTTTTATTTGCGGATTGAAACAAAGACTTCCCTTAAATTTGCCTGCCTGGGAATTCCATACTTTACTTTTATATAAGGTGTTTTACTTCTTCATAAAATTTACTTTTCCGCGAGATATGGATGGATCTCTCGTTCGCTTACTTGTTTATTGAGTAGAACTAAGAAAAAAAATAGCATTGTAAGTCTTAGGGACATTGATCTATATATCTTTAGAGTTTTGTAAATCACAACGTCCGTCTTTCAGTCCAAAGCGCAGGCAGATTTAGTAAGTGTTTATACCACCGACACGGGTCAACCAATGCCATGTAAAGGAAATTGGGTAGGCAATATCGGTGTATACCTAATACACAGAACCCACGTTGATAAGAATGTTTCCAACACTGAAGTGACTATATCCTGTATACATATTCGGAATAATAATAGTGATAACAATAATAACTAGTTACACCTAATAGTGTATAGATGCACCTACTACCGCCCAAAAGATCCTAAAGATTCTTTTTCAACCCTTGGATTTAATGATTGGTGTGCGACAGTTCTCGTGGAATCCTTTACGTCGCTTCGTTGTACAACCTGTGTTTCAAATAAATTCGTAAAAATTGCGAACAGTTGTTTGATACGTTTTATGATAGCCGAAAGCGACCTTAGATGATAATCGAGATATTCCGAAGGCCTTTGCGTTATAATTTTGCGTATTTAATCAGAATTTTCACTTTGGTTTCACAATGAAATCCCCGTTGCAAAAAAAGGGAATAAAAATAGTTATACATGCTAACTTAACGATAGTTCTTTAGCCTAATAACAGACCTCCCCATTGTAGCTTGTAGTGTGTAATATTAGTACAACCTTTGCCGTGATGTCCTTATGGGAAAACCATGCATATATATGTAGTAAAGAGTATTATTGCATGCAGTTATGTGTAGTCTATGCCATATTACGTTGGTTACGGTCTATGCACGGGAAAACTATGCATCTATATGTAGTAAAGAGTATTATTGCATGCAGTTATGTGTAGTCTATGCCATATTACGTTGGTTACGGTCTATGCACGGGAAAACTATGCATCTATATGTAGTAAAGAGTATTATTGCATGCAGTTATGTGTAGTCTATGCCATATTACGTTGGTTACAGTCTATGCACGGGAAAACTATGCATCTATATGTAGTAAAGAGTATTATTGCATGCAGTTATGTGTAGTCTATGCCATATTACGTTGGTTACAGTCTATGCACGGGAAAACTATGCATCTATATGTAGTAAAGAGTATTATTGCATGCAGTTATGTGTAGTCTATGCCATATTACGTTGGTTACGGTCTATGCACGGGAAAACTATGCATCTATATGTAGTAAAGAGTATTATTGCATGCAGTTATGTGTAGTCTATGCCATATTACGTTGGTTACGGTCTATGCACGGGAAAACTATGCATCTATATGTAGTAAAGAGTATTATTGCATGCAGTTATGTGTAGTCTATGCCATATTACGTTGGTTACGGTCTATGCACGGGAAAACTATGCATCTATATGTAGTGATAAAGCGTATTACTGCAATTATGCGACATATGATATATTACGTCGGTTATGGCCTATCTACTGGGAAAATATGCATTTGTTATGTAGCGATTATTTTAAGGGTTATATGAAATATTATGCTATATTACGTTGGTTATGGTCTATCTACAGGAAAATATGCTTGTGTTGTGAGGATGTCGGATAATGAGGGTTCATGTGTCGGGTCTATTTGGTTGGGGGGGTAATTCAGTCGACGGGTGTCGGACTTTTCATATGTTCGTACAAATACAAAGCGGTATTACTTTATGTTGTACGTCGGGTGTCGGGTTCACTAAGCCCGGTGCTAAATATAGTCGTTGCCCACTTCGTCGTGTTCCCGATATAAAAAAGAGACATCAGGCGTTGGGAACGAGGTTGGATTTTACCTTAATGTTCGTGCGAAAAGAAATTTTTGCAAACATGTCAAGCAGAGTGTATGGAAAGATATTTTTGGTCTTAAGGCTTCTTAGGTACAAGATAAAATGAAGCTTTTGTTTGATCAAAACAAATATCACCACCCTGCTGGTCAAGAAGTCTAAAAACATCTTCAACATCGCATCTTTGATATTTTTATACACTGAAATGTAGTACTGACTGTGACACGGAACGTTTAGGAAAAAACGCCTTCCTTACTTCCCGAGTTAGGGATAGAACGTTAACCTGTAAATTAGACCTTGAAATCTTGCATTCGACATAACAAACTAATTTGTTGAAGAATTTCTTTAATATATTACTGATTCGACGATCCGGAAACAACTTGTAATTTTTACTTTTAACTTGGTTGTTAAATTGGCTCGACGACTCGTGATTCGCCTCGTTGATTCGAAAAACTAATTCGACGGCCAGAAAAATGATTCGCTGACTTGATAAAATGATTCCGTTTCATACTCGTCCTTCACCAGAGGGAGTTGTAGATTAAAAACTATTATTGTTTGTTGCATGAACTTGCACTCCGGAAGTGGAACTTTCGTTAATTAACTCGGACAATTTTCGATTCCCTTAGATGTATTTACAAGTGAAATGACGGCGATTATGAATTAACTAATAAATTAAAGGCTGCTATAAATTAAACGTACTAAATTTAAATAATATACACGATAATAATAAAAAAAAATATCTATAGCAAATATTTCCTGGCTCCGGTTGCCAGCAAACGGAAGATTCGTCTGTGTTGGAAACTCCCCCTGGACCTCAGGTATTCTCAGCTATCCTGAATTAGACTGACGATCGCATCGTTTTTGTGATTGATAAACAGAGACAGTTTACTTCTGGATCAAGGTAAAAATGGCGGCGCTTGAGCCAGTTGGTTCGAAACCAAGAACAGTTTCTAGCACCACTAGATCAACTTGGTCCAACACTCATGAAGACTATGAACTGCAGGAAACAATCGGTACAAAACTTCATTTTCTTTTTTTCTGAAGTTACATACGTTGAAGCGTATAAGTCAAGATGATTTAACCTCACAAAGGCTTGGTGGGGGTGTTAGACTGTGATATTATTGTGAGATTAACTCATAGAATATTAGCTTGATAAATATATTGGACTGTCTATAAACCCTTATATTAGCCAGCATCCATTATAAATTATGGTCTGAATTGAATCGTTGGCAGCAGGCCAACACATCTGTGTTTTTAATCAGGCTAGAACAACACTCAAAAGCGACATGGAAGAGGGTGCCGATAAGCTGCAAACGCCTGCATATATAAGGGCGAGTTTTGGCGACTTTTCGAATAAAATTGGCGGTTGTCCCCCGAAACCGCCCGCATTTTCCCGAACTCGCTCGAACTCGCCCGGAGCATTCCCGAAATGCAATTCCTTGTAACATACCATGCGGACGATAGTTGGGAAGAAGGCGCTTGAAGAGTAAGGAGTTAATAAAGTTTATATATAAGTTATTTATAAAGTAAACTTTATCAAAAACCATCAAAAACAATTCTTTTAAGAACTTCGCTACCACATAGTAAATTTATTTTACTTTTTATAGTTTTTTGAATCATATTAATGTCTGTTTTCTTTTTCTTTTTCGGGCATTGTTCGGGTCTATGCGGGTTTTTTCGGGCGAATACTTGAATTGTTTTCAAAACGCCGAACTCGCCCAAAAACGCCCGCACTTTTTACGTCGTATGCGGCTTATCGGCACCCTCGTCGACATGGCTGTTTACTTCTTTAACTTATTTAGAGAAAAACTGCAATCAACTATAGAGTCAAACACTTTCACAATGTTCTTGCTTCAGCCTTTCTGAATAAATATTCCACATCAGTGAAAAGGGTTGCATCTTACATTTGCAATTTGCGTATTACAAGCTCACACGTAAGAATCAGTCACAGCGCTGATTGTAAGTATCAACACACAAATAATAAACTATCCGTATGAGTAATTTTTGCCATTGTTGTGTCATTGTGTTGAGTATTCTATGCAAGCACTTCGTTTCTACCTTGAGTAAGGTAGCTTTTGCATGGAAGCAACATTCTCGCGAATGTATTGTCACGTGATATTGTTCCATGCTCACATTCGGATGAGGTAAAACAAAGAACTTACAAATGCACTTTAAAATGTAGCCAATTAAATTGGTAAAGATGTCTAAAACATATAAAAGATTTTGAAGCCAGGAAAAAGGAGATCCTTGTATAATTCAATCATGAATTAGTGAGGGTTTTACCATATAGATGCCCAGTTCATAAGGACAACAAAGATAGCAAACAAAAAGGTTTTTGTCTTGAATATCTGTACAACAGAAGACTATCCCCAGTTTCCACACAGTAGTAGTTCGTCATAAAATTTAAGTATTTATTAGGATAATTATATACTTAATTTTTTTATTAAACTTAAATTTAAGTGTCTCGTTTTACCCTCTGGTCGATTTCCCTACCAGAAAATTGTCAACCTCGCACCCAGTACACTGAACTGAGACTGAAAAATTACCTCATCATCCTTATTTAAAAAAGAACCAGATATTCCTGAGATTGAGGTTGGAAAATTGTAGCAGATGTTGTTGTTAACAACCCACCTATGCTTTCACGCATTTTTATACGCGTGTTACAGATAATGAACATTTCCAAAATTCAGTACAAGAAATACAGGATATAAGCTAAATCAGGCGAAACGCACAGAAACGTAGCAGGTATGTAGGTATGGTAGTCTCCGTACATGCCTCACCAGAAAAAGGTGTGTGATCGCACCTGCTCATGCCCACACACACCATAATAAACTTTGGTGTGCATTCATTGCACGCCATAAAAACTAAAAATTAGTTCTATAAATCAAGTATATTTCTGATAAACGTTTCTAGCTAGTAGTTCCAAAAATAATTTAATTCATTAGTAAATAAAACTAGTCTAAACTGAGCGTTCATTTACAGCAGTCTTTTTCTTGTGATTATCTCAGTGAAGGGGGTGTTGGAAGAAGTGTTACTTGCAGGATAGGTTCTGCTTGGAAAAAGTTCAGAGAGTTACTGCCTTTGTTGAATAGCAGAGTCTTGTCAATTGAGGTAAAAGGTAGGTTGTATGAGGCCTGTGTAAGAAGTGTTATGTTGTACGGTAGTGAGACATGGGCAGTGAAGCAGGAAGATCTTGACCGTTTAGAAAGGAATGATATGAGAATGGTTAGGTGGATGTGTAACGCCAGTCTGAGAGACAGAAAGAGTTCAGATGAGCTAAGAAGCAGGCTAAGTCTCCGTAGAATTAAAGATGTTATCCAGATGAGAAGATTGAATTGGCTGGGGCACTTGGAAAGAATGGAGGAGGATAATTGGGTAAGAAAGTGTAGAGACTTGATAGTTCCTGGGGCAAAGCCCAAAGGCAGACCGAGAAAGACTTGGCAGGAGGTTATAAGGACAGACTTGGCAGGAGGTTATAAGGACAGACTTGATACAGAAGAAGTTGAGTTTAGATCTAACACAGTCTAGATCAGATTGGAAGAGGGTCATTAATATACCCCGTCCAACCCATGCTAGCATGGAAAACGGACGTTAAGCCGAGAATGATGATGATGATGATGATGATGATGATGATCTTTAAGGTCAACTTTAATTTTGTCCTTATTAATAATCATGGCTAGTCTTGTTGTTAGTCAAGAAGAGGGCCCTTAATAAAAAACATGTCTGAAGCTAAATTGACGCTTGCTACATGCTTCTAATTTTTTTGAATATTTTAAGCTCTCAGAAAACGTCCATTTTTTACATCCACTATGCTCTTCCTGAAGAATTAACTAACCCTGCGTTGGAAAGCGCATCTCAAAACAATTCTGAGTAGAAGCTTAAATATGCTGAAGTACAATATGCTTTGAATATGAAAAAATAAAATGATCTGAACGAAATTGTTAATTTATTTTATAAAATTTTAATATGAATTTTAAAACAGCAATTTGTATAAACAAGCAAAGAAGCTAAAAAGCAGCCAACATTTATAGCTATTTTTTTTTTCTTTTTAAAAACACGACAAAGTTTATGATCAAGATATTAAAAATTTCCACCAATATAAAACTAGCAAACGAATAAGATAATATTTTATGCTTTTTTTCGTTGCGATATGGTAAATTAAACCAACAATAATCTTGTTGCGAAGTATCATCCAAACGAAAATCACGCTAAAAACCTTGCTTCAAGTGTTTTCAGGAGGAAAATAAGTTGCACTAAATTCTTTGCAGTCTCTATAACTTTCTCTCCATGTGCCAAGTGGCAATATAAAAAACAAGCTATTATTAACGTGATGTATGATGTGATAAAAATGTCACCGGAGCTCAGGATAAACTGAAAATCAAGTGCTATATTTACTGACTACCTAATGTGTACAGCATTCTATTTAAGAATTATGAGGAGATTTACAAAAAATGCAAACATAAGCAAATTTTAGAATGTATATGACAAGCACAGAATGAACGTTTTTAGCTATTATCAGTGAATTCTAGGAGAGATTTGTGATTGTATACATAATAAGCTGTCCAGGTGTGCGTCTCATCACACATCCTAAACATAAAACTACAAGTAAAGCTTTTTGGCTCCTGCAATGTACAAAGCATAACCATTAAAAACCTCTGAGTGAACAATCAATGAATATTTCGGATTTGAACTTCCTCATAAAAACAATTTATAGAATCACTTGTGTTAAATATTTGAAATGTATTTAATTAAAAAGCCATTTTTTCTGTTGTTAAATTAATATGGTAAATTTTTCTTACTTTTTTTTGCTTACGAAGTTTAGAACATAAAATTTTTTATAACATAATACTGTAGTGTTGTTTAATAAGCTCCATAGGATCACATTTTAATTATTTTAGAACAAAATATGACAGTGTTTAAGCTTCTTACAATTGCGTTTTGATGATTTTAGAAAAAATATGGTGTTGTTTAAGCTCCAAATTTTGATGATTCTATAACATAATACAACATTGTTTAACCTTATTATGATCGCTTTTTAAGGGTTGGTTTTAGAGTCTAAAATAAAGAGAAAACACCCCTATAAACATAACATTTGAAATTTGTAATAAAAATAGAGCAATCGATCAAAAGTTGTTGATTCATTTAAAAATGTATGTATATATCATTTATCTTATTTGCAAATGTCCTTATAAAAAGTACTGGATCTGTCTGTCTTAGGACCAGGTAGGTAGTTATTACATCAGCACGTCTACTTACGGATAAGACAAGGTGTAAGGATAAGAGTCAAATTTCAATAAACATTGATTTATAGGTTATGGAGCAACAGCTGTCGTTCAAAAAGCAATTTACCTTCCAAAAAAGGAAGAAGTTGCAATTAAACGGATTGACTTAGAGAAATGTGGAGCTGATATTGATGAAATGAGAGTAAATATATACTTGTTTTATTTATTAAATTGTTTTTCATGGATTTACTGCAGTGATAATCATTTCTGAACAATTTTTTAGAAAGAAATTCAAACCATGAGTCGATGCAACCATGAAAACGTTGTGAACTATTACACATCATTTATTGTGAAACAAGAGTTGTGGATAGTAATGAAACTGTTAGATGGAGGTAATATATTCAAGCTTGTTTTATATCTATTAGGGTCAAGCAGAGATTTATAATATTGCAAATGATTTTAGTGTAGCTCCCAGCAGTGCCCCCCTAGAATACACTTTCCTGAAAGTAGTCTACATGAGTATTTTGGGGCTTTTTATTACTTCCATAATAAAACAATTGTGCCTTTTATTTGTAGGATCTGTGTTAGATATAATCAAGTACTTGATGAAGAGTGGTAATGTAGACCCGTTACAAGGTGTTCTTGATGAAGTTGTTATAGCAACAATTTTGCGTGAGGTGTTGAAAGGTTTAGAGTATTTTCACAAGAATGGACAAATTCACAGGTAAGTTATATACAAAGTGTAGAGGTAAATGCTTTCTTAAAGAATAAAAATCACTCCGCAAAGGGCTTCATTTAAATTTCAATATCTATATCTTTCAATCTAAATAATAAACAATATTTACTGGACAATAAGTTCCTCGATAATTCACTCCACCAATTTAATTTATGGGGATGAATAATCCTTTAACATGAAGATTAAGGAGAAATTAAGACTTGTAAGATCTCAATGGATACAGAGGAGTAATGTGCAATAAATAAAGATGTTTCTTTCTAGGGATGTAAAGGCAGGAAATATTTTACTTGGTGGAGATGGAAGTGTACAGCTAGCAGGTATGTGGCAGTAAAATGTTTTTCTTATTAGTCCCTAATCAATTTATTAGGTTATTGGCTTCTAAATATTTGTTCCCATATTATTGGTGAGTCTATCAGTTTATAGTTATCATATACCCACTTTGAATGTTTATTACTACAGATTTTATAACATAAATATGAATCAAAGTGTCCTGTATTTTCATCATTCGTTCGTATCACATTTCTATAATGTTTGTTGCAACAACAAAAAACAATAACATAAGGGATCAATTTGAACTAACTTTAATTTGAACACTAAACTTGTGTTTTAATTAACTGTACTGTTTCCTTTAAAAGTTAGGGAGACGCCTTTTGAAGACATTTTTTTGTTAGGCGTATAAGTTGTTTGATGTTGTTCACTTAAGATTTTGGTGTGAGTTCTACTGTGGTGGAATACACTGACCGTGGTCAAAAATTACGCAATACCTTCGTTGGTACACCATGTTGGATGGCACCAGAAGTAATGGAGCAGGTGATTGTCTTTGTTATTCCAATTTTTTAGAAGAAATAAATTCAATATAAATATCTCATGTTGCTTATGCAATATAAAATGGTTTGCATTTTGTTTAATGCATTTTTCATTTTCTCCACATTATTTTTTAATCTTTTGATTGTTACCCAGGCAAATGGCTATGGTCCAAAAGTTGACATCTGGAGTTTTGGCATAACAGCAATTGAACTGGCAACTGGTACAGCACCATATGCTCAATTTCCTGCGATGAAGGTAATTAAAAAATACATTTGATTTAACGAGAAATATATGATAGCCTAATTTCAATGAATTAATAATTTATAAACATTATTGCATTTCTTTCTCTAATAGAGAAAAACTTTTATTGTAGTGTTTGTTCTTATACAGAGATGTTCCTTCAAAACAAGAGATATGGTTGAAAAAGCTGGATTTTTTTAAGGACAATGTTTGTGTTTGAATTCTGAAAATAACTCTATCTCTTACTCTATTTTTGTTATTCTGCTGTAGATAAAATGCTCCTTTACAATTTTTTGCAATGTTTACTGCAACATGTAATCAAGGTGCAATCCGGAAATTTATAAAGTGGCTGGCCGTTACATCTAAATTAGGAATTTCATTAAGGATTTTTCACAGGGTGCACTACAGGGTGTATTAATCCTTTATGTGTAATATCAGCCTTTTGTATAATTCACATCAGCACTTGACAATTGCTGGGTCGAATGCCAATGTGTTAATAGTTTTTCCTTAAGTTGAGCATTACATGAACTTACCAAAGTTATTCTCTATCTTAATTTAACTGTTTTTTGTGTATTCAAGCGTTCAAAACAAATTAAAAATTTCATACGTGAAGCACAACTTTGCCGACATAAAACAGGCAAATGACATGTCACATTTCCAAATTTTTGCCGACGTGAAATATTGAGTTATAAAGGCATATAGTGATTTCAGCCTAATAAGTTAGGAAATAGTCATTAACGGCTACTGAGAACGCTGGTTTACACCATGGTAGTTATTTGTGTTTGTATGTTCAAGGTATTAATGTTGACACTGGAAGGCGAACCACCCACACTTGAAACATGTGCTAAAGGTGAAAAGGAAGCATATAAAAAGTACTCAAAACAATTTCGTAAAATGATTGCTTCATGTTTAAATAAAGAAGCCTTGCAAAGGTAACTAGATTTTTTTCTTCAGAAATTCCTTCTTTAGAACATACAAATATGGGAATTAAAACTCTTATATGTTTTGTCTAGCATTGTCTACTTATATGTTTTAGGCCTGATGCAACAGAATTACTGAAGAATCCATTTTTCAAAAAGGCTAAAGTGAGTTGCACACATATTTACGAAGTCATTAATGGCATGTGCGATAGTACTTAAGCCATTTTTTCTTCTACATAACAAGAAATTATTAGTTTTAAAATAAATTTGGGCTAGACGCAAGGCATTTCTTAAAGAAGCTTCTAATAATTGTTGCACCTTAACTGTAAACAATACAGCAAGTCCAATAATACAATGTCACATCAACAATAATTGTCACAAATAGGGACATTACACAAGATTTAATGTTCATGTTTTATTGGTTGATTAAAAGACGACAGAGAAAAGAAGGCAGGCAATCCAGTACATGAACACTGTGTGTGTTCACCACTCCAGCATATAGGAAAAAATTATTATCTAAAGATCTGGACCGGTTAGAAAGGAATGATATGAGAATGGTTAGGTGGATTTGTAACGCCAGTCTGAGAGACAGTAAGAGTTCAGAAGAGCTAAGAAGCAGGCTAGGTATCCGTAGCATTAAAGATATGTTATCCAGATAAGAAGATTAAGTTAGTTGGGAAATTTGGGAAGAATGGAGGAGGATGATTGGGTAAGAAATTGTAGAGACGATAGTTCCTGGGGCAAAGCCCAGAGGTAGACCGAGAATGATGCAGAGGAATTTGAGTTTAGATCTGATTAAGCCGAGAATGATAATGAAAGTTAAATAATCAAGAAATGTTTTTGTCGCTGAAGAACATGTAATAGGTATATATATTCATAAAACAGTATGTGATAAAGAAGCTAAAATCGAGTGTTTATCTTTTTTGCAGAATAAAGAGTTTATTATTGCAAATTTAATTGACCTTGCACCAAAGTTATCTGAGCGAGGTAGAAAGGTAAGCTGTGTTTCTTGTAGTTGGTGTTGATCTCTTACAACTTGTGCATAATTTTATTTTCAAACTATAAGTATTTATCTTCTGCATGTCTTGCTTGCTGCTTTTCTGGGTTTTTTTTCACTGGTAAACAGTAATAAAAAAAATTAAACGAATAGTTCTGATTGAAATTTTTCTCAATTTTTTTTTCTTGCACTGCCCAGAGTATTCGACACAGCTCCTGTATAATTAAACTGAGCAATTCAAACCTCCTGATATTTCAAAGAAAGAAAGGAAGCAGCAAAATTATATATTTACAGTCCAGCAAGAGAAGCCAAACGATTACCTTCGAATTACAAAATTTAGAGTTGTCTAAAAACTGAGTATTTGTGTGCAGAATTTTTTTTTTTTTTAGTTTAAAGAATAACAAAACTGACTTGTGCTTTGTTTATAGACTATTAACATGTCTGTGTTGCTTTCCATTGTAATATATAAGTTTTTCTTTAATAATAAAATTCTATCTAAAAAAGTGCTTGTGAAAGCTGGCCCATTTTGTTAAAATGAATGAATTTCCGAGTAATAAATGGTGACTAAAAGATCAGTCGATTTGCAAAAAATTTTCAAAACAGAAGAAGCGAAAAATTTCTATGTGTAACGTAACAATACACCTATGGCTTTTTCTAGGTGAAGAGGAAGCCACAGTCTGGGACTGCCAACAAAAATGCTGAAGGCGAATGGGAATTCGAAACCGAAACGGAAGTGGAGAAACCAATCGAAACAAAAGATACAACGGTAAGCCCTCTTTTAATTGCCTCATTTATTCAGTTAAAGAAGAGAAAAAGTTTTCGTGATGAAATTTACTGGGAGCAAATACAATAGCCTGTGACTTTCACTTCGTGTTAAAAAGGGTTTAACTTCTTTAAACTTGATAATTTAGCCGAAAGTACCCACAACAGAAGCACAAGACAATACTGCTGGTAAGACCACAGATCAGCAGCAACCACCACAAAACAATACTACATGCACTTGTAAGGAGTTTACACTATTCAAAATGTTTTGTTAGTTTTTACTACAAGTTCTTTTACGTCCGCAAACGTTCCAAACAACTATATTGTATGACCATGTCCCGCCACCATCTTGGAATTTTTATTCCTATCATTATTAAGTACTTGCCGGGTTTTTTTTTTCTACACTGTCAATATCTCATTAAAAAAACTGGCACCAGCTTTATTATACTGCGTTGTAAAAAACTGAGTTACTGTGCCACCCCTTTCTGTCTCTCGTAACGTATTTAAGCTATTTCACCTAGTCTTTATTGCTGATTTTATTATTTTTTACTTCAAATCTAGTAAAACCTAAATTCTCCAGGTGTTTGTAGTAGAAATAGTCAACAAAGGCTACTGACCTGTCATTTTTAAGTTTTGCATGGTAGAGGCTTTTTATTATCATAGACTGTATAGAAGCTTCCAGTTAACTCTTGACGCATCAGAAAGGTAGTGCGACCTAACCAAAATGATTTACCAAAAGAGAAACTCTATGAGCCCAAGCGTCACATGTCTTAACAAAAACCAGTTCTTCTTAGCAAATTCCCCAAAAAGTTGTCACAGCGTAAATTGCGTCTTTACTTATCAAAATGTATCCATTTAATAATTTTTACGTCTTTATATGCAGCGGAAAAAACACCTGCTACGCAAGTCCCATCAACGACAACTGCAGAAGTAGACGACCTTTCGAAAGTATTTGATCTTACTTTACGACTTAGGTATGGAACCTTGTTAACTTGCTAGTTCAAACAAACTTATACTCACTTACACAAGATTTTCCCATGCGTATTATGCTTCGCTAAGACTGCCTCTTATCTACATACTATACTATTTGAGCAACTGTTAAGCAAACTCGTCAGCCAAAACTTAATAGGGAAAAAAGAACAGAGCAAAAAGAGCGATCATAAAAAAGCAAAGGTTTCTGAGATTTTCTAAGAAAGCTATATATAAGTTTCATACGAAAAAGCTGATTAGAAAGTAAAGTTTGATCCCGAATGGAGCGCTAAACACAACAAAGCAAACGTGTTTTTGATATTCTCAAGTAGATAGTCAACAAACAACAAATAAGCAACAGTTTCACCTGCACAAGAGAGACAACATTTAAGTCTCGGCCAAAATTTTGTGTTTAAAAAAAACAACGTGTATAGAATTCTACAGACAACACTGGCGCCTCATCAGGTTGTTGTTTTACTATGAAGAACTATTTTGTTTAAGTCTGGACAGCGTTTGGTTGAAATTACTTAGTGGAAATCTTATGTTTCGTTTAGAAATGCTAATAAAGAACTAAATGATATCCGGTTTGAATTTAACAGAAAAAACGGTTGGTGAAACGAGTTTCGTTTTTACTCGATATTTTTGGGCTTGACGTTCTGCATCGCCTATGTAACTCGACATTTTTAAAACCTTCCTGTGCATGCAGCCTTTGTTTTATACTTTTAAATCCCCCCCCCCCCCCCTTCACTCTGTCCGTGTGCGATATAATTTAGTTTATAATTTGGTATATTTTCATGCTACCGTTTACTTTCTGCGAATCTTTGATCTTTCATGTTAAACTAAGATATATATGTGCAATTTTTTCTTTTCTTAAGCTTACAATTTTTTTTTCAGACACAGTGGAAGGAGTATCGCAAGAACTTATGTCAGCTGGTTTGATAGACGGAAAAGATTTACTACTCGGTACGAGTGCGTTTTGTTATATGTTGGGTTTAGCCTTCAACTAATGTTGGTTACAGGGCCGTGGGGGGTGGGGAACATTGAGAATAAAGACAATTGTCGTTGGTGTCTTTCAAAAGTCGTTTGTAGCAAAAAAGTTAAAAAAATTAGGGCGGGGCTCCGGTTCCTTCGGACCTGGGTTGTGAGTACCCTTTAAATCACTTACTGTTAAACGAGTTTGACGTCTGCTTTAATGTAATTCGTTTGTGGCGTGCAACTGTTAGCCACCTAGTAAAAACTTGCTTAAAAGCTTTCGCTGGAAGGATAGAGTTATATTCATAAACGCAAAATTGAATTCCCGAAAATTTAACGAAGGTTGACTTCAAAACTTTTAAATATTTAGCGAAGTTTTCTTCATCGATTCTAACTGAGTTCCAAAGTTATTGACTAAAATTATAATGAAAAACGCAGGATTGTCTGTCCGTTGAGAAATGTGGACGTCAGAAGGTCAACCTCGTGGAAATTTAAGAGTTTTTTGTTATTTAAAAGGGGTAAGTTTTGTATTTTATGAATCCTCTTACATTTTTTAGTTGGTGCAAATTTAAACAAAATACTAACAAATCCAAGTGAACACAAACAATTAATATTCCAACTCGTAAGTAGCTTTTCATCTTTTTCTTTTCTTGTCGTGAAATATTTCTTTTTAATTGTTATAACTGTCGTGGGTCGTGGGTTCAAGTTCCACTCGATCTGTGTAGCAATCGGTATGCGTATCTGCAGGTTTTCTCACTTCTCACTATAATCTTGCATATCACCTCCCACTTAAAAACTTTAGAGCATCCTTATTTGAATTTGTCACCACTGGTAGGACAACAGAAGGAATTGTGAATTCTCACTAATAAAGAAAGGCTTTTTGTTTATATCTGTGTTCATAAAGAACAAGACCTGTAGTTTTTTGATTAAGCAGATTATGTAGCCTGTTTTATCCATTCCATTCCATTCCATTCCATTCCATTCCATTCCATTCCATTCCATTCCATTCCATTCCATTCCATTCCATTCCATTCATTCGGTCACTCATTTATTCATTTATCAATCTTTTTAGAAATCTACTCAAGATGAAGTGGTTGAGAGAGACGAGAAACTTTTGATTGGCTATGCAATGCTGACACTAAATAATTAACCAATTAGATAATGTAGTATTTATATATATTTGTATATTAAACTTTCTTTACTTTTTCGTATCAATATTGGTTTTATAGTCCTCAACATACACCGCTGTAATGTTCTGTCACCGATATATTTACCTGACGCAGAACGAAATCAAAACAAAGTTTTTGATTGGTTGTTGACAACAATGCTAACCTTTTAATTCGAAAATGTGAAATTTAGTTGGTCTGGAATTTAGCAGTGTTTGTTAAGCTGGGTCTTTTTATTGAAATTTTACACCTATAAAATATTTATAAAAAAGGGTTTCTTATTTTTGGTGAAATTGCTACAATTACTGTTACACTTGGGGTTAAAAAAATTTATTTACGAAAGATAATTTTCTTAGTAGTTTTTTTTTCCTTTTTTTACTTTAAGTACACTTTGTTTTATACGCTTTCACACTGGTCCCTAATAATGTTTCGATTTTGTATTGAGAACAATGGGCATGCGCACTCATTCCTGTAGATAGAAAATGTAAACAACAGACCGCAGAATTAAATGAATTCATTAAAAAAGCAAAATTTTCGCTTAAAATATTCTACAAAAAAAGAAAATATAATTAATTTCATTGCTTTTTGGATGTTGTGCTTCCAAAAAATCCATACGAATTTCAATAATAACCATCTCACCTCATACAGTCCTCCTTTTTTACCTACAAGAATGTGCGCACATGTAAAAAAACTCGCAAATTTCCGTAAACCTTTGTAAACACTGAAGTCATCTATAGCGTTCATTTTCGCAACTTGTAGTGTTCGTGAGTGTGACCATATCCTTTGTGAAGAGCAACACCAAGGGTCGTCGTAGGGTCGAGAAGGTTGAAAAGTTATATTGTGCTCAATTATAGCTGGTATTTTCACCGTGGTAGTAGAGTAGTTCCACCATATTCACGATTATCATAAACTTGTAGAACTTTCATGTAAATATAATCCTAAAATTATTTTGATATTACTCGAAACAAAAAGTATACTTAAAATTGTTCCGTTACTTTCTCTACGATTGCTAGTCTTAAACGCACGAAGCCTCCTTGTTGACAAATCTTTTGTATTTGTGGTCATTTTACAGAGTGACCACTAGATACTTGAAATACTCAAAATACTCAAATATACTTGAAAAAATATCAGTACTTAAAAGAATACTTGAATGTACTTAAAATTTTGCAAAAATTGAAATATACTTGGATAGTAGCCTCTATGTACTCAAATATACTTGGATAGTAGCCTCTATATACTCAAATATACTTGGATAGTAGGCTCTATATACTCAAATATACTTGGATAATAGCCTCTATATACTCAAATATACTTGGATAGTAGGCTCTATATACTCAAATATACTTGGATAGTAGCCTCTATATACTCAAATTTACTTGGATAGTAGGCTCTATATACTCAAATATACTTGGATAGAGTAGCTTCTATAAACTCAAATATACTTCAAAAGTTGCTTCTATATACTCAAATATACTTGGATAGTAGCCTCTATATACTCAAATATACTTGGATAGTAGGCTCTATATACTCAAATATACTTGGATAGAGTAGCTTCTATAAACTCAAATATACTTCAAAAGTTGCTTCTATATACTCAAATATACTTGGATAGAGTAGCTTCTATAAACTCAAATATACTTCAAAAGTTGCTTCTATATACTCAAATATACTTGGATAGTAGCCTCTATATACTCAAATATACTTGGATAGTAGGCTCTATATACTCAAATATACTTGAATAGTAGCCTCTATATACTCAAATATACTTGGATAGTAGCCTCTATATACTCAAATATACTTGAATAGTAGCCTCTATATACTCAAATATACTTGAATAGTAGGCTCTATATACTCAAATATACTTGAATAGTAGGCTCTATATACTCAAATATACTTGAATAGTAGGCTCTATATACTCAAATATACTTGAATAGTAGCTTCTATAAACTCAAATATACTTGAATAGTAGCCTCTATATATTCAAATATACTTGGATAGCAGCCTCTATATACTCAAATATACTTGAATAGTAGTCTTTATACGCTCAAATATACTTGAATAGTAGCCTCTATATACTTAAATATACTTGGATAGTAGCCTCTATATACTCAAATATACTTCAAAAGTAGCTTCTATAAACTCAAATATACTTGAATAGTAGCCTCTATATACTCAAATATACTTGGATAGCAGCCTCTATATACCCAAATATACTTGAATAGTAGCTTCTATAAACTCAAATATACTTGAATAGTAGCCTCCATATACCCAAATATACTTGAATAGTAGCCTCTATATACTCAAATATACTTGAATAGTAGTCTTTATACGCTCAAATATACTTGAATAGTAGCCTCTATATACTTAAATATACTTGGATAGTAGCCTCTATATACTCAAATATACTTCAAAAGTAGCTTCTATAAACACAAATATACTTCAAAAGGTAGTTTTTATAAACTCAAATATACTTGAATAGTAGGCTCTATATACTCAAATATACTTGGATAGTAGCCTCTATATATTCGAATATACTTGAATAGTAGCCTCTATATACCCAAATATACTTGAATAGTAGCCTCTTTATACCCAAATATACTTGGATTTGAAAGTATGTGTGATTACCATCATTTGTTATCTAATGTCTGGCAATACTTGACGGAATCAAACCTGATCTTTAGGTGTTAAATATGTATTGTAGATCCTGCTTTCTTCTGTTGATTTTAGTGTGGTTTTCTAAACCATGCATGGTCCTTGTGCATGTTAAGTTAAAATGTATAAGTTTTGAAAAAAAATTTTTTCATAATAAATTTATTCCGCAAAAATTTCTTCCCTTAAGGTATACTATTTGGTTTACCAAACGGATCTTAGCTGCATACAGCCAACCAAATTCATCTTTCTTGATACCAGACACCATTATGTTTTCAGCCAATCAAGTTCATATTTTTAGATACCGGACACCATTATGTTTGTAATTGATTTAGTAGCAAAAGCGAGTGTGCTTATTCTGCAAATTTTTGTTTGTTAGTGCATTCTTTTTTGAATTATTTTCAGTGACATTTTCTGACGTTATGAATTCAGCTTTTCGCTTTATTAGACACTTTTCTATCCGCCATGTTCGTTTAAATAGCAATGGTAATACTCTTGATAAAAGAATTGGAGTCTTAGGAGTTGTTATGGTCGGGAGTGCAGTTACAAAAAACTTGCTGAGAAATAACTTTAAAGTGACTTCGCTCCTTGATGTTAATGTGGAAAAATGTCGGAAATTCCCATGCAAAATTGCAGAGAATCCAAAAGGTTTAGCTGAGGAGGTTGACATTATTATAACAGCATTACCAAAACCCAGTCACGTGAAGAGTGTATTTGAAGGAACAGATGGCATTCTCGCCGGAATTAGCGAAGGTAAAGTATGGATTGATCACTCTACAAGCGACTACGAACAAACTATGGCGTTTTCAGAGTTAGTTAGAAACAAAAAAGGTCATCTGTTAGAAGCACCTATCACAGGTGGGCTTGAGGCGCTGAAAAAAGAGCAAATGACAGTTCTTGTGGCAGGTGAAAAAAATGTTTTTAAAAATGTCGAACAAATGCTATCATCGATCTATCAACAAGTCCTGTATACAGGACCTGTGGGAACTGCATTGATACCAAAGGTATTATCAAACGCGTTTGCTGCAATGACGTGTTATGCTGCCGCAGAGGCTTTGCTTATTTGCAAACGAGCCGGTATCAATTTGCCGACTGCATTTCATGCCATCCAGAGGGAGCACTGGTAACAGTTTTGTTTGGGAAACAGCCGTATCCATGATATTTCAAGGAAATTATGATCCATATCCTTTTCGTTGGATTTGCATTGCAAAGATAATCAATTGGTGTTTGATGCCGCTAGAAAACATAAAGTCCCAATCGAACTGTTGGGTCATGTACAACAGATATTTAACAGAGGTCTTGCTAAGTATGGCGAGGACGCAGCCTGCTATATACCAGAAAAACTGTTGGAGGACGAATTAGATGAGTCTTTTTACTGCAAAGAGTTTGGTGATTGGTCCTATTCGATAGAGAACGTTGATGGCTCTGCCGTTATACGACATCAAGGCATTGAACTAGTTAAAACAGGTCATCCACAGCCCTAGTATATGTAACACCTATTGTTTTAATAGCAGCCAACATATATTACCGTCGTCTAAAAAGGTTTGAGTCTGCTGAAATTACGTGCCTTCCGTACCCTACGCGTCTACGTGTTTTACGCACCTACCTATCTACATGCTTTACGTGGCTGTTGCCTTAGTATTTGACGTGCCTTACAAGCCCTAGAACACAAAATTATGCATACTTATAAGTTTCCCCTTTAACTTGACGCTGAGCTTTGTCTCCTGTGTTTCTTGACTGTAACTGCTTAAACTAAATCGCCCTGGAAACTAGGTTAATACACCTTTTTATAACTACACGACCATTAGATTTTACAAAAAATTAAAAACAAAGTGAGAACATCCAGACTCAAATCATTGTTTCCAAAGATAAGGGCAACCTAGATCTAAATTTGCATTTAAAATTTAAAGTATCGGGGCTGATTTTTGTTGAACGCACACTTGGCTGTTATGTTTTTTATGGTCGAAGTAAAAAGATTGCACGAAAAAGCCGCAAGGGTTTTGAAATTGTACTCCTTCAAAGCAGCAAAATGAAAAAAAGTGGTGTATTTGCATATCTAATTTTCATACCCTTTATCAGCATAACAAATTCAAAATGCAGAATCACTGAAGACCAAATACATAGTGGAATATCAATATTGTAAATCTTTTGACAACAAGGAATTTAAAACAAGCCATTAGCAACAGAGTAACCAAGGATAACTATTTATTTGTCCGCCAGCTTCTACAATGTGAAATAGGATAAATTGAACCTAAGTTGCCTCTGTTATATGCACTTAATATTAGTAGGGCTAGCGCGTCACCTGGCGTCAATGATGCTGTATGCGTCACCTAGCGTCAATAGTTTTGTGTGGGTCACCAGTGACAACAGTAGTGCACAACCTCGATCCCAGAACCTTAGAAACATTTTGAATCTGGAAAGCGGGAAGAAACATCTTGAAATTAAGTAAGAGAAATTCTTAATGGAATGTGTTTGTGGAAGAAACTTTCGAGGTTCTACAAATGTAGATTTTTCGTAAGAAAGAACTTTTATTTGTACTCTAATTCATTCATACGGTCATTGATACTTTTTCATCTAGTTCTGACTACTAGCGCGGACATACTTTTTCTATTCTTTGAAAACGGTACGAACATATTGTGAACATATTTTAGACTGAAATAAGATGTCGTAAGCATATGCTGGAGGCTGAAAACATATATACGCTATACGCTTGCAAAATAAATAGTGCTTCCTTCACGATGTACCCAAACTGTTCCAAAACTGCTAACGATTACAGTACAACATACGTAGTCACTAAAAGCTCTACAAAACAACGTTTTAAGTAAGGGAGATGATTCTTTTTTGAAAGCTTCTATTTTATTATTCTCTGTGTCTTAAAAGGTTTTTAGATTGAAATGGTCTGATGGTTTATTCAACTTTATGCGTACATACTTGTGAGAGGGAGGAGAAGACAATTGGCGCGCACCACCGCGGGGCTGCAAAATCAATTTCACTTTCGACCAAATGACAACAAGTCTAGCTAGCGTGGTTGGCGAGTCTTAACAAGACAAGTGCTTGCTGGCTGACTGGTGGTCTTCTTCATGTGATCTCCAGATGTAACTGTGCTTAACCTAATATTTCACTTGCTATAATGTAAGGCAGGCATTCCAACTTTGGTCCTTCAGTTCTTTAGCTATTAGGTAAGGTCTCCCTTCAAAAATAGTTTGTTTGTTTTGTTTTTTTCTCTTCATATTACCAATTTATTTAATTATTTGAACTGTACAGCTATTTTTGATTAATAAAATCATCTTATCTTATCTATCTTATCTTATCTTATCTTTCTTAGGTTAGTCATTAATTTATCTTGTCACACCAATCCGGCAACATCATATTTATAGCTAGCACCATGGGACATTCCAAACCTTGACCCTTCCAATATTGGATGTCTTCTTAATTGTGTCTAGAAGTAGAGTAGCCAATACACCTTTACGATAATTCAATTGTACATGCGTTCCTATGGCTCTCCATCGTTTTACAACCTAGGTAAAAATCGTGTTTTTATGAGAGTTTGTTAGAGACGAAAGCGTGTTTTCTCCAGTTTTTTAACTTCCGTCGTATCAATTTCTTTCAAATTTTTAGGAAACGTTAATAATAATAAGATACAACTTATGTGTACTTTTCATTAAAAACAAAACGCGGCAAGAAAAGTTATCACGAAAAAACGTGTTTTCTCCTTAATAAACTCTTATAAAAGTGTGATGTTTACCTCCTCTGATCGCAAAATAAGCTGCGATGGAGTGTTAGTTTTCCCGAATTATCGTAAAGGTGTATTACTTCCAGGGCCAGATTTACTTTTGTTCTGCCCAGATTGCCAAAATGGCCTGTTTATAAACAGGACAGCCGGATTATATACACATGACCCGATTATGTTTTTTTGCCCTTATTATGTCGTGGTGACCGGATTATGAACGCTGATATAATGGCTGGCCAGGCAGGCTGTGATTGGCATTTTCTTTGAACTTTTGGCATGGCAAAAAAAAAAAGTCTCGATGTATATAATTCTTAGTTTAAACTCCTCTTGTGAGTACATTTCAACATAATATACTTTGAAGTAACTAAATTTTACGGAACTAGATTTTGCGGATGGGTGGGCTCATTTTTATTTTTCGCGGGAATTGAATTCTGTGGATGACCTAAATTATTCGTTTTGCGGGAATTAATTTTGGTGAAAAGTTATTAAACTTGCGTATCCCATAATTTAGTTTCTACGAAATTTCGTCTCATTTGAGAACAACAACAACTTCGCTTATCAGAAGTGATGACGAATGATTTAAAAGCCGGTTGGCCCCAATTATGTTCATTCTATAAGTGAGGAATAACGTAAAAGTGTCACACATAAGCCGGCCTGCCAGATTATGTCCGTTTTTTAAGTAAAAAATGATATTGGACTGTCGTACATAAACCGGCCTGCCCTGATTATGTTCGTTCTATAAGTGAGTAATAATATAAAAGTGTTGCACATACGCCTGATTATGTTGCCCCGATTATGTATTTTCTGCCCTGTTTATAAACGGGGCAAGCTGCCGTATATAATCCGGGCAGCGTTCATAATCCGGGCAGAACACTTTTAAACACCTGAACAGACAACATATGCTACTAGTCAGAGTTTATACAAGTTTCTGTTGGGACCCTGCGCATTATTTATAGCTAGTTAGCTAACAACCCACCTCTTTCACCAGCATTTTTTGCAAAGTTATTTTAAGGGATGGCTTATAGTGAAAACCATAAATTTATTTAGCAAGCTTAGTTGCCAGATTGTTGCAAGAGGCGTTTATTAAAATAATCATGCAATACGGATGTCGTGCATGTGCAGATAAAATCTGAAAAATTGACAGGCAATAAATTGTAGACTAGAGGTAAAGAAAGGCAAATTATGGTTAAAAAATTTTCAATGGTGACTAGTAGCATCTGTTCCCTGATAGCTATAGCTATATGATCTGTTCTAAGAGGCCTTCAAAAATGTTTTTGTGTGCCGTTAACGAGATATCATAAGAGTCACCCCCTTTCCTCCCCCTTTCTTAATGGATCCTCCCTAAAAAAGAATTTACGCGAACCTACTTAATTTTTTTGCGTAGTCTTGGAGAAGCCGTTTTGTGAAATTATAATAAAAAGCAGTGGCTGATAGGGTATGTCAAGCTTAGTCAGGTGGAATTTTTGACTAAAAGCCTTATTGTTGCAATTTCCAAAAAATATTTCGCTCAACACAAAAACCTTCCCAGGTGCTTTGGTTTAATTGCTATGGTTCTGAAGCAACAACACGAAAGCAACAATGACAGATAATGTTAGAAGTATATTTCTCTTGTTTCATGTCATAACTACACTTGAGTTTGGGGAAAGGGGGGAGATGTCAGGTTTGGTATCAGGGGGGCCCAAACCAGATGCGTGTGTTTCCATCCTTACCCTTAGTAAGACGTATCTTGTGGAAACGTCTGCGTATCTCGTGGAAACGCTAACTCACATGGGGTTATCTCGTGGAAATACCTGCATATCTCGTGGAAACGCAACACTCTCAGCGAATGTCGTGGAATCGCCCACACCTCAGCAAATCTCTTGGAAATGCCTACTACCTGCTATGGCGTATCTCGTGGAAACGCAACTCATTTGTTAGGGAAACAAACGCATCTTCATCCCATTTGGCTGACGAAGGAAGCCCGACATCCCCACCAGTGCGGGTCAACAGTGCTTCTACCTCTGGACAAAAAACTTGACAATCGCAAGTACCTTAAGGGAAGAAATTATTTGCGGAAGAGTGACCCAAAAATGGCATATTTTGCAGAATAAATTTTTGCGGATAGCGACCTCAAAAGAGATACTGCGGAAGAAATTTTTGCGGATGCAAGAAATTTGGTAAATCGGAAGTCGGGAAAAACCGAATTTAGTACCTAAATGTGTATGAAAAACATCCGATTTGTGGAATATCATCTCTCTATTTTTCATCAAAATATCAAAAAAAAGAATACTAAGCTGTAACAAATGTAAGATCAAATATCGTCACTGAAAATATCGAAAATATAAGTCAACAGATTAATTCTTTACGCATAAAGTATTTCAAAAAGTTTGCGGAATTTATTTTTGCGGATGACCAAAATTTCTTAACTTCTGTGGAATTTATTTTTGCGGCTTGGGGCAAAATCCGCAAAAATTAATTCCGCAAAAAAAAGTTCCGCAAAAATTTCTTCCGCAAATAATTTCTTCCCTTAAGGTAGCCAAATTTGGATCACCAAGAAAACCTTGAGGCAAGAGCACTGGTGTAAGAGAGCGCGCGTCTTTGATGCCAATTGATCCCTCCATCTTGAATTGTAGATCGTTGCGTGTTGTAGTTCGTAGTATTGTTACGTGTTACAGTTCGTTGTAGAAGACCCTCAGGGGCTACATCAATTGGAATAGTATGCACTCGTCATGTGTCGGATGATGGTCCGTTTATCGAGTTAACATAAGGGTCGTGGATGATTGTAGGATTAGTTAATATGGTGACAGATGTGGACATTGATGCCAGTACATGAAGTGATTGATGTACATAAACGAAAAAGAAAAATATATAATAACAGGGGGGGTGGGTGGGTGGGCAAACCAAACTATTAGCAAAATGTGATGATGGAAACTAGTTGACTTTAGCTGCTCCCATTTTATAGGTAGGCAAGGCAATCTTAGGGGGCTGGATCTACAACAGTATTGGTTAGTTACCTTGAGGGCCCCTAGTGTTCATGCCCTGTGACCACCCTTTTCACTAGTCTACCATTCTAGATTTGGAAGAACATTGAGTTTCTAAAGTATATCCTTCAATGATGCTAGTAGCCATCTTTGTTGACACTTGAATACTGAATGCAATCAAAGCCAAGCCTCTCAACAAGGTATAAGTACTTACTTCAGGAACTGCAATTAACATGTGGTGAACTGTTGGTCCACCACCATTTAATTGCTATGATTCTGAAGCAACAACACGAAAGCAAACAACAACAATGACAGATTATGTTAGAAGTATATTTCTCTTGTTTCATGTCATAACTACACTTGAGTTTGGGGAAAGGGGGGGGATGTCAGGTTTGGTATCAGAGGGGCCCAAACCAGATGCGTGTGTTTCCATCCTTACCCTTAGTAAGACGTATCTCGTGGAAACGTCTGCTTATCTCGTGGAAACGCTAACTCACCTGGGGTGTATCTCGTGGAAACACCTGCGTATCTCGTGGAAACACAACCCTCCCAGCGAATCTCGTGGAAACGCCTACATCTCAGCAAATCTCATGGAAATGCCTACATCTCAGCAAATCTCATGGAAATGCCTACATCTCAGCGAATCTTGTGGAAACGCTAACTCACCTGGGATGTATCTCGTGGAAACACCTGCGTATCTCGTGGAAACGCAACCCTCTCAGCGAATCTTGTGGAATCGGCCACACCTCAGCAAATCTCGTGGAAATGCCTACTACCTGCTATGGCGTATCTTGTGGAAACGCAACTCATTTGTTAGGGAAACAAACGCATCTTCATCCCATTTGGCTGACGAAGGAAGCCCGACATCCCCAATTTACCCCAGATTTGAGTTTTGAAAGGAGACAATTTTCATAATTATTAACTCACATAATCTGATAATGCACAACAACAAATAGTAACTATTCAGTCAAATTATAAAACATCAATAATATGGATTTACTTTGAAGAACTAATAAGCACTTATTGAATGTTTCTTGCAAGGATCTGTGAAACAAGGCCTTGCGTTTTTGAGATTTCTTTTGTTGATATGTACAAAACAATGTGCTGGGAATGGCAGGATCATATCATTACATGTTATAACACCACTGTGTTAGCAGTCTATTTGAAACAAGATTTCTCCAGTACAATTGCTAGTCCACTTTACTAATTGTTAATTATAATGGTGAAATCTAAAATTCTACAAAACACTGACAGTCATGTGTATTAATTGTGATGCTCTCTAGGAAAATCGACCACTTCTCTTTTCGTATTAAAAAATACGAAATACGGAAATTTCGTATTAAAAAATACGGATTTCGTATTTTAAAATACGCGTATTTTTAAAAATACGAAATACGAATTTTCGTATTTTTAAAAATACGCAATTCTATTTTTAAAAATACGAAATTCGTATTTCGTATTTTTTAAAAATACGAAATACGAATTTCGTATTTTTTAAAAATAGAAAATACGAAATTCTATTTTTAAAGATAGAACCTACGAAATTCTATTTTTAAAAATAGAATTTCGTATTTTTAAAACTATTAGTGTATCAAGTGAGTGGTTGAATAAACTGAATAGAAAAATTACTCAATTTTACAAGTTTGTTTTTAATAGGTTTTAAATTGGCTCAATGATTTCACAGGGACGTTTTCTCGTCATTTTAGAATGATATACGGCAACTTTAAAGCTTCACAGAAAAGTTTTCTCGACATTTTAGAATGAAATACGCCAACTTTAGAGCTTCACAGGAAAGTTTTCTCGTCATTTTAGAACGAAATACGGCAACTTTAAAGCTTCGCAGAGACGTTTTCTCGTCATTTTAGAATGAAATACGGCAACTGTAGAGCTTCGCAGGCACATTTTCTCGTTATTTAATAACGAAATACGGCAACTTTAGAGATTCGCAGGGACGTTTTCTCGTCATTTTAGAATGAAATACGACAACTTTAGAGCTTCGCACAGATGTTTTCTCGTCATTTTAGAATGAAATACGGCAACTTTGAAGCTTCGCAGGAACCTTTTCTCGTCATTTTAAAATAAAATACGGCAACTTTAAAGCTTTGCAGAGATGTTTTTTCGTTATTTTAGAATGAAATACGGCAACTTTGAAGCCTCGCAGGGACGTTTTCTCGTCATTTAAGAATGAAATAAGGCAACTTAAGACCTTCGCAGGGACGTTTTCTCGTCATTTTAGAATGAAATACGGCAACTTAAGAGCGTCGCAGGGACGTTTTCTCGTCATTTTAGAATGAAATACGGCAACTTTAAAGCTTCGCAGGGACGTTTTCTCGTCATTTTATAACGAAATACGGCAACTTTAAAGCTTCGCAGGGACGTTTTCTCATCATTTTAGAATGAAATACGGCAACTTAGAGCTTCGCAGAGATGTTTTCTCGTTTCATTTTTCGTATTAAATTATATAATCGTTTCGTGAAAAAAAATTAAAACATTTAATTCGTTTCATAATACGATTATGAGACGATGTAAAAAAAATAATGAAACGATTCCTATATAATGAAAATCGTTTCAATTCAAAAATGAAACTTTTTTCTTTTTTTTTATGTTTTCGAATTTTAAATCACAGCGTATTTTTAGAAATGCGTATTTTTAGAAATACGTATTTTTTGATTTGAATTTCGTATTTCGTATTTTCAAAAATACGAAATCCGTATTAAAAAATACGCGTATTTTTAAATACGAATTCCGTATTTTTTGAAAATACGAAATACGGTTTTTAAAAAAATACGCGTATTTTTAAATACGCAATTCGTATTTTTAAAAATACGAAATACGGAATTCTATTGTTTTAAAAATACGAATTAAAAATAGAAGCGGTCGATTTTCCTAGAGAGCATCACAATTTTGAGACCACTGTTGATCCTTATTTTGTAAATTCCTAGAATAATTTTTCTAATTACCGTTGTAGAGAACAAAGAAAGGGCTAAAGTAACTGTCTCAGTATACAAGGTGTTGTGAGAATGCATTAGTAGCTTTGAGTTCCTACTGAAGTTCTTATTTGTTTCTCCCAATAACCTATCCAAGCCTGATTTCTAATTTTACTTTCTTATAACTATGTAAATGGAGCTAAACTGCAAGTTTTGCTCATGTTAATTTTGGTGACAGAAGTACAGTTCTTTAGCATTGTAATTAGCATACATTAGCTTTACCTTAGTCATTGAGGATGCAATGTAGAGCCTTGCACAGTGGGGGGTGGTTTCCACCTATAGACCTGATCTTAAAGGTTGCCAGGATAGTAGTCTCACTTGCCTGAAAAGGAACTGGACCTTACCCAGGTCTTGATTATTAATGGCTGCATATAAACCCCAACACCCCACACTGTGCTAGTTCTTCAGATGTACCTTACAGCTTACAGTTATCATCCCCATCATCCTTTTATCTATAATTGGATTATATTGCACAAGGAGGCATCAGATGAAAAGCTTTGGATATTTCATCAGAAGAGACATTGCATTGCCAGGTCAGTTCTTTTCATACTATTTACTATCTGTTTATGTTAGGAGAGTTGTGGCAATGTCACTTTTGGGCTATACGGGGCAGGGGGCATGTCTCTTGCAACAGTGGGCCCTAGCATAGCATTAATAGCACACTTCTTTCTGGACGGTCTGGTTGGCGGAGTAAGACATTATGGAATAGGAATCTTAGTTATCTAAATAAGTTATGCAATTCTAGTAGCCATTATGGATTTTATGCAAGTAGAGCAAGTTCCATTTTGTGGTTTTATTTTACCATCCTTTTTCATTTTTAATATAAGTAATAGTAGTAAGGTCTACAAAAGGGCTACAAGGGCCAACATTGTGAGTCGTGGTAGGTGGGATTACCTATCAGATCCTTATTTGACGGGCAAACCTATACGTTGTTGCGGCTCATTTTGCTTTATTTCTAGGTCCACACGCATATAAACATTCCCCTTTGTGTTGCCTAGCTTTACTGTTTACAGATTGTTGTTATCATCCTGTACTTACTTAAAAAAGAATGAATTCTACTTTTTCTTACAACCTATGCGCAGTTCCTAGAATTAGGGTTAGAACGACTATCAGCTGTTTTATTAAGAATTCCTTTAGCCGTTGTGCTGCAAATGAGGATTTCCTATATGCGAAGCTCCAATTCCTATACATGTTTTATTTATATGAGCATGGCATTTGTGGGCATCCATAGGCTTGGGTTTAGTCATTTAAGAGTATATTGGGCGTTGTGTGGGGCCTAGGGAAACATTCTTAGGTTTTTATGTTTTGTTTCGTGAGAAGTTTTTCTCTTGGTTCCTTATATCTGCATTAGCCGGTGTGTGTTGGGATTTAATTTGTAGTTAATGGTGGTGGGCGCAATAGGCATATTTTGGGCCTGATCATGTTTTTCATAAGCATCCTTAAGCCTCATTTTAGAATTTTAATTGCTTATATAAAAATTTATTAAGACACTTGGGTTCAAATTTTGAAAAATTTAAGAAACATTTAAGAAACATTACCAGGCTGAATTTTTAAGGAACACATTTCTCACAAAAATGAAACTTAATAATAAGCTTAATATCAATCTGAGTATCTTCAAACAAGATGTTGCCATTATGATGGATTCTTAAGACGAATAGCCTCTTAAAAAGGAGTTTGGCTCCCAAGATGACTTAATCTAAACAATAATTAGAAATTTCAAGAAACATTTCAGCCACATTAACAAACATCGATGTTGAATGCGAATTTGGTGTCTGATTAGGCTACTCTTGTGCCTAGGTGCATGACTTTTTGTCAATTTAGAACAGAACCTTATTGGCAGGTCCCTGGATGCTAAGTGATTGGTGGTAAAAACTAGACAGGCTTCCTTGTAATTCTATTTGTATTAGCAAACATCCATGGTTGCAAGTAGGTTAACTTTATCATGCTTTTATAAAGTTCACTCGATTGTGAGAATAATAAATACAAATTTTGTTTTGCAATCATCACATAAATTTGTTACAATCATATAAATTAGATCGCTGAGTGTTTGGATATCAGGAAATAAATTTATGGTTCTAATTTTCTATTTCGATATCCTATATTGGGAAACATCCATAGTGACGGGGGTTCTTTAAAAGAAAGGAAATGTATATTAAACAATTTACAATGTTGGCATTCCACCTCTGGTGCTTCTTTTACCAAAATTGTTAGATTAGGCCATTCTTGTGCTATGACTTGTGTTGTTCATTGCATTATAAACATAAAAACTACGAATTTAATAAAATCTCACATTTCTTTAATTGATACATGTTTTGACCTACTCTAATGTCATCTTCAGTCTAAATATTTACATAAAGCTTGTAGTATATATATAAGTACAAGAAATAAACAGAAGCTAAATTTACAAACAATTTTATGAAAGTATTGGTTTTTGTGCATACAAAAGATTCTGCTTATTTCCACTTCAGGAATTAACTTTAAACTCTTTGCTACCTCCCTTGTGTCAATGGTCAAATAAATACCATGAAAGTTTATCTCGCTGGAGTCCAATATGACAGCGTTATTAATGGTCATAACACCATGCCAAATATGAATAGACTATGCGTGGTACTTGTTTTTTTTATAAGAAACCAGTCTATATATAAGAAACCTTGGGCTCAGAAAGTAAAAATTTTAAAAAACTTTTAAGAAATTTCAGCAGGATGAGAAAATCTCCAACATTAAGAAGACTTATTTGCATGCAACAGAAAAAAAGGGGGGGACAGAATAAAGAGAGTTTCATAAAGTGGATGTTTAAACATGCATCTGTTTATAACAAACTAATGTATAGATTACATCTTAAACAAATCAAAAATGTTCTCGTCAATGTCGTCCTCCTCTATCTCAAAAAAGCATTGTAAATAAAAGACTTTTTTAAAGAAACTTTTCAGGCTCAAATAAGAAAAATTAAGAAACATTTCAGCCTCAAATTATCGAAGAGAAGTTTGCCTACCATACTGTACTTTGCCAACCAATTACTCCAGCTCATCTATCAGAGATTTTGTTGTTTTAGGGAGATAGCCAATTTCCTAACTACGATAAAGCTTTGTGGCATTACTTTAGTATTACTGGCATTTTTTACCATTGTCAGTATCAGAGTACATCTTTCCTACCAAACACAAATGGGATCCTCTTACACACTTATCACCGCATGATTTTAGTTCATAGGACAATAATATTCTTTACATTCACATCAAGTTAAAAAACTCCATTTAGAGTCTGTAAGAGCCTGTAAGATCTGTTTAGCCAAGATTTGTGGACGCCTTTGTCCCAGAAATACATTTGCTCATTACTTTTCATTTCGCGGTTTGGCTCCCGGTCCCTGGTTTATTCTGCAAAGCGGTGAATTTGTGACCCGGAAATATATCAGTGCCATGCTCAATGTAACACACTACTAGAAAGGTTGGTCTAGTGATTGTTATTGCAGATATATTCACTTAAGTTGCAATGTTTTAGAAAACTGGTGTACTAATATTGCCAGTGTTAATAAGATCACTAGGCTATGGAATATGAGGGCTCTCTAGTGTGTTCAGTGTAATTTGTTGACACATTTAATTTGTCTTGATATTATTTACTGTTAACAGTTTCTTTATTGTTCTACAGTTTTAGCCAGTAGAACTTTAACATGGGCTTTTTTTTTGTTGTTGTTGCCGTTTTTACTACAGAGACTAGTGAATCACGAGAGGATACCAGTCTAGTGTAGCCTTAAGGAAATTATTAGTTTTTGAGTGTTATAACTGACTACTCTGTTGCACAAAAACCTGTTATTTTTACAAATAAATCATTTGACATTATTATTTTATGTTTCGTTAGAAATGGCTGGTTTATTCATATTAATCCACAAAGTGTTTATCGCATGTTTTAGTGACTATATTATGTAATATCGGCTGTGAGTGTTGGTGCAATAAAGTAGGGCAGTGCCAGTCGAATATATACAAGAATTTAGTATTGTGTTATTGCATTGTATCATGTCAAATTGGAGAATTGTAGCAAATAGTGTATTTTTCTTGTTGTTCCTTTTTACAATATGGGGAAATTTGGGTGTGTTGGGCCTCCTTCGTCAGCCGTTTAGGCAAGTAATGTGTTGATACAAGTCATTGAAAAACGTACCTGACGCTCAGGTCGTGTATACATGTGTTCACCATATTTGCTGACGCTCATTGAGGTGCGCCTGACGCTCAGGGCATCTCAATCAGTAGCACTTGAATAGAAAACATGCGCCTGACGCTCAGGGCATGTTGATGCTCCTGACGCTCAGGGCATCTCTCATACACCTGACGCTCAGGGTATGAATAAAAACACTAGTAATTAGCATGTGCCTGACGCTCAGGACATGTCGATGCGCCTGACGCTCAGGGCATCTCTCATACACCTGACGCTCAGGGTATGAATAACACACAAGTATTTTGCATGTGCCTGACGCTCAGGACATGTCGATGCGCCTGACGCTCAGGGCATCTCTCATACACCTGACGCTCAGGGTATGAATAACACACAAGTATTTTGCATGTGCCTGACGCTCAGGACATGTAGTTGTAGATATGTGTACTGTAATCATTACTGGAATAGGAAACATGCGCCTGACGCTCAGGGCATGTCGATGCACTTGACGCTCAAGGCATCTCATCCTCTCATACATCTGACGCTCAGTGTATGAATAAAAACACCAGTAATTAGCATGTGCCTGACGCTCAGGACATGCCGATGCACTTGACGCTCAAGGCATCTCAATTCTCTCATACATCTGACGCTCAGGGTATGAGAGAAAACACCATTGTCTCATGTTTCTGACGCTCAGAGCATGAAGACACCTATAATGCATATCCTGACGCTCAGGATATGTGTTATATATTTGTTCAATTCTCTCATACACCTGACGCTCAGGGTATGAAAGAAAACACCATTGTCTCATGTTTCTGACGCTCAGAGCATGAAGACACCTATAATGCATATCCTGACGCTCAGGATATGCATTATATATTTGTGCATATGACGAAGCACGAGGGAGGCACCTGCATTCCCACCCATTCCCCAAAACATTCTATAAATAGTCTATGCATACTGAACGTGTTGTATCTACTCATTCCAATAGAAATACATTGTTTCTATCAATTTTGTGTTATTATTTTGGAACCCAAAGCAATTAACTGTACACTGTGGATGAGTAAATTATCAATGCTCATTCACCCAACTAACAGTTGACTTTCACAGTGTGACATCCGTGCACAAAAAGTTCACTAATTCTCTACAAAATATATAGCCATTTAAAAAAGTGAGTTCGAAAGAGAACTTAAAACTAGCCTTATTCTTAGGGCTGTTGATAGCTGAAAGAAAAGTGAACCACACGGCCAATCCTACCAAAATACAGAGACAGATTGCAAAATCTATTGTTTTGTAATTTTTCATTTCATAAGAAGGGCCTAGTTCTAAAAGTTTCTTATTTGTAGGCTGAATTCCATGTTTTTAGTTCCAAAGTTTCATAATTAGTTTCTTAATTTCAAATTTTATGCGATGGAATGTTCGAAAGTTAACTCGTCTGCAGTAAAAATGCAATGACCTTGTAAATTGAGCGCATGTTTTATTGATGGTTGGATGGTGTGTATTATTCCCATTGGGAACTTAGGTACAGTAACCTGATAAAACTACTTACTCCCTAGTGATGATTGTAACATCTTTAATTAATTGTAAGAATTAATTAGAAACAAGCTTCTTATTTCAGAAATAGACATGAATGTAGTAGTAAAAGTTTCTTGATTTTGGTTTCTACATGTAGGTTTCTTATAAAATAAAAACGTGTATAGGGATTCAAATTTTGTGCAATTAGACGATATCAGGCTGTGAAATTTTTACAACGCATAGGCTAAAGTAAAGTTGTAATGTATACAAAGCCCATACATATTATATATGAGAAGTACTTTATGGAAGTAATATTAGAGTTGAATTTTATGACCCCAGGTTGAATTACCAAAATTAAAAAGCCTGAAAGTTTTTTCTACCCAATCGTTGCATTAAGGACTATTCTCAATTAAGTCTAATTTTACATAATTATAAACAGGAGTTTGACATGTGCCGAAATATCATTTCATCTGTTGTCACATGACTAATTATCAGTACTTACATAAAATTGTTTATAAATTTGGCTTCTGTCTATTGTATTCCTTGCACTTATAAATACTACGAGCTTTATGTAAAATATTTAGACTGAATGACATTAGAGTATAGGTGTATTAAAATAAAATAACCATAGCACAAGAATGGCCTGATCAATTTTGGTAAAAGAAGCATTAAGAAGCCCCTTCTCACTATGAATGTTTCCCAATATAGAATTCCTGAAAATGGAAAGCCTGACCATATTTTTACCCCCACTCACTCTGCAACTAGGACCCTGTCTAAAAGAAAATAATTTCCTGATTTCACACACGCAGTTGATCTAATTTACATAATTATATAAAAAAAAATGTGTGAAGACTGCCAAAAAAATTTTGTATTTATTATTCTCACAACCCAGTGATTGTCATAAAGTCATAACAAAAGAAAGGCCTGACCACACAAATTTTGGTAAAAGCATAATGTTAGCTAATACGTGTTCCTTTATTTTTGAAGAAACCCTGTTGCTACCATGGATGTTTGCTACTACAAATAAAATTGCTAAAAAGGGAAGCCTGGCTATTTTCTACCACCAATCACTCTGCATCCAGGGCCCTGCCAATAAGGTCATTTCCTGATTTCAAACACTCAATTAAATCTTGTTTTAAATTGACTGAGAGTCATGCACCTGGCACAAGAGTCCCTGATTGGACACAAAATTTACCTTCAGCGTCGATGTTTGATTGTTTCCATTAAGTCATCTTAGGAGCCAAACTTAGGAGGCTTTTTGACTTAAGGTAACATCTTTGACTTATTTAGATATTTAGATTGATTTTAAGCTAATTTTGTTAAAAAAAATGTTTGTTCAAATTTTCATTGTTCTAAGAATTGTGTTCCTGCCAATCCAGCCTGGTAATGGTTCTTAAGTTTTGCCTTTCTGAGCCAGAGAAAGTACCTTTCACAAGCATCCCTACGCGTCATCTTATAAGATACTCAGGCTTAAATATGCTTAAGTTATGCTTGAATGATGGTAAAAGGTTTACCAGAATACGCTTATGAAAAAATGATCAGGCCCAAAATATACTTATATATTTGAAAAAAAAATTGCATTAAGTTTTGAACATCAGTAATTACAACTTAAATGTCACACTACCTACTGGTTAAAACAGATGCAAAAAAATAAAAAAACACCCACGAAACAGAACATAAAAATTTAACAACATTTTCTTAGGCTTCACATAATGCTTAGTATATATGTGCTTAAATGATTAAATCCGAGCTCAAGGATGCTTATAAAAGTCATGCTTATAGACAAAACATGTATAGGAATTGGACCTTCACATATAGAAAATCTTGATCTGCAGTTCAACCGCTAAAGGAATTCATAATAAGGCAGCTTATGTGTAGTCCTTCTAACCTTTGGTCTAGGAATTACGCATAGGTTGTAAAGAGTAGAATTCAATTTTCCAAGCTAAGTACATGATGATAAAAAAAATCTGTAAACGGGGCAGCTAGGGAATACGAAGGGGTGTGTTTATATACCTGTGGAGCTTGAAATAAAGCAAAATGAGCCACAACCTGTTAAAATAAGGATCTGCTTGGTAATCCTACCTCACCACAACTCTCACCACAACTCGCAATGTTAGCTTTTTGCAGCCCTTACTAGTGTTACATTACTTAATATTAACAAATGCAAAAGGATAATAGAAAATAAGAACACAGGTCCAAAGTTGAACTTATCCTACTTGCATAAAATCCATAATGGCTACCTGAATTGCATTACTAATTTGGATAACTAAGCTTCCTATTCCAAAATGCCTTACTCTGCTAACCAGATTGTTCAGAAAGAAGTGTCCATGTGCTATTAATGATGTGCTAGAGCTCACAGTTGCAAGAGACATGTCCTTTTTCCTTGTATATAGTTTAAAACTCAACACAAAAACCTTCCCAGGTGCTTTGGTAAAATGCACTGTGTTGAATTTTTGTAGATATACGCATTAGATACACAGATGTACATATTATATAGCTCAGCACGTATTCATAAATAATATGGCGTAATACGTAAGAAACTGCCTGATTATCTTGCGACTTACTTTGCATGTTGTTTCATCAGGGGACACAAAATTCAATTATTTGCTTTAATTTACTGTAAAAATATTAGCATTTACCCCCTAATTGAATCTTATCGGCTTGGACTTACTTTCACTTTTGATTGCATAAGGGGGTAAAAATACAAATAAAAATAGAAATATGTGGCCGAAAAAGCAGAATACAACCCCATAATTTTGATATAAGCACGTCGAAGTACATCGAGAATATGTGAAACACCATTAAAAACAGAAACAAATGATGCATAACTTTGTCGTACAATAATTTTTCGCAACAAAAATAAAATAATAAACAACATATTTACTTTCGAAGATTTATTATTAAAGTCTTAAAACAGCCAAAAAATAAGAACATCAGAAAAATTGTGCAACTACCCCCTGATTAATTAACTATGACTGACTTTTGAAGAGATTTACTCCTATGTTGAACGGTCAGCCATGAAACTTTGTAGTGCGATGTTACTAGAACATGTGTGGTGTTTGGAGCTAGAAAGTTTTTTCTGCCGAAGCTTAGCTCTCAGTTAAGTTAGATAAAGGAAGTTGTTGTGCTTGATACTGTGAGTTATAGAATTCCAAGCAGATTTAAAATGGAATGAAAAAGTTGCTCTTTTGAAATCAACGATTTTAGTTTGAAAGAATGGTTTACTTTAAAAGACCTCAAAATATCCTGTTTTTATGGTGAATTTTGTTTATCGATGGACAGTGTTACAAAATGTTTTTGTTACAATAGGTAAAAGCTGCTTTTCTAAAGTTTGTAAAATGTGTTTTAGCTAGTCAGAATGTATATTAAATGTGTGCTAGAAAAACTTTCGTATTTTTACACTACAGTAGTAAAATAAAAGAAACTATGAAATTTTTCACATCAAACTTGTATTTATTAAAAGAAAAGTAAAAACGGGAAATATCGTATTCACATATAAATTGTTTTTTTACAGACCTGTGAATTCTCATCAACATTTGGCATTGTTGACCTGAAAGCCGAGCTACATTGATTCAAAAACAGCTTTTTTATGCCATCCTTTATGTGTGCCAAGGCCGGCATGCCGAGAAAACTTCTTTATAACGTTTGTTGTAGACAAAGGAAAATCACTTCACTCTATTTTAATCTGTTTTGTATAGAATCCGCATCTTAAGTTATTTCAGACCTGAAAAAATTGACTTTGCTGCTCTAAGATAAACAACGTCAAAGTTGTCAATGATTAGAAAAAATAACTGGTGATGAGGCTGCACAAATTTCAGAGCCTAAATTGATGCAATGATTTCACTTACCTAACGCAAAAGCTTTTTTAATGATACAAATTAAACTGGAATTAGCAAAAAAAAAATTTTTATCTATTTTTATATTATTTTTATTTATTATTTTGCTATCTAATGCCTGAACATTAAAATTTCAAACATGTTCTATGACAATCAAAATCTTGTGGCATGTGTTATACAATAATTTGTCACAAAATGGTACTCTCCATCTTGTTGTTCTCAAAATTATGCATTAAGATTTTGGAAATATGGTTGCGACTTCTTCACAAACAACTCCACTAAATTTTTGTTAACATGTGTCCTGGATTTTTACCAAGTGCTTAATATTATTTCACAGTCTAGAAAATAGCAAAATATTATGTTTCAAGACGAAGAGTTTTCAGAGGCATTAGCTGAACTTGATAATCCTCGGCTGGATGATTACGAATTTTTTGTGGAATGTTTGGATGTTAAAATATATAGGAAATTTATCGAGGTAAGTTTTTGTGTTATACTGTTATATGAATCTTTTTGTGGTGTCGTTTCATCTCAAGGATATATAAACTGAAACACACTTAGCTTACATGTAATCAAAAATTATTTTGCAAGTCTGTATATTACACTTACGATTCAAATTAAATATTAAAAATTATCTGCGAATATTCAACAAATTACCAAAACATGTATGTTGTTATAAAATTGTTAAAAAGCTTTCTCGCAAAGCAAATTTAATTCTTTGTAGATAAACCCTTTTGGTGGAAAAGTTGCAATCTGAAATCCACTAACTCTAACCCCAAAAAGTTCAACAGAGTATCGGTTGGTAAATATTTAGTAGAAGGGATTTTTAAAATATGCAACACACTTTTTTCCTAGCCCAAACTTGATCATGTGGGTTACAGTACTCTAAAATTATTACAAAACCTTCCCTTAAAAAGATCGAAGTATGCAATAACTTAGCAGCCACCAGAGGTAGTGGAGACAAAACCTTTTGAAATGATAGAACCTTCTGCCTTTATGTATGTCATTACATTATTTTAATTCTAGGCGTCTGGTTTGTATGAATATAAAGTAACTGGTTTCTTAGACTGTGATACTGCAATATGTCAAGAGGTATACATGGATCTGGAGTACAGAAAAATATGGGACTCCTACGTAAAAGGTACCTTAATATATAAAACTAGTCATTAGCTCGTGGAAAAATCCACACGTTTGCCTATTGTAGACATTTTGGTACACATTACATATCCTGGGCCTAACAATTTTGTGTATCCTTAGCATAAAGTACTGACTCAGTTATCATAACAGAAATATGGCGTGGCTTGATATGTAATTTGGTTTCCTTTAGAATTGTACGAAACAAAAAAAGATGGCGTAAATGTTATATATTGGAATGTTAATTATCCCTTTCCAATGTCAAATCGAGATGTATCCTTTCTACAGTTTTCGAAACAACAAACATCTGAAGTTAAAAAAACATTCTTCTTCTATTCAAGAAATGTAAAAAATTAAAGCCACCAAAAATTCTATGATGTCTTTTAGTGTAGTATTTCATTAAAAATATTTTATTTTTATTTTAAAATTTGAAATACATTGAAAATATGTCTATAAATAATTATTATTGTCAGGCTTCTCTGTCAAGACAATATTTTTTTCCTTAACATATACTTTGAAGTACACTTACATACGTGAATGCCGTAGGATTGATCAAGATGATAAGCCAACTTGGGTGATATTAGCTAGAAGCCATAAAGTAGACAGTATTCCTGACAAACCCAAAGTTATTCGAGTTAATGAATATAAACAATTTCTTATTATACAGAAAGATGAGGAAAAAAAGACTAGAGGTATGTAAAGAATTTAAGCAAGTCTAACATTGTTCGACCGCTCAAAAAATAAATTTTCATTTTTTTTTTTATTGTAGCAAAAAGTTCAGTGTTTTGTTATATTTCATTAGCTATGTTTAGGATATATTCTTTTTCTCGTCGTTGGTGTTGTTTACCATAGGATCTTGATCAAAATTGACAGAAGAACAAATTTTGACGAAGGAAGTTTACGAAAATTAAATCAGTTGAGTGGTGATGAACAGTTTTTCGCCAGATCTTAAAATCATTATACCAAACTAGGTGGCGTTCAAAACTTCCAAAAACAAAATATCCGTCATCCTATAGTGAAAAACCTTGAAGGGGTTAAAATGTGGATATTTCTGAAAACATTCCTAAAAGAGTTAAAAAAAATTTATTACAGCCTGGATGAAATGAATTTGATAGAAAATGTTTTATTTTCAGTATTTTCAATCTTTTTTGAGTTTTTACTCAAAACAGTACAGAAACTTTAATCAGCTATCAGGATTACCAATCCAAAAATTAGGCAATTAAATTTTTGGCATAATTGGTTTTAGTTTCAATCGCAAAACAAAAAACATTCGGCAACATGACATAAGCATGACATACTTCCTTTTAAGCGACTTATTCTAATTTCGAGATTTCAGTAGTGGTAGATCCTTTTTTTATAGAGTAGTATACAGTAGACTCTATAATCCTGCATAAACATTCTGGTCCTTTACTGGTTTTTCTTTCTTTACATCCTGCTGTCAATGTCAAACAATTTTTTGCTCCTTGCAAGTTGGGGAGAGTCTGTGTAGATATGGAGTTGCAGTGTAACTTATCCCAAGAAAATTGACTTTTATTTCAGATTTGACAGCTCCTCATAAAAATCCCCCAAAATTAAGTCACCACAAGAAATGTCACTAAAAAATAAGTCCTATAAGAATAAGTCCACACAAACTACCGAGGAGGCAAAATTCGGGAACATTAATGCGCTTAAGAACATGGTTATTCTTGACTACTTCAACAAGTGTGTAAATACAGCTAGCTCTCTGTAACTCGAACACCGGATAACTCGAACTTTCATTATCTTGGACCATTTTCTTTGAACTTTTGTTAATACTTTCTTATAAAAAACTCCGGATAACTCGAACCTCAGATAACTCGAACATTCGTTAACTCGACCCATTTTTTCGTCCACCTGAGGCTAATTTCTTCGGATAACTCGAACTTTGTACTCGAGAAAAGGAAATCAAAGACTAGATAAATGTCAGATTATTTTAGTAGATTATTTTTTTAATTTTTTTATTACCTGAAATCGCTTTAACTCAAACTGTAACCTCATTTTAGTCTAAATTCGACTTAACGGGAGCTTCGTTTAACTCGAACATTTCTTAAGTCGAACTATTTTCCTCAGGTTTGAGTTACCATGAGTTAACTGTATATTGAACTTCAGTTAAATTATAGCATTTTGTGTCTATGTTTTAGCGTTTATGCATTATTACGACAATCCCGGAGGTTCCATACCGACATGGCTGATTAACTGGGCTGCAAAAGTAAGTTTTATTTCCTAAATAATATCAAATTATTTGTAAATTTTTATCAGCCTGTTTCATTGAGTGAATTAAATGTGTAAATAACAATCGGAATGTCAAAAAAAACAACCTATTAAGAACAATTCTTGTTGCAAACTTAAAGGGAACCCGAGGTGTAAAATGATGTTGGACTTATATTATAGAGCTTAAAAAGTTGGTTAACAAGTCTTTTTAAATTTTTTAAAAAGCTCTTTTCGTTCTCAAGATATTCACATTTAAAGAATTTCAGATTTAATTATGTTGCATAAATTATGATGTCATCCTATATTATAATACGCTTGTGTGAGTTGCAATAACCTTTTTTATGTGACTTACCGATTTTTTCTAATGTCTGGTATACTATTTTCCCTGGTGTACTTCTGGCATGGCAAAGCAAGTATATAGTTTTAGCAGATTTAGCTATTCACATAACCGTTGTTATGCTACACCTTCGATTTTGTTAGACCTTTCGCGTTTTTATTTTATTTTATTTTTATTTTGTTGTTGGACCTGCTTATATTCTAAAACGTTTTGTTTTAGCGGGTATAAATATAATGCAGATTGTGAGCAACCTCAATCCCAGGGATTTTTTCTCTTTTATTATTATTTTTTTATTGCTGCACATGCTATTTTTTTAGACGTTTTTGTTTCAGCGGTTATAGATATAGAATAATGCAAATTGTGACTTTTAAAAATTCAAATTCCTATGTTCTATGTTTTTATTTGGCGCCCCTCATATCGACTCAACGAGAGATTCAGTGGATTCTTCCACGGGAATTCGGCTAGTCTTATATAATAATACAGAGACTGTGTCTGTCTGTAACAGGCAAAGTGGATGTGTTCATTTTCCTTTGATGTAGCCGAAAAATGCATGTCTCAAATGTTAAAATTTCTGACGTTACGGCGTGATGTCAATAACACTACTTTAACGTCAATCTCTTATATTAAATTAATGAAGCCATTACAATGCACCTAAAACTTTGAGGTCAAATAACTTGGAAACGAGGTGGTGACGCCAATGATTTTTCACCGCGTGGGTAACTAGGGACCACCTAGGACCAATTTGGGTAATTTTCCCAAACCTGTGTCCCCAAATCCGTTTCGGAATAAACGGGTTGATGACGTCATCAAAAAACCTTCAAACCCTAATATCTGCAACCGTTTGTCAAAGATACATGATCCTATACATTTTCTTGATCATCGTTTCAAGATCTATACGATGAAGGCAACAGGTAGACAAATTAAAAAAAAATAATTTGTGTTTCGGCGGGTTTTTATTGACGTCAGCAAAATTTTTAAACCCTTTTATCTCCTTAGGCGTTCGTCGGAAACATACGATCCTATACATTATTTTGATCAGCGTTTTAACCTCTACACGTTACATGCAACGGATACTTTAAGGGCAGAAACTTTCGCGGGCATTAACTTTCGCGTGTCAAAAAAAACGCGAAATATTTGACAAAAACTTTCGCGTTTGGCGATTTTTGAAACAAATTTCGCGGGAAAAACTTTCGCGAATTCAAAATAAGGTTCGTATTAGCGTGAAAAAACTTTCGCGAATGGGGAAAATCCAAGAAAAAAATTATTCGTTAAATCACCTCTAAGGTCTTTACCGTAATCAAAAATGTATAAAATATACAAGTTTAGGCTAAGTAAATTTAATTATCTGCCTCTTCCCATTCTGAGTCAGTATCGTCGTCACTTTCTTGAATCTTGCTTCCACATAACGCTTCAAATTCCTCAACTGTGACATCACAAATTGCTAAGAGATGGCTATCATCAGATTGCTCAACATCATTACTCAGCATCGAATCTATATCTTGGAAAGGATCAATCGATGGCATTTTGCTTGAACGAGTTCTAAGGCATCAAAAATACCAGCACTTTTCCATCCACTATCGATAATTTCTTTCCCTTTCGGCGTGCTCATGTGGTTGTAGAATTCCACAATCCAACCGGCGTGAACAGGTTTAAGTTTGGACAACTGTAACCCTACTTGGACGTCATCAATCTCAACACCATTATCTAGCTGCGCTTTCAATGTTACTACAAATCTCCTTCATCAATATGGAAAAACATACATTTACTGCCGCTGTAAGAGGATATCATTACTATCGAAGATTTTGGCAACCAAAAGAGAACGAAAAACTTATTTGTTTTCACGAGCCTGGAAACGCCTTCGATAGATTTGCTATAAAGACAGTGAGCGAAAATGGAGAAACTGTTGGACACTTGCCAAAAGAGATTTCAAGAATAACAAAGTATTTCTTAGATCGAGGTGCGTCTATGTATTGCACGCTTTCTTCAGAACATTATCGCCGTTCTCCCTTAGTACAAGGAGGACTTGAAATAAAATGTCAAGCTGTGATCGAAATACGAGCTACTATTCTTCAAGCGAAATTAAAATCACGTTATTTAGATCTAGTTAAGGATCTCTACACGGAACCAACAGAAGACATAGCGGTTGGAAATCTGTTCAATTTCGTCATGACGTTGCCGCCTACAGTCGTTACACCGCAAGCCCCCGGCTAAAGGAAGAAAAAGTCTGCATCCACAAGCACTACTGTTTCAAATAATCGGGACATCCGAGAAATGCTTGCAGCTCCAAAGAAGAAAAAAACACCAAGTGTTATTGTAGTTGACGACGATTAAAGTAGAAATAAATCATTACTTTTGAAAACTGCCCCGTTTTTATGATTTTTTTATGGTGAAAAAACTTTCGCGCTTTGAAAACTATCCATGATTTCGCGTGAAAAAACTTTCGCGTTATGATGATTTAGAATCTCCACAGGCATAAACTTTCGCGAGAATGACCAAAAAACGCGAAAAACGCGAAAGTTAATGCCCGCGAAAGTTTCTGCCCCTAAAGTAAACTAAATTTCGCCAAATCTCTTTTTGTATATGCAATACTGACGTCAGCAAAACACCTTAAACAATTTATTTTTCTGCCTGAGTGGATTTTTCCACGGGCCTTATCGACTAGTATTTAAGTAATAGCAAAACTTTGACATTTTCTGTCATCAGTAATTTTAGACCTGTTAAGAGATGTGCGTTCAAACTTCATTAATACATAGATAATATAAAGATGAATTGATTAACATAAATTTTTTTGCCAAAGTGACACTCGTTTGCTCGTCCCAGGCCTCTTAATTTTTTCCCAATGACCTAATAACTCGGGATCCACAGCTTGGTTTGCAATAAAATTTTCTGTGTAGGCTTGTATAGGCCGCCCTATATGTTTACTCTCAAAATTTGATTGCAAACCGACACGCAGATCCAAGTTATGGGGTCGTCAGCAAAAAATTAAGAAGCCTGGGACGAGCAAATGAGTGTCATTTTGGCAAAAAAAATTATGTTAATCAATTCACCTTTATAATATCTATGCATTGATGAAGTTTGAATGCACATCCCTTAACAGGTCTGAAATTACTGATGACAGAAAATTTAAAAATATGCTATTACTCAAATATGACATCATAATTTATGCAGCATAATTAAATCTGAAATTATTTAAATGTAAATATCTTGAGAACGAAAAGAGCTTTTTAAAAAATTTAAAAAGACTTGTTGACCAACTTTTTAAGCTCTATAATATAAGTCCAACATCATTTTATACCTCGTGTTCCCTTTAAGTGTCAGGGTAAATTATATATTTAAAGGCTGCGTTATCATACTATTGCATTTTTTCTTACAAGTGAAATATCATCCATTTTTTGTTATGTTGCATGGTTATGATAGTGAGTTTTTATACTTATCTATTAGATACCTGCATGCCAAATTTTTAGGTTCTGTATTTCTCAGAGTCTTAGATATTGACCATTTCACGAAACTACCCCTTAAATATCAAGTAATCCTTATAATCGGGAAAATTTAATAACTTTCGTTACGATTATCCTCAGATCATGAAATTCACAACACAATCTTATTTTATCAAGAGGAATCATTATGTAAAGTTTGGACACGTGATTAACCCGATATCTTTTTAGATTTCCATGTAATTCATAGCTTTTTTATGTGAATTTTGTAAAAACCGCAAAATATGTTGAATAACTTTTATCTAGCTACCAAAAACTTTATAGGCCTCAAAAAGCCCAGTATATGTAGGGTTAAACATATTTTGACGAGAGTAATAAGAACGAGTCCACACGTTAACACATAGAAATTAGTTGAAGGGATGTATAGTTTAGGTTAAGCCTGTGTGTTTTTTAAGGCTTTCATTAATATATTCCAGTCCCTTTTTATTTTATTTTATTATTATTTTTTTTTTAGAAAGGAGTTCCGGCATTTTTGACTGATATGAAGAAAGCTTGTTTAGGGTATAGCGACTACTTGGTGAAGAATTCTTAGAAATGCAAATGCGAAAAATTCGCGAAAATACCGGTGTAACATATACCAGTTTTTAAAAAACTTAGTTTTTTAGTAAATTTGACAAGTTGGCACTTTTAGGTAATTTTTTTATTGGGAATGATGTTTTATAGATTTAAAAATTACATTATCCGTATATATTTTAACTAATTATGTTAATTAAAGGTTGGTTCATGATATACCATATTTTCCTTTTAAACAGCACATCGTTATTCAATTATTGCACATTTAGGCGAGGTGGTTAACAGGGGCGTCGGGTTTGGGTACTTATTAACAGAATTGTGAACCTTAATGTCGATCTATTGATGAATAATGTCGCTGTAGTAACTTTTATGGTAACAAAAGTCGTCTTTTTTTTTTTCGAAAGTTTTATGGGTGTAGTGTTTTATGAAAGAGTGGTGTTTATTATAAGGAGCGTTATGAAGGAGGCGTTATGAAAAGGGGAGGACGATATATGGAGGACGATATAAGTAAAATCGAATAAACTTATTTTGTCGTTTTTTTGCCACTTCACTTGCAAGTAGCACTAAACAAACCACAACTGTGACGTGTTTTGCCTAACTTCTATTTTAATGGGCGTTACATTATTTTATTACTCGTCGTTGTTGTTGTTGTTGTTGTTGTTGTTGTCGTTGTCGTTGTTGCCTTTGTTGTCGTCGTCGTTGTTGTTGTTGTCGTCGTTGTCGTCGTCTTTGTTGTCGTCGTCGTTGTTGTTGTTGTTGTTGTTGTGCACGTTTTTTTAAATATGGTAGAGAAAATGACTGTGTAGTTAATTGTTTTTAAGAACACAAAAATACCCTATTATTATTAAGGACGGACTTACGTGAGTCTAAATTAAACTGCTATAAAAAATTGTTTTAATTTGAATATTTACTTTGACTTTTTAGTCACGTGGTATTGAATATGAAGTGAATATGAAGTGTATGAACGAGATAGTAATTTTTTTTTCAGAAATTCCACTTTTTCACTTTTTATTTAATGTAAATTTTATATGTATCAATATTTATAAAAATAAATTTAAGAATAATTAATTAATGTGTGTGTTTTTTTTTATCTCCATGGTAATGTTTTATGGAGAACAACTTTTGCTGTGTGGTTTTGCAGAAATCGAAGCACTGGACGGGGGGTTGTGTAATACTCTAATATTTTTTGACTCGTCGATGCGTTTTGACACGATCAAAAACCATATAATGACCACATGGTCCATATAAAAAATTGTTAAAAATTAAATTCTTCTCGTAAAACATTATTCTGCGCTGAAATAGTTTTCTTTTTAGCCAACTTTGTTCCCAGGTTTTTTTCTGTCTTTAGCGAACGGAGGTCCAATCTGGTCCTTTGATATACAAAGTTATCAGAAAGGAAAGAGAAGGCCAAGCTTGGTTTCTGGTAAAATTTGATATTTTTTATAAACTTCTTTTCAAACTGGACTGAACTTTTTTGGCAGTCAAATATTTTTTTGTAAAAGGAATTAATTGAGAGAATAGCTAACAGGTTGTGTCCTTTCAATCTGTCCCAAGTTTGAAAGCAAATGCAGGAGACCAAGAGTTTGCAATTGTTAAGAATCAGCTGTAAGAGTAAGTCGGCGACCCTCACCATCAGGCTTCTTATAAAGAAAAATTGTAAATCGAGAAAACGTAAAAAATCCTGGGAACGAGTTTTAAAGTGGAAGAAGAAACGAACTGAAGCAAAGTTTATTTTAGAAGAGATTTTTCAATTGTTTGTTTTATTACCATGGAGATTTTTGAAAGATGAATATTCTTCGTTAATGATGACAGGTACTTTAATTCATAAAATTAAATTATTAAAAATTTCAATTATTAAAATCTAATATTTTTTTTTTTCAAAAATGTCAATTAATTTTTGTATCGCTTTTTCGAAAATGAGATGAAATAGCGTTTAAAAATCAAACAAAAGATGTACATTTTCATTGCTCTTGGATTGGTTAATTTACATTTCACACATGGAGCACCACAAGTTGGTGTAGATTGCGTAAAAAACGATTGTCCATTTCCTGAGGCGTGTATAAAAAATCCTACATCAGACGAAGAGATCTGTATGTGCAGACTGGCAAATAAGTTTAATAACGATACATGGAAACCGGGTTTTGAGGCTTGCACCAATGACTACAGCCCCTGGTCCTTGTTTCTGTATGAAAATGAGACAGTTCTACCCGAAAAGATGATGTTATATGAACAGGTGCTTGATACAGCTATAACGGCAGATGATTCATATACCGCGTTTCAGCCATATTACGCGCGACTGCGTTCAAATATAAACGGTCAAGGTGCTTGGTGCGCCCCTACAGATGATAGTTCCCACTGGCTGAAAATCGACCTTGGTGCTAAGAGTGTAGTCAATATGATTGCCACTCAGGGACGTAAAGGGGCATTCATACCTTTTACAGTGATAAAATTTAAAATTGAATTGAGCGATGATGATTCAACTTTTACGACACACGCTGACGGTGAAGAGTTTGACGGTAATCAACATAATGACGTAATTGTGTACAATTTTCTCACAGCTAGAACTCGGTACTTAAAACTAATCGCGATTGACCAGCTAAACATGAAATGTTGGCGTGTCGAAGTTTACGGTAAACGAATTGTGGATGAATGTTCAGAAGACAAACTTAACTTATGTGATAAGGCCAATGCCGTCTGTACTGATGATTTAGTCTCGTACTCATGTGAATGTAACCGTGGATACATAGATCTTGACGTGTATGGCACGAAAGGATATAAAACTGGTTTTACTTGTTTAGAAGCAGATGAATGCAGGACTTTTTATCCAGAGTTTAAACATAATTGCAGTAAATTCGCAACTTGCGAGAATACTATTGGTGCGTTTAAATGTGACTGCTTCAAAGGTTAGTATTTTTTTCGTTCACGTATTTATATCATTAATCTTATTAAGGACTTATGTAGCGCCTGTAAAACCAGGATATTTTGGTTATTATATAGAAATCCTGAGAAAAAAATTGATATTAAGATTTCAGGCTGAGTTACTTCAATCGTGAAATCGTGTTAGCTACTTTGAGTAATCTAATTCTAGGGGAGAGAGTCATTAAAGAGGTGGGAGCTGGTGTAGCGGGGATGGTGCTAAATTAAAGTCAGTGGATGTCCCTTCTTACGTCGTTACAGAAGGGGATCAACAAAAACCAGGGAGTGGTAGTTTCTTAAAACATGTGTGCCTACCCCCTCTAAATATTAGGGTTCTATTAAATTCATCATTGATAGCAGACTTCTTAATAACGAATTTCTATTGTGTTAATTCAAGTCCATAATCATACCAGAAAATACTTTGGAATCAAGCCATAAATTAACTTAGATATAGAGTAAATTATTAATAGGAAAAACACGAAAAATCGGCTGTGAAATCTAAAACACCCTGTAAATCCCACCAATTGAATAAACGCTTTATAGGATTACATTAAGAATGTCCATAAAAGTTAGGTCGTGACCCTTTGATTCTCACAATTTGATTCTCACAATTTGATTCTCACAATTTGATTCTTACAATTTGATTCTCACAATTTGATTCTCACAATTTGACTCTCACAATTTATATAAAACAATGTTTCGTACAGGTTATCGTGGTGATGGATATTATTGTGAAGATGTGGACGAATGTGAAGAAGGGATAGCTAAATGTCATGCTGATGCTCATTGCAACAATACTGGAGGGACATTCAGTTGTAATTGCAAATCTGGATATTCAGGTACCCTTCCTTTTATTTGAAAAAGTTTAAAATTTATCCATCACTTAATTTTAGAGTTAGTTAACTACAACAAGCATATCGTGTTTTTTTATTTAGCGCTATTAGTTTTACAGTTTTTATTGACTTTGCGGCGCTGAAATTGTTTTTCAAAAAATAAGAGAAAAGAACTCGTGCAATAAAACGCTATATTTATCTAACCTTGAAATTATTCATGTTTACTGCGCACGGTCTACCATTTTTTAATGAGCGCATTTAAATGCGCAGTTATGTTGCATAATTGGAGAGACCCCCGGTCCGTTTTATGCAGCGCTAAATAATATTGCCTATGTTTTTATCTCCGTCAGGCGAAATTTTAGCACTTTAAAATGAAGATTTCTGGAAAATGGCTTTCCCAGCCTACTTTGTGTATTTTTGTTTTTTTGCCATTTTTTAAACAACCCGAACTTTAGAGTCGCCCATGAGCAAAAAACGAGAGGGAAAACAAGACCCCACCCCCTATGTTGGAGTGGGTGCTTGTTAAATGAAGACAATAATTCAATATTCAATAAGTGAGCGCTGTAGTAAGAAGAATTTTTCCTTGATTACACGTGTATGCGTTGAATAGATTCAGAATTTTCACTTTCACGACTTTTTATTTACAGGAGATGGGACGACAGATTGTGATGACATCGACGAGTGCAGAAAAGGTTTAGATAACTGTGACTCCAAGAATGGAAAGTGCCATAACACCAAGGGCTCGTTTAGATGTTCTTGCCAGACTGGATACGAAGGTATGAAGCCTTCTTTCTGTAATATTTGACGGACTCTTCGAATCAGATTGCTGTTCTTTGACGTTTTTTCCAAGAAAACAATGATTTTATTCGTCTAGGGTGCTGGGTCATGTTTTGACCACCCTCATCTTTTTCTTAAAAGTTTTTTTCTTAAAACTGAACATGCTAAGACGTGTTTTAACCCATTTTTCGCAGTGAGATATCACTGATTGTGCCGCGAGTCTTCAACCAAAAAAAGCGCGGGAAAAGCACAATAATACACGCGAAAAATTATATCTACTTGCATATACACGTAATAGCTTTAAGTCTTTTTCAAGATATCCCATATATTTAAAACCATGTTTCCACATGCTCACTTGAAGTAATACATGCGTTGTGTTGATTTTAGGTGATGGTCGAGTATGCACCAACACTAACGAATGCTTGTTGACGCCGTGCCATAAAGACGCAGAGTGTATCGATACCGAAGGGTCATATAAATGCAAGTGTAAATTAGGCTTTAATGGCAACGGACGCTGGTGTGACGATATAAATGAATGCGAAAACACTGTGTCTCCTTGTACCGCTGATGAGCTCTGCTATAACTTTCGTGGTAGGTATGCGTGCATGTGTCCTAAGTTTATGCCCTTCCAATACACCTACAAAGAGGTTGAAGGTACCATCCTTGACCAAGTACTTACGAATTTCCGCGATGTGAGTAAGGAAGACTGGCACTATCCACTTGACTACCATGCCAATACAATCCGTACCATCTACCAACTTGTTATGCGGACGTATCAGTACCACTTTCAAGAAGTGCGAGATTCATTTCTTATCAAGAAAGTGGCCGGCGATGCTTTTGCCGTGGAGTTGTATGATTTAAGATGTAAAGACGTTGCAAATGTGACCTTCCCTAATCTATGCTATACAGGTTATTCCACAACCAAATTCTTCGGCTACACAGATCTTGTTGAGATTTGGTTGACAAGAAAAACTGACGTTGTGTTTGAGACATGGGCTACCGAGAAACCTCCTGAGCAGCCAAGCAACAACGATCCGGTCACTACGTCTCCACCGATAATGACTGAACGGATTCGTACAACAATGATTATAAATGGTACCAATGGAACAAATACTACGTTGACCGAAGCACCAGTAACTGCACCTGCTCCTTACGTTGACTGCGGTGGTAAACTTACCGAACACGATGCGACAAGAACCTTTACCTCGCCTAATTATCCAAATAATTACAACCGCAGTACAAGATGTGTCTGGGTCATCGAGGCACCACCATCATACAACGTCTACGTTAACTTTGATCCTGATTTTCGTATGGAAGCTGATAAAAAATGTTCTTATGATTCCCTTGAAATAAGGGATGAGTCAGAGACTGGAGAAGTACTGGGAAAATATTGCGGTGTTATGTTTCCAAAGGCTGTTCGATCGGGCCGTCGAAGGCTCGTGATAACATTCCAGACAGATCTGTATTATCAATACAAAGGTTTCTCGGCAACTTGGGGTATTTTAGAACCACGTGTTTCGATGGCGTGCATTACATACAACCAAATGAGTACAATGCCAGAATCGTATATGGAGAAATGGCGAGACACCATGGAAAAAGAAGACAAGTCAAAGTTTGTACCGGTATCCAGATTAATGGCTTGCAGACAATACCCGCAATGCAACAACTCAAGACCAGGCCCCATAATTTATACATTCGAACATTTTCGGGATGATCGAAATGATAAAATATGTATTCGTTGGGATTTGGACATCATCGGCACATCATACTCTCAACGCGGCTGCAAAAAACGAAAAACAAACAAAACACATACTGAATGCGAATGCTATAGTTGGGGTATAGTTGGCGTACTTGGTAGATTAACTGTTTACAAGCCAACCCCACCACCACCAGCGTTCGAACTGGGAAAAAACTCCTTCTTCTCCGTGTTGTTGGTCACACTGGCTTTAGTTGTGACGTTGTTGTATCTGTTCCTAAAAGATCAATGGGGCGCTGTTATCGTTGAAGTGTTTACTAGAAAAGAGTATGACTCCGGTCGAATAATACAGCTACATATTGTTTTAAGCACACTACTGGCGGAAATCTTCTTCTCAATCATAACATTCAATGTTACAGCTAAGGCTAGCTCATGCTTCTTCTTCGCTTTTGTTTTCTATTACTTGCTACAGACTGTGTTCTTCTGGCTGTTTATCTACACCTTGTTTTTACAAAGTCGTATCAAGGAGATTTTCGACTCGGAGAGGTACAATTCATACAAAATATATCTACTTGTTGGTTATGCAGTTCCATTTTTGGTGACGTTGACTATCACTGGGTTAAGTTTTGAAAGTGATGCCGACGAAAGATTATGCTGGTTAATGTTTCAAGGTACAACGGTGTGGGGCTTTTCTGGTGTGATCATCGTTCTCGGTTTAGGTACATTGATACTTCTATTAAGTGTCATATATCATGCACATTTTATGGAGCATGGAATTCTACTGCAGGAAAAATCACTTCGCACAATGTTTACTACCTTCTTCGTGCTGCTTACTTCAATTTTTGGCGCGCAAGCTTTGCAGACGAAGCAGTACAGCACAGAATATATGTTTTCGTTGTTTAATATGCTGCAAGGGTTTTCAATTGCTGTCATGTACTGCATATTAAGACGCGAGGACCCGATTATCAAAGCAAACCAGGTTGGTCCCGTACCCGACAAAACGGACGATCAACAACAATTTGATGATGACGATGACGACGGACCAAAGAAATTTGATTTGAGTGAAGCGGAAAGTTCTTCAGATGAAGATGAAAAAATTGAAATGGAGGAGCTAGAAATGAACGAGGGAAGTAAAAGTAACGGATCTATTTTCTTTCAAGTTAAGGAAATGCCGGAAGAAAATAGAGAAGAAGATGAAGCCGGTATAGATGAGCCGTTTAATTTTGAAGGTTCTGATGACAGTGACGCTGATCAAGAAATAATGTTTCGTTTTGAAGACACTGATAACTATAAGATGCGATAAAAACGTCATGACAATAGTGTCGAGCTCGGCACGTAATTTTTTAGACATTTTTGTAAATATATTTAATTTTTTTTGCACAATAGTAATTATAGATCGAGATATTTTCGCGATTTTCAAGATATTAACTTTCATTGTAAAATTTAAATTTGTGCGAAAATTGTTTTTTCTTTATAATTTTTAAAACTTCTCGCTAAAAAATTTCTCGCTAAAAAGTGTTTCATAAATAGCGAAATTAAATCTCGCAAATATATCATGAAATGAAAACCGATAATTTAATACTGCGTTTTAGAACGAATCTGAGAAAAACTTTTTCAGAAATCATTTTTAACCTGAATCCGTATAAATTTGCAAAATTTAGTGAAAACGCAATTTGTATGAATTTCTATTTTTAGTAACTTAAATCCGGATAAATTTTCTCAAGTGTAAATGCAGCCAAACAAGTATCTCTTTAATAATAGCCGTATTTTGTCTGTGTGTCCGCGAAAGACGCGTCCTGTTGCGGAAACACGAAATTTTTAAAATACGCACCAATATCAAATGCGATATATTTTTATCCACTTTGTTACGGCGGGTAAATTTAAAGGACGGGCGAACCCGTGGATTTTTCCACGGGCTAACGACTAGTCTCTTTAATAATAGCCGTATTCCGTCTGTCTGCTTGTGCGCGAGAAAAAGTTGTGTTACGGACACACGAAATATGCGATGAATAAAGGACGGGCGACCCCGTGGATTTTTCCACGGGTTAACGGCTAGTCTATATTATAATACCCGTATGAGTCTGTCTGTCACGCAAAATGGTAACCGCAGTAGCGAGACATACGAATTGCGGTGAATAAAGGACGTGTTAACGTTTTTGAATGTTTCGCGAAGGTAAAATACTCGTGAATTTGACCATCTAACTAATTACAAAAATTTTTCACCGCAAAAATATCTCGCTCTTAAAAGATATTGTAAAAAAAAAGTGTTCATCCTTTAAAATTTAATTTTTTTCTGGCAAATAAATTTAAAAAATTTGCCTTATGCACTTGTTTATTAATATTTTACGACTGTTTTTACGACTGTTTTTAGAATTTTAACTTCGCTGTCCAATCCACTTATCGACTCTGGTTGCGAAAGGATATAAAGTTTAAGAAATCTGAATATAAAGCTATACGAATGTTATTCCGGAACAGATCAGAATCCTTATTCTTGCCAATATTTCAAAAAATAAAAATAATTCTGCTTGATTATCTAGCCCAAAATTCTCGAAATTTCCCTGTCCTATCAAAGAAATTGCTACCACTCCTGACATTTTGAAACTGTTTGAAGATTCCTGAAAGTGGAACCCTAAAACATTTTATACCACATTCGTCCCACACAAGCTCAAAAGGAAAAAATAGCGCAAGAAAAGAACGACACCTTTATCGAAACGAAATGTGGATTTATTAGGAATGATCGGTACAAGAAAAATTTATACAATATTATACCGAATATTACTATACACACACAATTCATATAACTCGATTAATAAACCGAAGTGAGACTCGATTACCGACTTTTGAGGAATAGTTTATAAAAGAAATATTAAAGAATAAAATAAATCAAAATATTCAGTTGAGAAGAGGATTTTATAACTAAAAAAATTACTTTACTTTTATTTGAATAGGAACGGTCACCGTGATAGGCACAGAATCAAGTAAATACTATATTAATATCCATGTAAACTCGAAGATTACAATCTCCTCAAAATTCAAAAATATTTGTGTTAGTGGTGGGTATCTTGTTCTGAAGACTTGACAGTCTTTTTAATTTATAATAAGATAAAAGAGGAAAACAATTAAAAAGTAACAGTTATTAAATATTGGCTTAATAATAAAAATATCTATTAAAAACGCTAGTTTTGTTAGGTTTTACAGCTTCAGTTACCTACATGGTGAAACAACTGCACAGTTATTATTCAGTTCTCCATCCGTCAGTCAAGCATTGCATTATGCCTCTATATATTTATTAAAACACTGACAAATTCTTCTACGATGGCGAGTTGAAGAAATGCCTGCTCCTCTTTGGATCTTTCGAGACAACCCTACAAAAAAAGAGAGAAATTAATCGTCTTTTATTTTGGTATATGTTGCGGCATACAAACGCAATAAAGGCGACTGTAGAAAAGACCTCGAAATGGTATTCCAAAACATTCTAAATTTATGTTAAGTGAAGTATTTAAAAGACTGAAAACTCAACAAGTTGTTTTAGGTAGTATATATATCATAACTAGACAAAAATGGAAATATTCAGAATTAATGTTTTCAACGTCACCAAGTCCGATTTCAAGGTTTGAAGGTCCAGCAGACAGCCTGTGAAGCTTGACGAGTTTGCATCATTATGACGTCAAATTATGACACTAATATAGAAAAGTAAACACTCACTTTGGAGTCATTGCATTGTAGGCTTTCTTCGTTCTTACTGATTGCGAGTTCTCATCGAGTGCACCGAGCAAACTACTAGGCACTGGTTTGCATTCTGGTGTTGTTGGCGTACGCGTAAAGTAATTTGGATTGTAAGGTGGCGTTTTTGAGTGTAGTGTTGCACTACCTGTGAACTGTAGCCAGTAATCAGACGGCATTTCCAACAGTCTTGTCACAACCTACAAAGTGTTTATATGTAAAGTATTGCACACATTACAAATGAACTAAAAGTAGATGTATAAGATAAATTCAATATTGTCAAAAAAGGTAATAATTCCAGCTTGTTTTGAAACATTTCCGATCGAAGAAATCAAGGACACTTTTTTAGCAACAATAATTTTAAAATAATGTAAATATGAATCCAAAACACATACTGTAACGTCAAATTTACTGAAGTTAATCATTTTTATGAGTTTTGAGTGGGCAAGTGAAGTAAACAGATTAAGTTCAGGGGTTTTAGAGCGAAACTATAATTTTTTTTAAAATTAAGGCTACTACTGTAAGCCTGAAATGAGTTGAATTTTAACGATAACAACCTTATTGCAATCCTTTTTTCAGAATAAGTTACATTCGTATAAATTTACAGTTCTTTCCAAAATTAATCCACTTAAGGTAATGTAAAGTTAACTTCGGCATAATAAACAGCATTGTACATACTATGGGTTGCGACTTTATATCTTCCAACATCTCAATGTGTGTAGGATTTGAGGAGCGGTGACCAACTAAGGTCGGACCAAACACTTTAGCCAAGTTACTAATCCCCATTTGTGTTTCAGGGGACTGGCTAACTTTTTGTAAATGCAATATGACAGCTGCTAGTGTGTCTCTATTCGCTTGTGGTAACTCACTAACACACTGATACATAGCACTCAGGCTATCATCTTCATCATTGAACGCTGAAAATTAGAACATCTATATTATAATACTCGTATACGCCTGTCACGCAAAATGTTATCGCAAGTAGCTAGACACACGAAATAAAAGAAAGACGATCCCGTGGATTTATCCACGGACCATCGACTAGCTGATATAAATACCAATCGTATAAAAAGTTTGAAACAAAATATTGGAACTTTTTAAATTGTTTGAAACATCATTCGTATCTAAAAAGTTAAAAACTTACCAGCAGCAACCATAAATGATTCGTGAAGATAGTATGTGACAAGTGGTTCGCTTAACGTGCGAAGAAAGTCTTTTAGACAACCACAGATAACATGCACGTCTCTGTATTTACCCTGAAACGTGCAAAACATTATTCATGCAACTTTAGTTTCGGTAGTTCCAAAAATTTTATGGAGGGAAGATAACTTTTTAAAAAGGTAAAAAGACCTACCAAATCAGGCGTCTTTCCCCTTAAGAATTTTTCTTTCAATTCTTTAACATCTTTGTCCATACTAAAAAAAGATATAAAAGGAAATTAAGATCCCAATTCTGAACCATAGGGCCTCTATTGTTAAAATATAAAACCTACCCTGGAACACGATACAATCCCAGCTCTTTGAGTCCGCGTTTTTCAATATCTTCAACACATCGAGTCTGCGAGAAAAAAACACAAGGATATTACACTTAGGTTATATCGAAATGCGTGTTGAAAAAAAACACGATCGGAACCGTATTGAATAAAATACGAACAATGCGACGGTTTAAAAATTAGCACGAGCGTCAAGTAGACCTGAATGAGTAAAGGTAATGTAAAAGAGATTAAAAAATGCGCGTGATTACATACCACTAAAGTAGGTACTTTCACATCAGCGTTGGAAGATACATACATTTCGATAGTTCCGTCCTAAAAAGAATTGAAATTATGTTTCTCCTTATAAGTTATGGTAAAAATGATGGATTTCAGGCGTTGAAGAATTCAAATAGTGGAAAGAACATTTTAAACGTTGCAAATGCTTTTTTAGATTTTAAAAGTGTTGTCACTTCTTTTATTGAGTCAAATTTGAGGAGATTTAAAGACTTTGATGAGAATTTTCAAGCTTTTTTGAGAAAACAACCGTATTTTTCATAAAAAAATGAAAGAGATTTGAAAACATTTTTATATTTTTCTAAAGAAATTCAGAATATTTGATGGCATTTTAAAAGTAAAGGCACGAGTGAAGAACAAATTATTTCTGTATTATTTCTTTTGGAAATGTGACAAACCATATAGTTTAGTAAAAGGAAAATTGAGGAAATTTGAGGAGAAAGTTCTCAAGAAAATTGACTTTTGGAGGAGTTTTTGGGATTTTTCAAAATTGAGAAATGAGAAATTTTAAGGAAAATTAGGAGTTCTGAGGAGGCAACAATGCAACAAAATACACACCTTTTTCTTTCCACCAGGTGTGTCTTTAGTGGGAAAACATGGCATTGGAACGTTTTGTTTGCATTCGGGATGACAAACTACTTTACAATCTATAAAATAATATAACATAATGCATCAAATAAAACTGTTTTGTGGAACACCAACGAAAAAAAAAAACAATGACAAAAACAACCAACCAACCTTTACATTTGGCAACGGAACTTCCAAAACGCAATTTTTTTCCACACTAAAAACAAGCACAAAGACCATTATTTACACGCAATTCAAAGAAGAAAAAAAACGTGCAACGAAAAAATAAATATTTTTAACAACCTGGGTACAAGACTCCATTCGGACTGCAATCTTGGTGACGAAATTATGAGCCTAAATGATTTTAAAATAAAATTGATTTAAGACAGTAATAGATGGTGATTTGTTTATTTTGTGCTGGTAACAAACACTTACCAATTCCTTCCTTGCAGACTTAGGTGTGCTTAGCGTGTTGAACTTCGTTTTGGTATTAGGAGAACTGAAGCAAAGAATTAATTGTTAAAAAAGTTAGCTCTTTCAGTCAAGCATACAAACAAAGAACGACGTTAGAAATTTAAGTGCAGCATATTCAGGGTTTCCATTGTTTAGAGTCAAATTGATGACTTTTGATGAGAATTTGACGGTATTTTTTTTATGAGTAAAAAACAAATTAGTTCTGTACATTTCTATGCAGTTTAAAAATAAAAACAGTGACAAGTTTTAAAACTAAAATTTAAAAAGTTGTTAAAAAATCTACGGGACCTGAGGCGGGTTTTCAAAATTAAGAATCAAGGAGTCTTAAGGAGGCGTGGTAAGATTTATTTAGTGGCTATGGAATGTGGATGCTTACCCGAGGCTTTCTAGACTTGGATAGAGATTAGGTACTGTGTTTTGTTTCGTCATTGTTCTATGATACAAGAATACATTTTAACTATCAAAACCAAAGTCAATGAATCACAATTAGAAAGAAAGAAAATGGAGGTATGGTAATGTGGTGTCAATCAGTGTTAAAATTAGTGCTGATATGTGCGTTGTGCAGAATTTCAAGGTCTCGTCATACTTTTTGGCAGTGGCTTGCTGTACTTGTATGTGATGTTGCTGTTGTTGTTGTGTATGCTGTTGATGACGTGTTAGTGTAAATGATGGTCTTCTACATAGAAGTGAATTTATATGGTAAGAACAATTATAAATTAAGAGTTGGTTGAAAAATCAAACAATTATGGGTTAAAAACGTTTTGCAAAAAGTAATGCGCGAATTGACAAAGAAGAAAGACGACGAAGACGAAAACAAAAACAAATTATATCTCTGGATAGAAGTGATTTCAAGCCTTTATCATTTGGCTATTAAAACATCCAGTCATACAATTTTTTCATGATTGCTTTATGTATGTGGTGGTAGTGGTGGTGATAACTGATTGTTCTTGAACAGGGTATTTTTTAACCGGGAAATAAATGAGACTAAAGCTTGTTCTGCAATCCTGATTATTATCTCTTGCAATTACCTTGGAGTCGAGGCATTTTCCTTGTTATATCCACCCATTTCAAAATCAGTAGTAACTTCACCTACAAAAAAAGAAATGTTGATTATTACAATGAAAGATTATAAAACCTTTAGAACAGAAAGCAGAATGTGCCAACATTCTTACTTGAGCTGGCAGACTCTTTTAGATGTTGCCTTGTAGGTGGCCTCCTATCTTTTTGCACTGGAGGACGAGAGAAGTCACGATCCAAACGCTCTGTGGGTGGTATATATTTTGAAGGACTAGTTGAATTAACTTGAACATGTGTTTCAATGGTCTTATGCACCTAAGAAATTTACACTATTATCAAAAACAAGTTTTGCAGTTTGAGAATGTACTGCATAACTACACTGCACTACAATACCACTTCAATAACGCTAAACCTGAAAGTATCTCTTTCTTCTATTATGACTCTGCAATCTATTCTAAAAATAATAAAACAATTCTAAAATTGAAATAAGACTAGCCTACAGATGATCAGAGCTACCAATTCTTACCAATAAGAAAAAATAATTTTATTGTCACATATTTACTAAATGACGCTAGTTGGTTAGTGGCAAAATGTAAGGTGAGCATAATCATAAAAACTAATTTAACTGTTTTTTTTTTATTATAAAGCAACAAAGCAAATCCAAAGTTAAAGTGGACCAACACAACATTTATGCAAAATGATTGAATATCAAAATTTCTGATGTGAAAATTGTGAGAACGAAATAATTCAACATTACTTATCATTCCGCCTCAGTTACAAGCATAGCACAAAAAAATTTAAATTAGCATCATCATTTTATGCATGTGGCATCAAATGTTTTTTCCTTTAGTCAGTGTAACATACTGTAGATTGTATATTTGAAGAATATCAAAATAAGTATTTATTTATTGAAAGTAAATCTAGCCATTTGGCAGGAATAGGAAGATAACTATAAGACTTTTAATAATTTTACATTAAGACTTTCAATAAATGATAAATATGCATACTTCTTCCGTCACTCTGACACGCTTTGAATAGTCAGTGTCCTAAAAAGAAATTTAATTACAGAATAACTTTCTTGAAAACACAAAAATAACAATTTGAGCATAGTATGTTACACATTTTTCAGTTTTCTGAAAAAAACCCACAACAATGAAACCACAAAATCTTCCAACAATAAAACAACTAGGAATGAACAAACCTCTGAAGTTTCATCAGGTCCTAGTAATGGAGCAGAAGGACGCCCCTGAAAAAAATGTGTTGACATTAAAACTCAAAAAATAGAAAAATAGAAATATGTTATCAAGTGGAATTTTATTTTAATTTCTCACTAAAATACAGTTTTATAAAGCTATACCCTTTTGTGAGATTTTCTTCTGTCACCATTTCCAAGAATTGATCCTCCAGTATAATCCTAAAATAATTTGTATTTAAAAATGACCATAAAAAATTATAATACCATCAAGTCAATTTTAAAGATAAATCATAAAGCTGGACTAAAAAATATTTATGTTCTGTCACCAGCCTTAAAAAAACCCTTTGTTGGACAATTTTAATCCCATTCATACATTGACAAAAAGCTATCTTAAGTACCACAATTGTGGGAGTTTTCAAGGCACAAGATAACTGAAGAAACACAATATGTTAAAAAAAAGAAGATATTTATTGAAAATAACTAAATAAATAAAACAGTATAAAATTGTGGCTGACTGGGTTATTGACAGAAAACAAGATTATTTTCAAGTCCAGCCTAATTACTGTATTTAGATTATTCTTTAACGACTACACTTATTTATAGTTAAAGGGAACCCGAGGTATAAAATGATGTTGGATTTATATTATAGAGCTTAAAAAGTTGGTTAACAAGTCTTTTTAAATTTTTTAAAAAGCTCTTTTTGTTCTCAAGATATTCACATTTAAAGAATTTCGGATTTAATTATGCTGCATAAATTATGATGTCATATTTAAGCAATAGCAAATTTTGACATTTTCTCTCCTTAGTAATTTTAGACCTGTTAAGGGATGTGCATTCAAACTTTATCAATGCATAGATATTATAAACCAACTTTTTAAGCTCTATAATATAAGCCCAACATCATTTTATACCTCGGGTTCCCTTTAACAACATTACCATACTTAATTAAGAGAAATTCTATTTTGTTACTGATAGCTTAATTTTCACTTATATATATATATATATGTTAGGACAAACACAGGGCATCAAGAATGCAGCAGATGTAAAACAATTTCAGTAAATGTATTTTATTCCTTCCACAAACATTTTACAGTTTTTGTTTTTTGTATTAACAAGGCTCCAACCACACATAAGAAGTAAATCTCATCTACTAATGACAAAGTTACTATACCACCCACTACTTTACCAGTGTTTTACTATCTGCTGCATGCTTGGAACCATGCTAAATTTCCAGAAAAATTCTCAGGAGAATATAATTTATAATTTCCAGACTAACAACAACAAAAATCTTTCCAGCAATTTATAACGTCAACAACATATTCAAGATTCCTTTCTACAAAACATACATTCATTTGATTATAAATTTCTTTATTTGCGAACTACTTTGTGATAACAAGGGGCACAACAAAACAACTAAAACTACAAATCTACTAGGTGAAATTTAAACTGTCACAAAACTATATAAAATATAAAACTAAAAATATAACTGCTACAAATTAATATGTAAACTGAATAAAATATGCTTTAAAACAAAAGTTCATCTTCCTGCTCCTACCAGTATGTCATCTTCTGTATTGTCATACTCCGATGCAGGTAGGTCAAACGAAGATTCATCTAAGGTATAGCTAAAAACGAAGAAAAAAACACCAAACTTAGATGCATTAGTACTGACGAATATTGCCGAAATAAAAATATATATTCAGATACTACATTAACAGTAGAAACTAATATAACTAATAATTTTAACACAATTATTACCTTTGATTAAGCAAGTCTGCTTGACCAGATTTCCCCTCATAATCTTGCAAATGAGATGTTGTGTTGTATTGATGAATGGACTGTGCCAAAGCTTGTTTGTCGGCACTGCTCAATTGACTAACACTGTCCTTATCCAGTAACAGTTCTTTGATAAGTTGCAATTGTCGTGCCTAAAACATACAATGTGAAGCAGGATGTGACAAAAGTTTACGCTGAAGCATTCAACCTCGCGGGAATCACATTTCTATGACTGTAAAAAAAACCCTTTTATAACTGAGTTCACAGTAGCCTTAAATGGGAAAAACTAGTTCCTATATTTCACATGTCTTTCTAATTTCCAAGTCTCAGTTCAGGTCTAATCACCTAATGTAAAACTTCAGCGTTGTAGCTGAAACATTTATTTTAGGTGCCCTGCTCTGCAGAAGTCGATTACATTTGTGAATTTTTTTGCAATTGAAGCAACAGAATTAAATACTTAATTAGAACTCTTGAGATACTTGTTTTTAATTTCAAAAGTTATCTTAAAAATGAGAATACATTATTACCATATGGTCAACTGATTGCTCAGCCTTGAGACGTTTTTTCATTTCTGTATCAAGCTGGTGTCTAAATGTTACAATGGAAAATTGACTTTTACAACCAGTACATTCACAACAGTTGCATTACAGAAAGTAATTTTCGTCAAAATGTTGCAAATAAAAAGTAAGCTACCAAAAAGTAAGGGTACTTCAAAAAATCTTCTCAACAATTAGATTTTCTGAATACTTAACTTGGGCTTATAAAAGTATTATATTAAAATTTTACATAAAAGGGTTACAGTAACTTTTAAAAAAAACTATTGTGCTTGTATCAGGCTCCTTACATTTAAAATTGTTTTGCATAAAAATCTTGTGAGCTTAATTATAAAACTGGTCTGCACTTTTTTCCTTCTTTGTTTTTACTTTAAGAAAAAAATAACATAATACATACCTGGCCATTTTCAATTTAACTTCCAGAGTGTCTTTGTCAGCCTAAATATAAACAAATGTGAGTTTCCAGGTACAAACAACTTTACATTAGGCAAGAGTGTAGTCAATATACCACAAGCCTAATATGCAAACAGCAGCTATTGCTCTCAAAATGTTCACTGAATTGTTTATGATTTCATGAGTGATCAGTCAGTTATGATTTTTTAAATGTTGTACTAGTTTTATACTTTTTTCATACAGTTTTTTTACAATACCAATACAAATTGTGCATGACACAAATTTACACAATTCAAAACATATCATTATATATGACATTACTTTGTTTATGCTAGTATCACTTAAAGTTTGTTTACTAAATGTAAAAGGATTTAACTGATTGGTCAAGTGTATAAAGATTTATTACCATTAGCATTCAAAAGAAAAGAAAAAACAGACAGAATAGGTTTGTGCTTGGAGCTTCAATGATCACTTTTTATTTTTCCAGGGCTTTTTCCAACTTATCAACCAACTTCTGTGGCGCCGTAGATTAGTGGTTATAGCTCTCGTACTCTGTGCGGGAGACCGGGGTTCGATTCCTCTCGACGGCGATTCAACATGGGCGAGTGAATGTTACCATAGCCCCGGGTTAACCCAAGCCATGTGAGGGAAATTGGGGAGATGGCTCACTGTGTGGGCCGTTGGATGTTGCCGGGAGTTGTCTAGTAAAGCGCAGGCCCTAATTGGGTCAGCGTAGCTCAAAATGAGCATTAAATACTCTAGGACTCTCCATCTAAGCCATGGCCCCTCCTGGAAATAATAGACAGGGTATATCCCTCGATATTTGTGAGGCTAGCCATGTAAAATATGCACATCTATCTATCAACACGCTAAGTCGGCTTTGAGGATGCCACCATACATATTTTCGAAATCACACAACTATGTTTAATTTGGACTTTGTCTTCTTTAGACAATGTTTAAATAAACACGGACGCTGTCTACATTATATTCAATGGACTTGAAAGTGCTGTTTTGCCTTTTGGACATAATTTTGGTGACTTATGGAAAGTTCAGAAGTTATGTGGACATTTGCTAAACATCATCCTTGACAGCCTATTAGTGGGCATTCAAACTCATGTTGCCATGGTTAACATTGATTAGATGGTGGTGGAAGTCTAAACATAGTGCTTAAAATAAATATTTTATCCCCAAGGGTCATCGGGAACACCAGGAATTTAAAATGGCTGGTCAAGTCAATTTTTTTGTTGTCAAAAAAATCATTATACTAAAACGGGAGTCTTTGTAACTACTTATGGACCATGGAATTTCATGCACAAAAGATGCTATACCTTTTTAGTTTTTTAAAGTTTGTTTGAGAATATCAACATTATTTTTAAAAAACATTTCTTTTTTACCACCCTTCGCAAGAAAAACAGCATATTAATTAAATAAAAATTGCTGTTTTTTTTCTACAATTTAATTTGATGTGAAACTGTTTTAAATGATCCAGTTGAAGATTGATGTAAATTGTTTATTCAGTCAGAGTTATACATTTTATGCTTTGTTATATAGCTATGCTCTCTGTAAACAATGTTCTATTTTCGTTGCGTGAGCGTCTTTTTGCTTGTGGAGGGCATGATTAGTTGTGTGGAAATTTTATAAATTTTTTCAATTGAACAACAAGTCAATAGTTGTATTAGACTATTTAATATAATTCCGTTTCTTTTAAGTACAAAGTACAAAGCCAGTGTGGTCAAATCTTACACTCCTAAATGGTCAAAACATTTAAAAAATGATCCTGTCACCAACGAACAATAGATGTAAAAAATATATATATTGGGTCTCCTGGCTATGGTTGTATACACGGTTGTAAATTTAGTATCTTGAGATATGCATGAATCTCTTTATGTTGTACATAAAGTCTTCGCAAAAAACAATTTTCCTTTTGTAAAAGATGGACGTTAAGATAGGGGGGGGGTGGGAAAGTGCAGTGCACTGTTATGAATGTGTGAGTGTTTTCAGCTATTCACGTTGCCGACAATTTCCAAGGGCGGGCCGGGATGTATCAACAAAAATTCTTAAAAAACTTTGACAAATTTTTGGCCAATGTTGTTTTTATTCAAGCTGAGTTAGTTTGCATTCTTGCATTTCCTGTCTAAATTCACAGTCACAAAACAAAATGACACATGATATTTTAAGTACGCAATTTTGAATTAGAAAGGCTGGCGTTTTAAATAATTTAACTAGCTATACCTTGTATTTTGCCATGTACTTCTTCATATCATGGTTCTCTTCCTCTGCAGTTAGCCATTTTTTTCTGCATTCGTCTTGATGGGACACAAATCTGAGAAATTCTAAAGTGTTAAATTAATATATATATAAAATTAACATCTGGCTCAGTGCAATGTTGTCAAATGTGAAAATCGTCAAATTAGTTAACTCACCAGATTCTATTCCTTCAGTTAAAACATTAGTGCATCTTATAAGTTCATCATATTTCTTTATGACAGCACTTGACATGGTCTCCACAGGTTGATTTTTTCCCTTTTCAAACCGATTTCCTGATTTTGCATTCGCCTCCTTTATACTGTTTGATCTTTGAATTTTTTTCATTTTGAATCAAGCCAAATCTGGCCGCACAAACCCGTAATTCCAAATTAATGTTTAGCGACTTGAAATTTGTTATACTTATACTGAAATTTGTTAGTTTTTAAGAAAGAGCATTAAAATTTTTACATCCTCTAAATATTTTATTTGTTTCAATACTAAAAAGGGTTTTTGTTGCATAAAGGATACATAGGTTTCTGGATTTGCATTGCTCACTCATTAAATTATTTTACAACAGTGTGACCATGCATAATAAATCTAATGTTGTCTTCGCGCTTCGAATTATTCTAACCAATAAGATTACTAGAGAAAGGCTCCGTCCACACTACAAAAATTGTACATAACACGGGTGGGTATTTTTTAAAAAAAAAAATTTACAGACAAAAACCTTTTATTGAGGTGACACTGTCTTGCACAAAAAAAACTATAACTCATCGACATCGATTTTTGATAAACTTCTACAAGCGCAAGGGCTTCTTCTATTTTAAACACAAACACTGATTAACGTGCGTGTTTCATCATAGTCTTATGGTTTCACCAATTTACCATTGATTTGCTGGACGACGGATCAATCAATTAAAATGCCACATAGGAATAATGATTATGCCCACAGGTCTTTTTAATGGTACGCGTTTTTAATGTCGAAACATCCGCCAACCAAGCACCGCAATCTCGTCCCCAAGTCTCCTTTTAAAGAGCCTTGGGGACGAGTTCAAGTTCGTCCCTTTTTCATTTTTCGATAACGCCATTCCAATATCCAAAAGTTATAAAGAGCCTTGGGCACGAGGTTGTGTGAAAGTCGGAGGACTGTCAAAGAGACGGGATGAGGTTGCACCAAGCACAGAAGGCGTTTTTCACAATATCGTCCCCAGTCTTCCTTTGTTCGTTTTCTGGGTGGGAACTTGCTGCAGGCCATGGATTCGAGGATGACGACATTTTTTGTAAGTAGCATTTTATCAGCACAGATTCAGTAGTGCTTAGAATTTCATGTTTTTAATGCTAATGTCCTCATTATTTCAAGCCGATAAATTTTGAAAAATGAAATATACGATACCTACCAACCTCGTCCCCAGGGCATCTTGTATCTTTTCTGACCCAGAAAAGATACAAGATGCCCTGGGGACGAGGTTGGATACCTACTTTAAAATGACAATTCGTGAAGTTAAACCACCATATTAAAAATGATTTTATTTTAATGAAACCTATAGTCATTCATAGTAAAAATCGTTGTTTTTCGTGCCGATCCTAATAAGCGCCCCCTTTTCTCGAAGGAAGGGGGGGGCGGCGTGCTTTTTAGAACAGGGGGTGCTTATTTACAAATTTTTCCACAACCCCCAGGGCCTGGTTCGGTTGGAAATACAATTATAAAATACAAATAGAAATGCAACTATCTAATACAGTCGCCTGGTTGGCTTGGCAATACAACTATATAATACAATAATGATACAGCAACAACCATACACCTTTTGCATATAATAAACGACATTTGATCAGCAATTGGATTAAAAAAAATTTCCTGTCCGCGAACCAAATGCGGGTGCTATTATTAGCCTTTTTTCCGGAAAAGAAAAACCGTGAAGAATGATCACTTCTTGATGCCGAACATTTTGCACGTATACTCAGTGTCGTGTGGTCTCCGTCGGTAAATATGGTCGATGTTACATCAAAATAAAGAAGGAAGTAAAAATACATTAGACACATAAGGGTAAAGTTTGCGATGCTAAGGCCAACTGACGATCGAGAAAGAAAATTTTCTTTGACCGCCTTTTAAACCTTGTCACTGCGCATGCGCAGGAAACCAGGAAATCCGAAACCGCATTGTAGGGCAGAATCCAAAAAGAAAAACTGTTTCTACAACCCTGAAGAATATGAAATAAACAAAGGACGTGGTTGCGTTCTGTGATGCGCCATGATGAAACATTACACATTTATAAGAAACAAAAATTTGGGATTTAGCCTGAGAATTTCTTAACTATTTAAAAATTTACAGAGCCTCACCCCTGTTTTTGACCCCTGGGTTTGCAGCCTAGTTACATTTTTTAAAATAGATTACCAACATTTTGTCATCATTTTATGATGATAAAACATTTTATCAATCAACAATTTATTATCATTGAGAACATAAGTAGACATTCTATGTAAATTAGCAAATTATATTCAAGCTGAAACATCTACAGATTTAGGTCCTTTAGTTTTCGCATCTTGTAATTTTATTAAGGAATTGCTTGACTCGGCAAGGTCGGCTATTGATACACGTCCTCGTTGTTTGATAAATTTTGCAATGTTATTCAGCTCTTCTTCGGATATATATATAAATTTGCCTCGATCATCCATGACACCTAAAATGGAATTGTGATAAAAGTAATCGGGACAAGAAGATATAAAGTAAAGAGTATAAAAAAGATCAACAAAGAACAACATATACAAAGGAAGAATTTTTAATGAAATTCGAACAGCCAAAGTTACTGAATTTAGTTGAAATACTATTTAAAACAGTTTAGGGAAATTCAGCGATTATTCATAAAAAAACATTGACACTAGTTTTTAGAAAAAAAAGCTGCTAAAATTTATATCATAGGTGTGACCCATCGCGAAGTGTATACTTAGCCTCAATTCGACGTTAAATTTAAAACTTAAAATCTAACCATTACAAAGCAACGGCCAATTCAATTTTTTTTGAATTGTCTGTTTAATTTTTAAAACGCGAAACTTAATTATATTGTTTCGCGTTGGCATTTATCCATTTCACGTCGGTAAAGAAATGTCGACGTGAATTTTCGTTTTTATGGTTCGCCTCGGCAATCCACAATTTCACGTCGGCAAAAACGGTGACATGAACTTTAATTTCAGTACCCGACGTCGGCAAATTGCCTTTTAAATTCGATCCTTTTTCTTCCAAGCCAGCTTGTTCACGTTTAAACTACTTTAATTCTATTTGAGGTAAATAAGCAAAATGCTCAGCAATCACTTTTATGATCTTTATTAATTCTTGCATGTAAGGAATACTTTCTATCGCTTGTCTATTTATACTTTCTATACATTTACGATAGACTGAAGGCATTTGAAGGATTTTATAAATTGCGAAGAAAAAATTCACCTCGGCATTTGCCGTATGCCGACGTAAATTAGAAAGGCTGAAGCAAAGACAACGTTGCTTTAACATTCTTTTCACGCATATCAATTTTGAAAATAACATAAAAATATCTTTTGTTTATAACAGTAATTTATTTTTACCTGTTAGTCTTCCCATTTCTTGGAGGTTTTCTAATCTTTCAATAGCTTCTTGTGTTTTCAAATTAAAGTGTGCCGCCAGATCTTCTAATAAAATTACTTTTGTTTGCTAAAAACAGAATATATGAAGTTAGCAACCTAGTCTAAAGGAAAGATATATGTACCCTTACTATTCCATCAGACACCGCCATTGAATAAGAGGCACATTTATAGCAAGGTGTCTGCTACAACATTCTCGCAAGGCTTATGATCTTCTAAGCACGCAAACACAAGGGAAATCACCATATATAAAGAAGTTCAAAGAATGGAGTTTTCTCCGGAGAAAGATCAATATTCAAGGTTTTTAAAGTTGATGATGATACAAATTTTACGTATACCGTATGACACAATACAGTTCAGTTTTAAAACAAGGTCTATTGAACAATAGAAGAATAAAAATAATTACCAACCTAGTTAGAAATTTTGGTATTCTTATAATAAAAGGTTTATAAGAGCATTTTCCCAGAAGAGCTACACGCATTTTTTAATAATCAGTGGAAAGCTGAAATTGTCAGTTTTGACAGAAAATTTATACATTCGAAATATGAAATCGAGATTAGATCAAATTATTTTTTCGAAGAAATACAAGAATTCAAATGTTAATCATATAGGACTAATCTCTCTGGGTCCTATGTAAAGACAACGTTTGGGTTTCACTTTAAATGCAGCAAAAACACCCCCACCCAGGAACCAGTACAGTACCAGCAAAGTTCCACTGTGACACTTAACCGAATAATTACGACACATACTTTAGAATGCAAGAAAATCAAACTAAAATTAGCATACCATGACGTAATCAATAAATTCTTGCAGTAGCGACTGAGACTAAAAAGAAATATTTACAAAAAGATCAAATTTTCAGTTTTTAAATGCATGTCCCGTAATTAATTTGTTTATGGCTTGGCATATACAAACCCATTTTGGACATATTCTTATTTTAACTTATGTCTTCAATCATTGTGAAGAAAAAAATAAGGAGAAGTAAAAAGTAAGAAGAAGAAAATTGAAAATTCTGGAAAGCCTCTATTATAATTTTTAACATTCCTTCATTCGCGAAAGTTTATTTCCTGGGATTAGGTTCATGTCTTTGAACTTGGCAAAATTACCTAATCTTGCATTAAAAAATAAAACAAGAACACATTGCTAGTTCAAACCCTCCTCATAAAAATACTTCATGAAAAAAGTACATTACTCCTTCTATGCAAAGTTTTTTTTTTTTTCAAAAAACGTATTCTCCATCAGAAGCTCCACAAAAGTTGGAACTAAATAAACATGCACAACACAAGACATGCAATGTCAAACAGGCAAGCGCTTTATACCCCTCCCCTTTACATTTTAATAGAGTGTAGCTATATTTTTAATATCCTGAAGGTTTTTTTAAAGAGAGGTCATCATATAATGATAACTTTTACCTCTTGTTCTGTAAGTACGCCGACTTCCCCAGATTCTTCAACAGTGAAAGATTCGATCATCTTTAAATATTCTTCGTGTTCTTTGCGTTCCTGTTCTTCTTTCCTGAGACGAGCTTCCTCTACCTAAAAACGCGACACTTCTCAACAAAACAAATTTCTTATAGCATGACTCTACTTGATACACATGGCACCTGGGACATTACGCTAAAGCAGAATCTACACTGGGCAATACATGAGTAAAACATATGTCTATTTATACACATTTATCTAAGAAACTACTCTCACCCTTTCTGCTTCTTCAATTTTAGATCTCTCTTCATCTTTCTTTCTTTCTGCTGCAAGAGCGAGTTCTCTTTTTTTTCTTTCTTCGCGTTCTTCTAGTTCAGCCTGAATTATTAGACAATCGTCAGCAAACAAGAAAAAAAAACAGCAGACAAGTTAACAGATTATCCACAGAGGAAGGCAGGCAGATCCATTCCATGCTGGCTGTAAAATAATGTTAATTTCTGCAAGCAATGTGAAATGGACCGTTGCAAGGCTTTGGGCCTTGGGAGCTTGAACAAGAACATTTAATTAATAATTTAGGTAAGTTCTTATAAGAGAAAGCAAGGAGAAAATTAAGATTGTAAGTCTGTAATTCCCTGTAAATTAAACAAATACATCGCAGTTATTTTTCAATTTTCTGATTTAGAATAAATAATAAACAAAACAATAAATAAATAAACAAAACAATAAATAATAAACAAAACAATAAATAATAAACAAAACAATAAATAAATAATAAACAAAACAATAAATAAATAATAAACAAAACAATAAATAAATAATAAACAAAACAATAAAAAATAAACAAAACAATAAATAAATAATAAACAAAACAATAAATAATAAACAAAACAATAAATAATAAACAAAACAATAAATAATAAACAAAACAATAAATAATAAACAAAACAATAAATAATAAACAAAACAATAAATAATAAACAAAACAATAAATAAATAAACAAAACAATAAATAATAAACAAAACAATAAATAATAAACAAAACAATAAATAAATAAACAAAACAATAAATAATAAACAAAACAATAAATAATAAACAAAACAATAAATAATAAACAAAACAATAAATAAATAATAAACAAAACAATAAAAAATAAACAAAACAATAAAAAATAAACAAAACAATAAATAAATAATAAACAAAACAATAAATAATAAACAAAACAATAAATAAATAATAAACAAAACAATAAATAATAAACAAAACAATAAATAAATAATAAACAAAACAATAAATAAATAATAAACAATAAATAAATAATAAACAAAACAATAAATAATAAACAAAACAATAAATAATAAACAAAACAATAAATAAATAATAAACAAAACAATAAATAAATAATAAACAAAACAATAAATAAATAATAAACAAAACAATAAATAATAAACAAAACAATAAATAATAAACAAAACAATAAATAATAAACAAAACAATAAATAATAAACAAAACAATAAATAATAAACAAAACAATAAATAAATAAACAAAACAATAAATAATAAACAAAACAATAAATAAATAATAAACAAAACAATAAAAAATAAACAAAACAATAAAAAATAAACAAAACAATAAATAATAAACAAAACAATAAATAATAAACAAAACAATAAATAATAAACAAAACAATAAATAATAAACAAAACAATAAAAAATAAACAAAACAATAAAAAAATAATAAACAAAACAATAAACAAAACAATAAACAAAAAACATCGTATACTTTCGTGTAACAACAAATATTTTTTGTGTGCTTTTGTGAATTAGGCGAAAATTCACAAGTAACGTGAAAGTTTGTAGTTCAAAAAGATGCTGCAAAAATTTTTACCTGTCTTTCTGCACGTTTTTCTGCTTTCATTTCCAATTTTTTTAACTTTTTTGCTCCAACTTTTCCTGGAGCTTTATCGCCATCCCAGTCTTCTTGACCTTCAACATCTAAAATATCTTATATTAGGGTAACATCCAGAAATTTAGTGGCTATTCAATCTGCAGAACATTTATCACGATCCTCTAAGGGAAGTTCTTGTAGTGTGGTAAGGAAAAGAGGATTTCATCTTCTCTTCCTTGAATCAGGTTAATTCCAACAATTATTATATGACTAAAAACTATTACAGTGAAGCCGCAATTTATTCGTAACTGGTCAATGTCAATTCTCAAACAGGTCTATTTCAAATTTGAAATAGACCAGGTTGTAATTGACCGGTTTTATTTTACTTCATAATTTGTTTTGTTTTTATCACAAGAAAAGCCTGCGATTTCCAAATGTTATATGATATTGATGCTATTTCTTACAACATAACTAATTGCCAATTTCATTTTATTATTTAGAACCATAAGTTTTATTTTGATTGGCTTAGATTTTTAAACACCAGAAAAAAATATCTTGCGTTGTTTCTACTTTTCACACAAATATTTTATCGTAAAAATGGAAGCAAGTGAAGGAAGATTTCAACTTTTTAATAATATACAAGTTGTGTTTTAGTTTAATCCGAAGTTGAGTTCTCTAATAATAAAGCATTTTATTATGAGTAATTTCCTTTTTTTCTTCCCCCTTTGAAACATTTTATGTTTGATGATAAGAAATTTCATAAATTTGTAATTTTCCTAAAAACGAGCCCATAAAAAGTCCCTACAAAAAATATTTTTTAATCATATAGTTAACATGGAATAACATTATTATTTGAGGGCTTATATCCATCAATAAGGGGAGAGCGATCGCTCTTACTCGCGCCAAGACTCTCCCAATTTTGAGAAATAAGAAACTAGCTGAGCCATTGATTGCTCCCTAAATTCAACAAAAAGATAAAAAAGGTTTCAAAATAAAATATGCGTTTAAAACTTATTCTATTTATTCAACTACTATTTATAACTTAGTTATTGTAACCTTGGCGAGCGATTTATTGCTTGGGTGTTATTTTCTTATTAATAGGCTTGGGACAGTACAATCTGAGGATTAACCACCAATTGTCACTTAAAATATTTTTGCAGGTTGGTGTACCTTCTGTTAAAGTCTGACATCTGTAGCATGAAGTTAACCATTACCACAACCAAACAATTGCTTTTTTGAAATGTCACACTATTTTTGTCTAGGTTTATATTTATAAATATATGAAATCAAGTCATTATTTTAGTTCCCAGGTAAATACCTAGTACCAATGCTCCTAATTTAGATAAAGACTAAAGACACATACTATTATTTGTTTAATTTCCTGTACAGTGCCGATCGCGAGTAAAGCTACACATTTCGAGAGTAAGAGTACAAAAATAAAACAGTGAGAGTGCGAGTAATTCACTCCCGAGTACAACGGGAGTACAACTAAAATGATATTACTCGCATTTTTGTTAATCATACTCTCAATGATTAATTATATTTTTACTTGCGAATGTACTCACGTAAGTACAGTTTTTAAAGTCAAAGTAATACGCGCGTGAACACATTTAATTTTTTTGCGAGAGATATTAAATTGTAAACTTTAAAAAAATTAAACTTTTTTTGCGAGAGATATTAAATTGTAAACTTTAAAAAAATTAAGTTGAAAAAATGAAACTTTAATTTTAAATAGTGAAAAAGACTGTGTTGTTTAGAAAGTAAAACAAATTTAAAATTATACAGATTGTTGTCTGAGTTATAAAGCAATGTTTGTTGAAAAATATTCAGAAAGCAAAGTCTGCGTGTGGCAATTGATCACCATAACTATAATTAGATATCATTCTGACTCTGTGCTTGCGAAAGAACATGCTGGAAGTGATTTCACATAACGAAAGTAGCGAAAGCATTTAAAGAAGAGACGGAAAAGTTGAACTTAAAAATTTATTTTTTAATTATAAACTAAATTAAAAAAAAATTAAATGGTGAATTAAAATTAATGTCTTATATGTTTTTCTTTAATATAACTCGTGAGTAACATGATATATTTTTTTAAAGATTTACTTGCGGGTAGTTTAATTATTGCGTACTCGCGTTATTAAAAAGATTACTCTCATTTATTTTACTCGCACTCGCATTGTACTCTCACTCTGAACTATTTTACTCGCATTTATTTGCACTCGTACTATCAAAGATGTGTAGCTTTACTCGCAATCGGCACTGTACTTTAAAATGTACCATGGTTGCTTGACATGTCAGTGAAATCGTTCTCTTTTAGAAATTACAGGCAGTGAATCATAAATAAAAAAGTGGATGCTGAACGTCGATCTGACTTTAGGCAATAGGGTCTTTGTAACCAGGCCTTTAGTTTACAAAAGAGAATATATGCAAATTTAACAAAAAATTTTTTTTGCTCACCATCAAATCCACCAATATCATTATCATCATCTTCCACATCTCGCCTCACTCTCATTCGACGAGGTCTTCTTCCGCCAGCTACAACAACAGGTTTTTTCACTTCTTGGTTGAGAGTCTTCTCTAGAAACAACCGATTAGATTGAAGTCTACATTACTAGTTTATCTATGCATACCAAATACTACAGAATCAGAAAAGATACAAATTAAGTCAATTTATTCTTATGATATAGTACTGTAAAATTTGAGCAAATAATACAGCTTTTAGGTCAGCTACAAAAAAGATACTGCCACATTTTACCAGAGAGAAAAAATAATGCATTCTCACATTTCAATTATCTAACACTATATATACAAATTTTCTGAGAAAAACATAAAACGAACTGTTAATATTTTATAGGAATTTTTTTAAAACAGAAACAAGGGGAATTCCCTATCACTATTTAAAAAATCTAACTTTAAAATTAATAGTGAAAAACCACAAGTAAAAAATCATACATTTTTGAAAAGGTTTACTCTTGGTCTGTCTTGAATAAATATGTGGTCCGTATCAGGGTTGGTTATCACTGAATTTCAATGTGACTTCCTCTGGAGGTTACGTTGGCCTACGCCACCCAAGGGTTAAGGTGGCAGGGTTTGGTACTGCCTAAAAGTACTGCCCAACCTGAAGCCCAAATGGGATAGACCACATTTTGTTTGAAAAAAAAACATTTCTTTTTCACTTCACAGGCAAGAAGTAATGACATATATACTAAGATTTTGTGCTAAAATATGCTGCTGAAAAGAGAAAAACATTATTTTAGTAAAAAGAGAATTGTACTGGTGGCAATGATGGTGGTAGTGAAAGTGTGAACAACGCTTTAAAAATATAATCTTTCTTGTTTCAATCAGCAATGCCGATTTGGCAAAGGCTTGCTTTTAATAAAATTAATTTTTCCTCATAAAAAAATCAATTCCAAATCTTAACACTTCAATCCCTGGGAGCCTAAATTAGGAAGTTAGTGTTTCTATGACACATATAGTATAATCACTTACTTTCTTTCTTCTTTTTACTTTGTGAAAAGTAATATGAAACATACAACACCAGTGCGATAACTGCAGCTAATATCAACCATATTACAGCCGCATATTGTGAAGTTTGATTGAATTTACCCTCTTCTTCATGTGACATTTTAATTTTTATGTTTATACAAACCTAAATAAAAGCATACACACATAAAGCACAGTACACCCAGATGTATAACCTATTTTTTACTATGCAAAAACTAAGATAGTTTTATACAAATGCGTAACAAAATTACATAAAAATTAAGGAGATGTAAAATGTCTTTATTTAAGTATTTAAAGGGATCCAGGGGTACTTTTACAAGTTGGACTTACCTGAAAGATTTTCATAAGAAATTCCCAATGACATATTCACTTTTTGTTAAAAGTTCATGTAACCCCAGATATCGTTTTTTAAATATTTGTTTTTCTTGACACCTTGATGGCCGCTTCGATCTTCTTGTTCGTTAAAAATTTCAGACTAGCTCCAGTCCTTTTTAGTGGCATGTGACGACCCTGTTACGTAATATTTCAGAAGCGCTCACAAATTAATGACTTTCACTCGCTATTATTAATGACTTTCATAGCCAAAAACAATTAATATGTCGACCTAGGCGGGGTACGATGCTCAAGTGAGTATTGCCAACCTTGTTCTCAACAATCCCTTGGGGATGAGGTTGCCTAAGTTACTCAGTAGATGGATTATTTTTTATTAAAAAATCAATAGAAAAGAATACTACTTTAATTCATCCCATGATACAGAAAGAGACAGAAATTACTGTCTAATTAAAGTTTGTTTTCTTATGATATTCTTCCAATATGTAGCGCAAACATCAACGCTGCTGGTTTCGTCCTAAGAACGTTTAGATACGAAAATGTGGGGTAACCAGTTTTAAATTTAGAGTATGCTAACCTTGTCCCCAGGCCTTTTGGTTCTGAACTGCTCTGCACCTTCATGATTAGACGTTTTAAAAGCAAACATCATACATTAATGTCCAACGAAACTCGCATAATTTGTTGTTCGTGCATTTGCCGTAGGAGGCAACTGAAATATGCTCTGGAAAAACAAATACTTTTTTCCCTTGTTATATCTTTGTTATATCTTCGGCTATTTTTCACACGTCTGATCGCACAAGGCCTAGGGACTTTTTATGTCCGATTTCACCACGTCAAATAATTGCCGACGCCCTTAATCCTATTCGTGCTGGAGGGGGAGGGGTGATGCAGCCTCCTCTCCCTTCCCTCTTCAACTTCTTCCATAACATTTTGGGCTTATAGTCACACCTTGATATTTTGTTACTTTTATTTGCCTTCCAAAATATATCCTTTTGAAATAAAAACCATACACAAATGTGTGGCATGTTGAATAATCAGTAACTTTCACAACCTGCGTCTCAAATAAAAGTCCTTTGAAATAAAAATCATGCACAACTTGCGTCTCAAATAAAAAGTCCTTTGAAATAAAAATCATGCACATTTTATTTTCCGTTTGATTGCTCAGCTATGTGAGAACATATGCAGAATTATTTCTATTTTTTTTAAAAAAAATAATCGTTCGTAAAGAACTTTATGCAGAATTATTTTAATTTTATTTTAAAAAATAATCGTTCGTAGAGAACTTTCGTTTCACTTTGCCAAGAGAAGGTATCTGTTCTGGCTATAACACAGTCAGTAATAATTAAAGCGCTACTGAAATATTACGTAACAGGGTCACATGTCAGTAAAAAAGACTGGAGCTAGAATGAAAATTTTTAACGAAGAATAAGGTCAAAGATAACCAAGATGGCGGTCAAGCAAGAAGAAAAATAAATATTTAAAAAGCTATATCTGGAGTTACATGAAGTGTTAACAAAAAGTGAATATCATTTAGCATTTCTCATGCAAATCTTTCAGATGAGTCCAACTTGTAAAAGTACCTCAGGATCCCTTTAATGTAAAGAATAAGAAGAACAGGTCCCGAAACAGATCCCCATGTGGCGTACACCACTAAGCACTGGTACTGTTCTGCCCAGTTTATGTTTACAGACAGGACGGACAGATTATGTAAGCATGGCCTGATTATGTTTTTTTTGCCCTGATTATGTCGTGGTGACTGGATTATGAACGCTGATAGAACTAGATTTTGCTGATGGGTGGGCTCATTTTTATTTTTCACGGGAATTGAATTCTGGGGATGACCTAAATTATTTGTTTTGCGGGAATTAAGTTTGGTAAAAAGTTATTAAACTTGCGAATCCCAAAATTTAGTTTCCACAAAATTTTGTTTCCTTTGAAAACAACAACTTTGCCACCAGGGCTATTTGCTTGTCAGAAGTGATGACAATGTGATAAAACCCAGTTGGCCCGATTATGTTTGTTCTATAAGTGCCAAATAATATTCAACTGTTGTACATAAGCCGGCCTGCCCCGATTATGTTTGTTTTTTAAGTAACACATGATATTAGACTGTCGTACATAAACCGGCCTGCCCTGATTATGTTTGTTCTATAAGCGCTAAATAATATTTTTAACTGTCGTACATAAGCTGGCCAGTCCTGATTATGTTGCCCTGATTATGTATTTTCTGCCCTGTTTATACGGGGCAAGCTGCCGTACGGCCGCCATCAAAAATATGTTATGTTCGCGTCCTCCGACCGACTCACTTTTGGCAATAAAAACCCGAGTCGGTAAGTCGGAAAAAACCCGGAAAAAACTTTTTGATCCAAACGATATATATTTGAAAAAAAAAATTCGTGAGAACTAATTTTCCCAAAATTGACTAAAACTCGCGAAAATTAATTCCCGTAAAAATTAATATCTTTAGGGTACTCATGGCAAGTTTACAGACAGGGCGGCGAAAAAAGGGTCTGTCGAGTGGCGCTATACTGTTTTTTGGCCCTGGGAACGAATTTTGCCCCCATCTGAAAATCCCGGGAAAAAATACGCCCGACCGACCGACCGACTCATTTTTGCGAGGTCTTCAGGACGCGAACATAACATATTTTTGATGGTGGCCTACATAATCAGAGCAGCGTTCATAATCCGGGCAGAACAGTACCAAGCTGATTCTCTACCAGAAATAACTACTCTCTGCTCTCTCCCAGATAACCAGGAGTTAATGCAGTTAGTAACATTTTCTTCAATTGTCGCAGACCCAAGTAGGTTCCATCCATGAGGCTCTACATCCCCCCAGCCAAACAGAAAAGTTTCCAAATTCAGAAACTGTTTCTTTATTTTCTGTGGTCTTTTTGTGCGCGTCACTCAAAAAATATATGATGCCTTACAGTGTTTTCGTGAAAAACATATTCTTACTAAAAAGCAGGTTAAAATTAAATTAACTCTACTGCCCGAATTCTTCCCAACAGAACGGAATGTCTTTTTATTCGTTCAACGTACCGCGATTCAATTAGTGCTAACATAGTATAGATACGTCAACATTGAACATCTATTTAATTCATTTATGCAATGGGAAAAGATAACTGAAATATTTAGATATTTTAATCTAAGAGAAAAGTACATTTGGATAAAAAATGGATAAAATTGAGAAATTAGAAATTTGATTTTTGTCAAAATTTGTTTGTTCGTCCAAAATGCTTTAAATGTTTTGAGTTACCTGGCATTGAATAATGCCCTGCTGGGCACGGAATAAGGAAGGAAAGCGAATCTCGTGCAAACCAAGCGCAGCCAGCTAGCTTGTACAATGGCAGACCCCACTGAAGCAGAAAGTACGAATAAAAGTGGATCGTCTGATTTAGAGAATCAAAGGCAAGATTTTGACAATCAAAAAGCTGTGCAAAATGAATTAGAACAATCAGATGTTAAACCTAAACTTGATAAAAAAGTAACTACTTCAAGCTCAAGCAACAAGAAGAAAAAAAAGAAGAAAACAAGCGATACTGTTGATGGACAAACAAAAGAAAAGCAGGCAGTGGTTGCACCTACAATGGATATTCGAACTTTGCAAAAAATGATAGCTGGAAGTTCTATTCGGTCTGCTGAAGAAGAGGCAAATGATAAAACTTATTTATTTTGGGATACACAGCCTGTTCCAAAAATAGGTAGCTATATAGCTATAACTATAATAATTAAAATTTTGTTTTATCAGGTCAATCCAGGGGGCTGTCGGACGACTTCCGGCGTTTTAAAAAAAAATTAAATTTCGCCCGGAGAAAACCGAATCAACCCGAAACAACATTTTTTTAAACATTTATTACCATGATCAGTACGGGATCTTTCCCCGATCGGGTGAGTGTCCCCCGATTGAGTAAACCACTCGATCAAGTGAGTCGGCTCCGGCGACAATTTTTCACGACCACCCGATTGAGTGAGTCATAACTGGCAGTAAATTTTTAGCTAGCTAAATACATAAACTTAGTTCTTGCCTAAGCACCTAGTCAGCTTAAGCTCTAGAGACAGCTAGCTAGCTACGTTAAAGATATCAATATTTCTCTACTATACTTTGTGTCAGATATGATAAAAAATATGCACATTTTTCTCTATATAGCTTGCTATACTGGCTTCTTACTAAACTAACTCCAAGTACATGTCTATGAGACAACTAAAATGAGCTTCAGAGCCTCAACATGTGCAACCTAGACTGAAAATATGAACCATGTAGTCAATCCAACTCAAGAATTCATCAATATTTATCTTATATTTATCAATTCATCATGAATTTTGTTTTTAATCGGTGAATCGGCGCCAAATAAGTTTATGATTTAATGTAAACAAAAATTATATTGCACTTTTGGCCAGCGGGTTGCCCTTTTAAAAAGCAATTTTAAGCAAGAAAAATACTCCCCCGATTCAGGTAAGTCTCTCCTGATCGGGTGGTTGAGCACTCACTCGATCGGGTGATTTACCCCGATCGGGGAAAGATCCCGTACTGATGATGTATAATTTATTCTTTTAATGTCGAGCAGTGGTAGTGGATGTTAGACTTAAATCTCTGGTTATGACGGAGGGTTAGTAAACGAAATAAGAACGCGTATATTTATATTAACATAATTGTCTGTCTTCTGTGTATTAACGAAATCCGTAGATACTTTACCATACAGCTACCGCGCCATTATAGCGCATTTGCATATCGGCACATAACGCATGGTTAAGGTACCCAATACCAAACATAAACATAACGGTAGACTAATAGTCATATACTCAACAGTGGAAGTTCTGAAAAAACTGTTTTTTATATCATTTATTCGATAAATATAGCTGTAATAAAATCCCACAAATAAAAAACTGAGAGTAAAACGACAAAATAGCACCTTCCTTCTTCGCGACAAAATTTAAATGAGAACAATGAGCCTCACCCGCATTTCATTTCGGGCGCAATTCGGGCGGTTTCGGACGTAATCAGGCTTTTCCGGGTGATTACAGACGAAAACCTTGAAAAAGCCCCGAAAAACGCCCGCATCCGCCCTAACATATACAGCGTTTTTACCGAGTCGGCACCCTCGTTCCGAATATGGAAAGAGGGTGCCGATAAGCCACTAACACCCGCATATATAAGGGCAAGTTTGGCTGACCTTGCAGGTTTTTTAGGGCAAATACGCAGAACTTGCCCGAAAACCCTCGTAATATGGAAACTGATTACAATTTTTCTGTCTTCCGCAAGTGACATTGGGTGTCTGACCAATAGAAAGCCCCACTAACAAACATAAATATTATATAGAACCAGGGTGTACTTCAGGGGTTCTTTCGCTACTAGAGTTATTATTAAATTTGCCCCTGTCTCAAAGCTATTCTTCAACGAAACACAGAAACAGTTTCTAAAGTCGGAAACAATTTCTGCTTTACAGAAAAATACCCATAAAATCTGATTTCTGAATTCGCAAAATGTTTTTCTTTTTAGAGAGTTTCCATATACAGAAACTGTTTCCATATCTGTACTTTATCCCAGACTGTTTGTGACCTATGCACTTGTTGTAACATGGTATGTTTGATAAGAACAAGGTAGTTTTGTAAAAAAGTCATGGAGTGTTTGACATGGAGTGTCATCATTGGGGGTGATTTTAACCTCATTTTAACCACATGCAAATTGGACTTGAGTTTCCAATACTTCAGACAAACAAAGTCGAAGACTGGGGTAGACACAAACCTTACAATCTGATCTCAACCTAAGTTGATTAGTTCAAAACTTAACACAGAAACATGATAATTATATTGAACAACAAGGACTCTTCAATTTATTAGTGACTATCACATTATAGACAAGAGCTTCTTCCAATCGAGCTATCACTTCAATTATAACTCATTTAGGGGGCGTTCTCTGGATAATATCACAACTTTATTGCGCGTAAATATAACAGCCTCTGGCGTTAATTTAAATTATCAGCCCTGTGTTTTTGTTGCGTTCAAAAAATGCGGGCCGATAATGGATTTACAGCCCGCTTCCAGGGTTGTAATGTTGTTATCGGCCCGCAAACAACAATACAATGTCTTCTGTTTTATTCGATCGAACATTCAATTTTTTTGTTTCTCAGAGACAAAAAAACAAAACAAAAAAATCTGGCGAGAAACAACATTATAGCAGCAAAATGGCACAAGATCAGGACAAGAAAAAAGAATTTGATTTTGGTGATATTGAAATAAGTTATAATAGTAATAGCATTAATTTTTCGGTCAATATTTTTATTTACTTCGCCCTTGGAGTGAAATTTTCAGCCCTCCACTCTCATTTACACCCTCTGCTTCGCATCGGGCATAAATGATATTGTTGGGCTGAAAATTTCATTCCGCGGGCGGTAAATAAAAATATTGCCCTCAAAATGAACGATATTGTTATATTATCATATAAAAAATTGGGAATGAGCATAGAATCCAAAGCTATAGAAGGATTTTTTTCGAAAATCTGAAATACTTCTCATGTGTACCCAAAAAAATTTCTAAAATTACGAACGGTATTGGTCCCTTGAAATACATTGACAATCAACTCATCCATGATGCAAAAGCTACAAAAAATATACTTTTTAACCACCAAAACCATCAGTGAACTTTCTTCAAAGTCTGCTTGTGGCCCTGACGATTTTTCTTCTATTCTATTACTTCAATGTAGTCACTCCTTATCAGTCCCATTTCCATCTTTTAGAAGTAATGCATCGAAACTAGCAACATTTCCACTATCCTCAGAAGTGCATTAATTGCTCCTCAACACAAAGTTGGTAGTGGCTGCACACCTGCAATCTATTAACCCATTGCATCAACCTTCCATATTGTGAAGGTTTTCAAGAATTCCTGAGAAACCAAACTTGTCAATTAATGGATAAACAAAATCTTTTTACTTAAAAACAACATGGTTTTAGGTCACTCCTGCCTTTGCCAACTATTAACACACCACTTTAACTTCTCTCGAATAGCTGCGATGTTGATAAAGTGTATCTAAAATTTGAAAAGCCATTTGACAAGGTTGACATTGTTCCATCATAGAGCTGCAAAAAATTGATATAATGATAAAATCTATAAATTGCTCAAGTCTTTTTTCACAAACCGAACCCAGACTTTTTATTGTCAACAATTTACCCTATGAACCTGCAAACATTATTATCAGTTTCTCAAATGAACTAAATGAAAATAGCTATCAGTTAATAAAAATGTATATCTGAGGTGTCCAGGAAAGGGGCTCAATGTTTTTGTCAGACTTTTAAGCATTGGGTACATGGAAAGTGCAGTGTTTAATTTTTTTACTATTTGTTAAGCATATTGTTAGCCTTGGTGAACCCTTCTGATGTGTGTTTTCTAATGACATGGGTATATTAATTAGATGCAGTCTTTTAAAGCCCAATTAACACCACTGCCCTACACTCTCTAAACTTAGCTTTGGGTGATTATACCTTTTGTTTGAGGACCATTTAACACCTTTACCCATTACAGACCATTTCATGAGAGGCAAATCTGTATGTTTTCTGTATGTCTGCGATAGCTTTCTGAAATTATCGAAATTACGAAAAAAGCGAAATACGAAGTCAGAGAATGATTTAAAAGGCTTTGCAACCGATCTAACAAAGTTAAAATAGAAAAATAAATAAATTAATAACAAGAAAGCAAGAGATGCCATTAATAATAATTTGATCTAAATTTATTTTTACATCTTTTATACGTAAAGTTTTCTTGGCATAAAATGAAACAAAATAATGAATTGTTATAGATTGTCTGTAACAACGATGTACGGAAAATTATTTTCTCATTTTTTTATAATTTTATTATCCATTTTCATTTTACCAATCATAATGTGCATAATAAAATGAGTGGCAGTAATGGGGAGGACAAAATTTCATGTGTCTTATTAATTGTATTTTTCAAATTTTTTGTCGCCACCTGTTATTTTGAAAGTAGCGAATATAAGAAAAGAAAAGAAAGAAGAATATCATTCAAACTTAATTGTAACTTTTTTTACTGATTTTAACAGCATTTATCAATTTAGTCCTGGGCTTGTGAAATACATGTCAATAACACCTAAAAATGATACCTGCCATACTGCTGTATTACCAGAAGCAAATCATTTCAATATGCTCAATGTGATTGCAAAGATATAAATAGATTAGAATAACATTCAACACAAAAGAAAAATTGATCTCCAGAGAGAATGGTGTTTTAGAGAGAGTGAGGAAATCGTTATTGAGAGAAAAAAATAAAGCACATAAGTGAAGTAAGGTCATAAGCATTGGGTTCTTTTAAAAAACTTTGTTCAGATTAAATTTTAAATGTGCGTTATTTGGCAAATATTTATATGGTCCGTTAAGTAACGTTTTTGTGATTTTATAATTCAAGCTCTTTATATTAATAATCCTCTTTCGAAGAATTAAAGTTAAAAAATAACTAAAATAAAATAAGTAAAAAATAAATAAAAATCTTCGATAGTAACAGGAAATTGTTTTAGTAAGGAATTTCATGATCCATCCTTAGCATTGAAATGTTAAATATCGTTATTAGCCACGCTTCAACTTTCTGTAATTTAATTTACATTAAATATTGTTTGTCCCACAAGTAGTTACAAAGTTTAATTAATGACTTTACTCACAATTTTTTGTACCCTGGGTTTAAATTCCCAGCTGTGAACTTTGGTGGAACTTGCTCTTTGTATGTTCCGAAACCAAAAAACCAGGGTAAAGGAATTTTGTCCTTACTTTTGCTTCTTAAAAATTTAATTTTTGAAGATCGCACGCGCGGAATTATTAAGGTGTGCGATTCATTGCACGCCTACCTAAAGTCTTACGAAATGGCCTGCCATTATAGCTCAAGGCATTATTTCAGTTTTTAATTTGTTTCTCCAATATTTAGCATACCGTAACATACTCAAAGCCTAATTGTGTTTTTCGTGAAGCATATCCCAGCCTGTTTTTAAATTTTCACTTGCTTATAAAAAAGAACATGTTTTGCAGGAATGTTAAAGGGGAAGTTCGGTCAAAAATTATATTTTCATAATCAATAGTCATAAAAGAAAAAAAACGGATACCATAATTCTTTTCAAGTGAAACCCTCTTTTTTCTGAAATAATCTGTGTTAAACACGCGTAAAAACACCTCCGTATATTGACCCCTTTACATTTTTACGAAGGCTGGGTCGAGTTTGAATTATGACGTTTTATAGTTCAAAAAGCGAAGTTCGGTGTTGCGGATTAGGTGTAATCACATGAAGAAGTATTTTGTCTATACATTTTTATTATTTTAATATGTCAAACTGTGCTGCCATCGGCTGTACAAATCGAAGTAGCGATAATTAAAAGACAGAAAAAGATAAGGGGAGCGAGAAAAATAAGGAGGTAGAGTACGAAAAGCTGACAACGAAAGACGAAGATAATAACGAAAGAAAAAATCGGGTAGTCTCTTATCAGATTCCCAGTGCGAAAAAAAATAAAGAGCTTCGAAAAAAATGGCTACATAATATAAAAAGAAGTGGTACCTTGCCGAAAGACTGGATTTTATATTTGTTCTCGACATTTTGAACCAGAATGCTTCAAAAGTTTTGTTAGCTATGTTTGTTAGTTATGTGTTTGTTAGCTACGTTTCAAACAGCCAAACATTTGTCTTTCTCGTATTTAGAAAAACTCAACACAATTTCAAAACAAAACCATGTTAAAAAAATTATTATATTTCCTTCCCATGTTCGCATTTTCTTTCCCCAGCACTGAATGTTTCTTTTTTTCACATCTACAACTCTTCAATAACATGCTTTCGTAAGACGGGGGTATAAGTTTTGGTCTTGTCTTCTACCGAGTGCATTGCATCACCCCTTAAATTATTGAGGGCAAACAGTGCAGTGGTTAGTACTGGTTTACAAAAAAAACCATCCCAAAAATTTCGGCTTCAGTTATACATTGTTTTTCTAAAAAGAAAAACCTTTAAAATAACCCCTGTCTCAAGTTTTGATTTCACGCTTTCTTATTCGATTTGTAAAGCTGAATAGAATAAAACAACCACCGTTGTGTTTTTTTGTGATGTTGCTTTGGCAGTAGCAAATAATACCGAATAAAATATATGCGAAGGAGAGATGAATGATTTGGAGAAAACTCATGTTAGGCAAAATATTTTGAGAGAAGTTTTGCATCAGTTGTCGTGCTTGTATGCATATTTTTTTATCAACGTGAAGACTAATATTTAGAGGGAATATGTAGAGTTTTGTTATGGTTTTAAACACGAAAAAGAAAATTATGCTTGGCTAATTTTTAAGAAGTTTGTGTCAACATTAGAGACATTTCCAAAACTCTGAGTTTAATGAAGTAAAGTTTTTCTGTTTTTATAAGTATAAACACGTGGAATTATAAAAAAAAAAAAAAAAATTTTTAGACCGAACTTCTCCTTTAAGAGCTGACGTTCAGTTTGTAGGTAAGTATTGCAAAGGTGAGATTATAGACAAAGTTTTTTACAGCAGTGGCTTGTTAGAGACAGTTACAAATTTCAGTTACTTAGGTGATATGTTGGGTAGTGAGAGGTGTTAGAGGAAGTGATACTGGCAGGATAGATAGTTCAGAGAGTTATACTTCCTTTGTGGACTAATCGAGTCTTGTCGATTGAGGTAAAAGGTAGGTTGTATAAGGCCTGTAAAAGAAGTGTTATGTTGTATGGTAATGAGACTTAAGCAGTGAAGAAGATCTTTACTGTGTATAAAAGAAGGATATGAGAAAGGTAAGGTGGATATGTAACACCCGTTTGAGAAACAAAAAGGGTTCAGATGAGCTCAGAAGCAGGCTAAGTATTCATAGCATTAAAGAAACTGAGTTGGTTGGGACACATAGAAATAATGGATAATTGGGTAAGAAAGTTTAGAGAATTAACAGTTCCTGAGACAAAACCTAGAGGTATTAAGGACAGACTTGATGCAGAGAAATTTGAGTTTAGAATTGACATTGTCAGATTGGAAAAAGGTCATTAATATACCCCATCCAGCCCAAGCTAGCGTGAAAAGCGGAAGTTAGCCGATGATGATGATTATAACAAATTTCTGTGCTTAAGACTCACAGACTTAAAATAATTGCACATTTACTTCCCAATTTTTGTGTGAATGCATAAAAATTAGTTCTCACAAATGAAAGGTGTCCTGCTATTTAAAGCTAAGGAGTTTAAAAGTATTTTTGGACATTAATGTTATGTTCTTTGTTATATATATAATTTCTTTCGGTGAAGAAAACATTTTTTAAATTTTGTTAATATATGTTTTTTATGTATGCTTAACTCTTTTATATGTCTCAGTAACCAATAAAACAAAAAGCAGATTTCCTTATTTCAAGTTACCATCCGGAAAATCAGTGTACATTTTCAGGGTTTTTTTTGTAGGTGACAGGATTGAAGAAGATACTAACGAACCTGTTGAAGGAGATAGAGAAGACATACGACAAGAATCATTCTCCTTACCTGGTGGATTTGTATGGGATACTCTAGATCTAGGGAATGAAGAAGTGGTAAATATTATATTTTATAGGTTTCAGGTTGTTAGCTAGCCTTTAAATTGTTTATTACATAGACAAATCCCCATTAAAAATACTAATTGACTTTCCAAATCATTCTTCTATTTTTTATTAACTAGTACTAACCATGATGGAGTTTTGTCATATGGCTGCACAAGGCATTGTTTGATTCTTTTCATCTTTTTAAATTGAAGCGCGTGTGGCCAAATCACGTGGTTGTACTTTTATTTGCTGCAGTCAAATGCACATAAGGACTTAAAAATAGTAGCAAGCGAGGTGAAATCACAATATAATGATTTAAAATCTTTAGTCGTTGTAACAAAGAGTAAGCATCAGAAGAGCTGTTTCTGTGCATTGTCTGTTGTCTGGGAGACTTTTGCGGAAATTGCTGATTGGGGCCGCAATTGGGAAATTCTAGCTATCACCCTGGGTTGTAATTTTTTAATTAATTTTTCTCAATCTAGGTAATTCCACATTATGCTAAAATGAACTGTGGATGTTGATTAAAAGGGTCAAACTAGAAAAGAAGCAAGAATATTTGTTTCAACTGTCATTGCTTATTTGGTTAAACTCCACCTTAAATTGTCACATGTGCTATGTTCAACTTTCATTGTTTATGTTTATGTGTTTCTTTTCTTCGTGAGTGTAAAATCTTTTGCTGAAAAATTTGAAATTGCAAACATGCAACCAGGCGCTAATACAGGTCAATTTAGACGTTGTTATAACGATTTTGGGGACATCCAATTTGTGCGCCCAAAATAGAGAGATGAAAACTGCAGTACTTCTTGTAATGATGGATAGGGAAAAAATGTGGTGGTGACAGTTCTAGATCTTGTAGGTTCACTTTAAAATATTAACCGTTTGATACAAACAAATTGAGTTTCTCGTTTCCTGAAAAGGTTGAAATAGAATTTAAGGGATTACCAATGCCCAAAGTAATTTCCTGGATTAACCCCTGGCAACGCTTATATTTATTTGATAATGTTATTTTTAATTCTAGTTAAAAGAGTTGTATACATTACTAAACGAGAACTATGTTGAAGATGATGACAATATGTTTCGATTCGATTATTCACCCGAATTTCTGACATGGTATGTATATTTATCCTCATACAGATTTTTTTAGGGATGTTTGTGTGACATTATATTGCTCAGGCACCTGTAATTTGATTTTCTCTTTGTACTTAAAACTCGCACATTTATTGTTATGGATCTGTTGACTTAATATTATGTTGTTTTGACATGTAAGAGCTGTGAACAGTTCTTTGTAAAATTTTACTTCACATTCTTTTTAACTTCTGTGCCCCATATTAAAGTGAATCTCACATATAACTGACTAATCTGTTTTTAACTTTATTTCATGTTTTTAAAGGGCACTTCGTCCACCAGGCTGGAAAATGCAATGGCATTGTGGAGTTCGCGTAGTATCTAACAATAAGCTGGTTGGCTTTATCAGTGCAGTGCCAGCCAATATTAAAATATATGAAAAGTAGGTCCCAAAGTATTATATCTTTTATGTTTGATTTTCACTAAGGTCCATACCATAATTAAAGCATGAAAAAGTTTTATCTGATTGAATGCACAGGCCTCTAAATTCCCTTAAAAGCATTAGCTTCTGAAACCTAAACATTTTAAAAAAAAATTGCAACAGTAATCCTTAAAGTATTTCTGTTGCAAGAAGAATATGGAACCTGTATGGAACCTGATCTAGAACCAGACATGTAAAATTCTGCTGTCTAAAAACATATCCTATTAGTACTCCTATTGATGAGGATTGTACGAAGAAATTTTATATTAAACATGACCCACAAGATTTAAACAATTAAGTGCAACTGCTCAACTAGACAACCATTAAAGGTACCAGTCCCTTTTCTTTTGATAAGAATACTTATCCCAGGATCATTAAAAAACATATGGTAGGCAATTTTATTTAGTTTGTAGTTTGCTTAAGTTGATGTTTCCTTTAAAAACCTTCTAAAGAAATTGGCTGTTTATACACAAAATGTAAGTAACAGTGGAAATCTTTGCTACAACAAAAGAAGGGACTCAGGCTATATTGTTTAAGATGTTTTTGAAGGCCGTCATAACATCATTTTTGTGTTATTGATTTGTTCTTCTTTCCTTCATAGATATGTAAAGATGGTTGAAATTAATTTCCTCTGTGTGCATAAAAAGTTACGGTCAAAACGTGTAGCACCTGTTTTAATTAGAGAAATCACGAGGCGTGTTAATATGGAGGGAATATTTCAGGCTGTTTATACTGCAGGAATCGTTTTACCAAAACCTGTTGGAACATGCAGGTTAGTACAAATGAGAGCAGTATAGGGAGTAATCCAGTGTTCCGTTATCAGTAGCCATGAAACAGCTATTTCATAAGTTTGAATTTATTCCGAATTTCCCATTTTATTTGAGAAGCTAACTATATTTACTCCAAAATATAAGCATTGTGTTATAACATTATAACGCCATTTTATACAAATTGTGAAGAAATTAAATTATTTTGAATTTGAGCTTAGTGATGTAATGGAGCATTTCATATTTTTTTATACCCCCATAAATAAAATAAAGCTAAAAATTAATGAACCATGTAGATTATTTGTTAAAAACATTGGTAAGATCAGAACTTAAAAAAGCAATATTTTAATGCAGTATGAGCCAACTAGAGGATTTTGCAACAGCGTAAAAAACTATTGTTGGAAAAAGTTTTCAAAGCAAGCGAAAAGCATCAGTTTTCCTACAAAAAATTTATACAGTCGCGTTGCAATATTTCTAGTAAGTCATCTCCACATACTCCACTACGTCACATACCAAAAGTTAGCTCAATTAAATGTAGTAAGTGAACAAACAAAAAACAGACAAACTTTTTATTATATCTTAAAAGTAAAAGTACGTATTTTACGAAAAAGGTTATTGTTAAATCCGAACAAATAGTCGATTTACTTTTTTTGTCACTGGAGGTAAGCTTTAAAAAATCTTGTTGGCATTGCCATTTGGGATTTACGACCACTATTTTAGATTTCTAGATTACGTCCTGTAATGGAATATGAACATGTTAGATGTGACTGATTAAGTCACTGCTCTTTATAAGTGGACTCGATAAGTCTTATTTGTTTTATAGACAATTTAATTTTTGTGTACATTTATTAATAGTCCTATTTACAGACCACAGGGAGAATTTCTGTGTTGCGCTTATACAAAAATTTATATGGGTGCCATAATTTTTAAAGCTTAGTGCAACAAAACCACTGTACTAAGACTTGGGACCGAAAATGAATTACCTTAAGTAACCGACTGGGCGCTTATTAAAACTTTCAAGGATAATAAATTAACAATAGTAACGTACCCAAATTTTAACCAGGTTGGCTATCATTCTTATTTCTCTATTGTTCTTAGGAATAGACCTTTTTTTTTTTAACCTACAATCCCAGCCTGATATTCATATAAAGCATATTCTTATAAAAGAGAAAGAGTTAGAATTTCTCATTTTAAACATTGAATACCCACTTAGAGAGTTTTATACTTTTAAATGAAATATACAGTTTAAGTGTGGAGTTTATTTTCGCGGTTGAAAAATATTATGAAAATAAATTTATTCCACAAAAATATTATGAAAATAAATTTATTCCACAAAAATATATTCCTGTTACGCTTTAGGTACTGGCATCGTTCTCTTAACCCAAAGAAACTTATAGATGTTAAGTTTTCGCATTTGAAGAGAAACATGACAATGCAGAGGACTATAAAGTTGTATAAACTACCAGAGGTTAGTTGGTGCTAAAATAATTGTACGAGATTGTGTTGTAGATATTATACAGTTTTTTGTACCCTTCATTATTTTTTTACCCATCTCTCCCTTGTGTGGAAACATGTTTTTCATTCAGCATGTATGTCTAAAAGGTAGTTAAATGTGTAGCTATACGGTGAGAACTGTGTATGGGTGAAACCTTTAATGGCTCAACCCTCCCCCTCGCCATCTTCCATCCATTTTACACGTTTATTGTGTTAATCCTAAATTGAGTACAATGTGGAGGGTATGGGCGATGAAAAACCGTTATTATTCATTATTTTCATTACTTTTTACACAATAAAAATTTGTTGCCTCTGGTAGAGACTCGTCTGGTAAGCATTTTATGTAAAGATAATAATAAGGTTTGGCGATGATGATTTTTTGTTTTACAGACTACAAAAACACCTGGCTTACGACCAATGACACAAAAAGATGTAAAATCTGGGCATACGTTATTATCAAAGGTATTTTGTTGTTTTCTTTGTCAACCATCACTTTTTTTATTTCCTGATTCAGTAATTTAAAGTGTTTTTAAAGCCACGCTGTTTTTATGCATTCGTTTCCTTAATTTCAAGAGACTTCAGAGTTTTTGTATTATATTTCATTGAGAGGAATATGTAAACCTTGTCCAATTAGACATGTATTTAAAGTCATGCGTAAGAACATCCTTCAATGTAATTGGGCCATAAGAATTGCCACAAATGTATTTGGGTTTTGCTGTATTTTAATAAAAAGTATAGAAATCCACTAGTTATCAGCTACAAAAACTATTTTCCTCTTCTCTGAAACTATTTATAAATAATCCTTTTTCTTTTCTGCTTCCAAGTTTCATAAATTTTGTATAGTCTAGTACTTAATTTTTTTGTGAACCTGTTCTCAACAAATTTGAGCAAGTAATTGTACTACTGTATGATACTATAATTCATTTTCTATTTATATAGTATCTATCACAATTTCAACTAGCTCCTGATTTTACTGAAGTAGGTCGCTTGTGATTGTTTTTTGAACTTTATTGTTGCTCTTCACTTCTATTTTTTTAGGTTCAAAATAATATGCTAGTTGAAATAAAAAGTCATTTTGACAAAAAACTACAGTAATATTGGAGCCACTTAATTTATTTTCACTGTCGTTATTTTGGAGATAAGGAAACTGCTCATTTTTTATAGAAAGCTCGCCCAACACCTTTCCTTCAAGATTCTATTTTCGTCCATATGATAAATTCAAAATGATATTAAAAAGGAGAAACATAGTATATATATAAAAGTGCAGTCAATTTCTGTTTCAATGTTAGCTGTTCTTTTTAGGAGGAATTTGAGCACTGGTTTCTACCCAGAGATGGTGTTGTAACATGTCACGTTGCAACGGTAGGAAGTTCTGTGACATGCTTGTACAGTGAATACAAAAACCAGACGTGAACGCTCGATAAAAATATCTCGTGACTTTTACTACGACTTTTTACTACAATTTCTAAATGAAGGCAGTGTTGCCATGGCAATATGGATGTGTAAAATAGTTGATCATTGCTTGCCAAAATTCTTTAATAAAAATAAAAATAATAATCCATTTTCCTTTTATATTTATATTTATAGTTCATTTTGTAAGTTTATAAAGAAATTTGATGGTGTTTGGTGCTACGTTCTTTCTTTGTGGATTATATGATATGCCAATTAGTTTTTTGGGGTTGTTTTCATAAGGGCTTAACAAAAATTAAAAAAAAATAAGGCGAAAAACCTTTTACGCAATTTTTTTTCAAACAGATAATTAGATCACTCTGTTGAAAAAAAAAGTTCAGGCATGACTTCAATATCTTTTTGCAAGCAAGGGAGCTCAGAAAAAGCCTCAAGATTTAAATTATAAATTTTGCTATACCGATTAAAAACCAGAGGATCTATTAAGATGTTCTCTTACAAAAATGTATTTTATTTTTCGCCTGATAATTTGTATTTTAAATTTCTCTCAACTCAGGATGACGAAGGGAATGTGACAGACATGGTTAGTTTTTACACGCTCCCATCGACAGTTGTGGACCATCCGAAACATAAAACATTAAAAGCAGCTTACTCCTTCTACAATGTAGCATCACGAGCCAAACTATCTGAACTTATGAATGACGCTTTAGTGGTAGCGAAAAATGTATGTACAACAATTTGTTTTTCTTTAAATATAACACCAGGTGCAGTGATGTTAAAATAATATGTTTTCCTCGTTTTTCCTTTTTTTAACCAATGTGGAACTAAAATGGTAGTGCGTGTAGTCAAATGCCTGGATCATTTTGGCATTTTCAACAGCAAACTCGTAAAATATTGCGAAAAAATTAAAAATTTAAAGTTATAAATTGACAAGGTTCCTGCTAAAAAGCATTTTAAAAGTATAGGCCGTTATAAAAGTATGGTAAATCTCCTTCAAAATTAAAAAAGCTGAACCTGGGAGATATATTCAAGACAAAGTTTACAGAAGTATTCAAAATAAGAATGTATGTGTATAATCATGGAGGAGCTTGTCATGTATATTCTTGTGTCATTTTTGCGAAATCTTCCAAACTAAATTTTTATTGTAACATGAGATTACTGTTTGCTAACATAAGGTCTCAACTGCAAGCAAATAAAATTTAGCGAGCACCATTAAACGAGGGAACTGGTAGTAGTGTTAACACCTTGCTTGAAACCTGCAGTCACGTAGACACATTGATTTGATATGTGTACAATATTTGAATTCGTATTTAATTGTAGAATGATTTTGATGTGTTCAACGCACTTAACCTTATGCACAACGATCAATTTCTGGAAGAATTGAAATTCGGAATTGGAGATGGAAATCTCAACTATTATCTGTATAATTGGAAATGTCCAACAATTGGTGAACGAGCTGTAAGTCATTTTATCTGTGTAACAAAAGGAAGAAAATTGGCTATAAGAAGCAAAATGGGAATTTTACCTACTAATACACGTTTTTTTTATAAGAAACCAAAGAAACGGCCAACTAGTAAAAGTTTCTTAAATTCTGAGATCATTTTACTAGAAAAAGTTTCTAAAATAAGAATACAGTTAACTCCCGGTAACTCGAACCTCCAAGGGTCCAGAGAAAACAGTTCGACTTAACGAATGTTTGACTTAAGCGAAGCTACCGTTAATTCGAACTTAGACAAAAATGAGATATTAGTTCGAGTTAAGGCGATTTTTTCTTCAGACTCTATAAACTTTACAAATGCTACAATCTAGTAAGTTTTCACGGAAAGAAATTTCGTATGTCGGTTTGACTTAACCTTGTTGATAGTTCTTGTTTAGCAACTCGACTTATTAGGTTAATATATTTGTGAAGACAGGCTCCGTTTGCATTAAACAACATATATTACATACCAGTATTCAGTTTTCGAACATTTATTTTCTACTTAGACACTAAAAAGTTCGAGTTATCCGAAGAAATTAACTTAAGGGGGACCAAAAAATGGTTCGAGAAAACGAATGTTTGAGTTATCCGGGGTTCGAGTTAACGAGTAGTTTTTAAATAAGGAAGTATTAAGAAATGTCCAAGGGACCGTAGAAAACAGTTCGAGCTAATAAAAGTTCGAGTTAACCGGTGTTCGAGTTACCGGGAGTCTACTGTACTGTTTACTTTTGGCATACTATAAATACCTACTATACATGTCAACTTTTGGTTGAATTTCGATGCGTTTTTCGGCAATCTAGAGGTGCTAGTATTCAAAATGTTATCCTAAAACCATAGTTTGACCTCGCCAAGCTATTATATCTAAGCCCCACCCCCAAAAATAAATAAATACAATTTTTTCTTACGGCACTAATAGGCGTAGTTGTTACTATGGAGATTGATGGGAGGCATGTTGAAAAAATTTTTTTACATTTTTCAACTAGTAAAAGTTTCTTAGTTCTAATAAAGTGGTTTCTTATAGTGGTCTCAATTTCACAAGAGGGTCAGAAAAGTGCTCTGAATATCCACTAAAAGTTTCAGTTGGAAATTGTCTGGATGCGCTATTTTTAATTTTTTTTGTTTTATAAATTTTGTTTTATTCTAGATCGGACTCGTTCTACAGTAATACAGAAGTGATCATGTAATGTTGTCAGAAGGTGCGAGAGCAAGTTATGAGCAACTGCGGTGGACCGGTTCCTTTCCCACAAAATCCATGCAAGCTTCTAACAAGATATGTATTATCGTTGGATTTAATAAGAACAAAACAAACAATTATTTTATTTCCTCCCCTTTTTTTTCAATTTTTATTTTTATACTATTTGAGTTGTAGATGTTTTAATTGCGTATTTGTTAGACGATGTTTTTATTTCACAACTAGCTAGGCTCTATTTAGCTATAACTATCTAGTTATAACTATCTAGCTATGCTCTATTTAGCTATAACTATCTAGCTATAATTATCTAGCCAGCTATCTGCGTGTAAATCGTAGGTTAAGATTTATATAATTGTAATGAATACGTTTGGATATCTCGTGTAATTTAATTTTCTTTCTGTTTTTCATACCAACTGATAACGACTAACTAATTGTGATTGAACTTCCTAAACGTCGAATCTATTAAATTTGATTTCTGCCGATATCTTTGTTACCCTTTCATAGCTAATTCCTCTCGTGCCATTTCCTCATGGATTTTTCTCTTTAAAACCACTATTTAAATTAAAGTTTATCAAAAGCGAATATAATTTATGGAGGAAACAAAATGTCTCGGTTGTTTTCTTTCCATTATTTCTCAAGCTTGTTTTACGGCTAGTATTTTGTTATGTGTCCCGTGTTTAGTTAATATTAGAACGGTTATAAAACTTGCTCATACATCTGACTACTGTCCAGAGATTCTAAACTGAATTTAAAACCCTCTCATATCAGACGTTGTTGTAGAGTAAATGTATTCTCGTTTAAACTTTCCAAATTTTAATATGGTTACAGATATATTTTGTTAGCCTGTTTGGCAGCGCTGCTTTGCCGGTTTTGCTACTTTAATGCCACAGATATCCGCGATCAGAAATTTTTGCGCGAATCAGCCAATAAATGTTTTCGCGAATTGGCAAAAAACTTTTAATTTCACCAATAAGAAATGACTTTGCCAAATTCACGGAAATTTTTGACATTTACGTATTGTAACTAACAACACTCACTGTTACAATTTTAGCGTTGACATGTGACAAGGGTTTTCCTGCAAGTGAGGAAATATTTAATCTATCTTAAGAAAGTTGAAGAATATAAAATGGTGTGATACAACGTGTAGCAAGGAACAATATTTTGCTTTGTTGAAACCAATCAGAAGCATGGCAAGTTATATTTTTACAATTCTTTTAATTTGTTCACTCAGAAGATAAGTCAATCATGCCTTGAAGAATTTTCTCATCACAGAAATATATGGCAGTAAAGACAGTCTTTTTACTTCTGATTGCAATATCATCCACAACAGTTGGTACATCCAAACCGAATGTTGTTCTGTTCTACATTGAAAGCATCAATGAAGTTGCAAAAGTGTTACATCTAATCGACGAAAACATTATCAGTAGAGATGCTTTACCTAATATTTACAAACTCAGAGAGGACAGCGTTTCGTTCCACAATATATACGGAGAACTCTCCTCTTCATCGAATTTTGCTGCGTTGTTTACGGGCAAAGCAGCTGTCGACATTGGAATGATAAGAGGAAAGCTTCTTCCTTTCGATTATTTTCCCAGTTTGGCGAGTACAGGTGGTCTGGGTACTGATGAAGTAACTGTTGCTGAGTTGTTACGTTTGTGTAGTTACAAGACGTGGTTTATTGGTTACTGGAAGTTAGGACTGGGTGAAAAGGGTAACCGTTTTCCTACAGAGCATGGGTTTGATACATGGTTGGGCACCGCCCACCCTCACGACGAGTGGTGTCACAGACAAGATTCTAATAAGTCGTCACCCAGACCGGATTGGACACACCCGTATACAAACTTATTCTACAAAGCATCTTTTTTATGGATGATAGTAGTTGTCTTTTTAACTTCATTAGTGTGGTTTCGATTAATTACCTTTAGACTGTTTATAAATTTATTGATTTATACTTTTTGTACGTCATTGGCGTTTTACCTGCTGCTAAACTTGTTTATGGTTCAGCGTTCAGCTTCGTGCGTTTTATACTACCATAACACCATTTTACAGCAACCTTACGAGTTGGACAACTTAACGATGCTTTTTACACAGCATAGTAGCGAACTGTTGGAGGTCGGGGGCGTGACGCCCTTCTTTATGGTGTTAAATTACATGAAAATGAACACGCCCTTATTTCACTCTAATTTCTTTCGAACAAAGTCTATGGACATGCGGAACAGTGCTTTACTGGAGTTAGATTGGAGTATTGGGGAGATAATATCAAAATTGAAAAAGAAGAATCTCTATAATAACAGTATCATATTGCTGACTGGAAGTAAGAATCAACAGAAAAGATTTTCTGGTCAGATAGAGATATACGAGCGATACAGCAAAAAGAATTTTCGCACCATTGAAGGTTAGCTCTTCTCAGTTTCTGTTTTGTGTTTATCTTGTTGTATTGTGGCAGAAGTTTAGTTCTATCTCCTACGCTGTCTATTTCTATAGAACGGCAAATACATACATAGTCATACACTCTTTTCTCGCTATGCTCGTAACTGCACGTAACTCTGTAATATGTAGACCATATTAAAAATGTAATTACAACTGTCACTTCTAGGAAACCAATTATATTTTTAGCCTTATTTTTTATTTCTTAAGCGAGTTCTCTCTGCCGTCATGTTCCAACAGGCAGATAGATCTGATTTTGAACATATCTGCCGCATGGCTTAATGGCGGCTGTGAAAAACCTAAAACTTAAATAGATTAGATATATACTTGCTTTATTTTTTTTGTTGCCATTTTATTTAAATTCCATTCCTCCTATGTGATGGATTTATAAATACATCAACTTACTATACCGTCCACTCAATTGTTTCTTCGCCCTTTGAAAGAGAATGGGCGCTTCATTTTACAATGACGTGCATTGATTGATTGATTTTTTTTAGTGCTTGAGGATACATTGTGGAGTAACCGGTTAAAGATACCGTTGTTTATAAAACAGCCTTCAATTAGTGATTCTGCACAGGGTAAGGTTTTCCAGGCAGCTCCAGTTACCGATATTTTTGACACCATCCTGCATATGACGTCATGTCACTTCAACAATCGAACACACAATAGTCTTTTTACTTCCAACGAAAAAAATATGGCGGCCATACCAGAAAGTAATTCTGAAAGTTTTGATTTACTCGAAACACATGATAAAAACGTTTTTTCTGAAAGTTCTGCTCAAGATGGCTCGTATACCCAACTAATGAAATTGGTTTCAGAGAGTGAAGAAGATGATGTTACTGTAGAAGCTTATGTAGAAGATGACTTCAGTGACAACTCTGTCAGCAGTCACTTCAAGGAAGGAATAGTCATGCCAGCGAGAGTTTTGTTTCATTACTTCAACGTGGAGAAACCAGTAGCAGTTACATACCAGGGAAGGTATCAGTTGATGTATTCTTACCTGGATGGTGGGTAGTAGTTATTGTATTCAATTTTTGCTTTTATTTCATATTTATGTCATGGTCAAAATTTCGATCCGATCTTGAGAAGGGTTAGAAATTCATAAGAAAAATTCATAGATCTCAGATGTGTTTTTTGTACGTTCAAAATATAAAGTGATTTGTTTTCTAACGTTTCCAGCAATGTTCTTCGAGATTGTCGCGAGCTTATTTAGGGGGTGGTTACATGAGATGCTGGACGGGGCGATTGTCGGGATGAGACGTTTGCCGGGATTCCGCCCTCGTTAATAAGTGTAATAAAAATCACTTTGTGTTTATATGGGATCCCGGTTTTTTTCCGTATAAACACACCATCCCAGGATAAACGAGATAAGTTCCGCATATTTCAGTTGAGAGAAAAAACATCCCGGGACACTTCTCTCCATATAAAGGTGGAACAAAAATCATTCTAGCTTGTTGATTAATTAGGATGATTAATTTTCGCGAGGTCCAAAAGATAAATTTTCGCGAATCAGTCAGTTAAGCCATTTTAAGTTATTTTGCGAAGAATTATTTTTACGAATCTAGTATTTCCTCGCAATTTTAGTATATTTTAGGCCTGGATATTGACATAACGCAGCCTGTCATTGAATTTGCTCATATCGCACAGGCTGATCGTTATTGTTATCAACTAAAAACAGAAAATTAACCAGAAACGGTAGAGAAAATAAAACGAAAAAAATCCTTTGTTTTTCCAAAAGTTTTGCGAAATTAATTTTAGCGAATTTTCTTTTTTCGGAAAATTAATCTTCGCGAAAATTAATCAACTTAAAACATTTATATTTTCAGCATCTGGTAATATCAGAAAGTTATCAACTCCGTTGCTTGTTGACTTGCATCGCTCTGTACACCACGTGCACAATTGTTCCAGCGAAGAATGTCCGAACTGGTTGAATAGAGAGGATGCTGGCGTATTTTATGAAGAAGTGTATCATAACATCACCCAGCTTTACGAGCACCATCTAGCAGAACGACAGAATAGAAAGATGTGGTCGTCAGAATTCGAAATGCCGGTGTATCCATGGTTACTTCCGTGTCAGGATTTTCCTTATTGTGAAACTTTACCAAGCCATGACGATTTTTCGGATATAACACGCTCAATTACGGATAATTAATTATCTCTTGTTAGAATATTCTTGTTTCTCATCTTCTTTTGTTTTAAAGGTTTATTTAGGGAATTATTTACAGTGTTCCGCATTTTCCTCCCTGTCGTATCGCGATTTTTTTTTTTTTTTTAAATTCTATTCTAGAAAGTGAAGGGAATATTTTAACTCGATTCCTTGTTTCATTTTACTTTTATTTAATATCAGCATACAACACTTTCAAAATAATTCGCAAAAATTATTTTCTAAGTTTTACTTGTTTTCACTTAAATTTCGTTAATTACTTGAGAAGAATACACTGCGTCGAAGGAGATTAGAATGATGACCAAAGGACTTTATTAGAGGGCCAGGCTTTTTTCAATCAAAACCATGTGACCTTCGAGGCTAGTCATGATAACTGTATTTTGTTGGCAAAGAAAAATGTTACTGTGAAAAGAGACCCATTTTGATGTGTTTGTATAACATTTTTAAGACTTTTTGTAGCGTCGGTAGCGAAGATGATTATAAAAAAGAAAAACTCTTCATTATTGAAAAAGAGTTGTAATCGATCGTTGATAGGCACATTGCGCGCTTGGTTTTTAATGACGCAAGCTTGTGAGATGCGCGAATACAGACCTTGGACAAAGAGCTAGAAAATACAGATATGGTCGCAGACGATCGTAAACACGGACCTCAGTCCGTATTTTGCATTGCGCGACGTTTGGGCCGAACATCTTCGTGTTGATTACACTGGCTATTTTGCCCGAAACAATAATTTGAGGGGATTCAAAAATTGCATTTGCTTAATTATTTGCTATTTTTGAATCGTTTCACTTTGTTCACTCTAATTCCTTTATGTATACCCCGTGCATAATGAATATCTTAACTAACGAACGAAAAATCATTCCTCGTAAAAAACGCTGATAGCTAAAAGCAATTACACTTCTGGCGATCTTTATAACCTATTACTTGTCAATTTTAACCAATGCATTGTTAACCGTCTTGATTTGCAAGGGACGGGGTTTTAGGCATTCTGATTGGCTTAGCACTCTTGACGACGGGCCGATAGGGAGCGGTATTGCCCGACGTCAAGAAACATGGTAGGTTAAAATGAACAAACACGAACAATCAGGTTTGACGAAGCATTGGAAATGATTATGTTGATTATATTAAAGCTAATATAATAAAGCTCGGTCGGCACTCAGACCTCGGGCAATATTTTGCAGGACAGCCCTGGGTGATCAGTTATTATTGTATTAGTATCGCATCGCCGCAAACAGTCAATCAAGAAGGAAAATCAATCGAAATATTAATAAAATATTTTTCAGAATGCGAACTTCCTTCTCTCGTCTTAACTATTTTCCGTAAAAAAAATGCTAAAGTTATTTAAAAATATTTCGCACTATCTCCACCTTGTTTTTAAAGTACAGAAAAATTAATTCATGAAGATGGCCTTTACACTTTGCGCAAATCTGCATGAAATCTGCTAAGATATAACCATGTCGTAACACACTTGTACAGGTTACATAAGAAAACCTTTCCCACCGACAATTTCATTGCATGTGTGGGAGAAATTTAGGTGAAATTTGTTTAGCTTTCTTCCTAGTTGAAATTGACACTTGTACCGTTGCGCCATATTAGGAAACTTTCGAAAAATTGACTTGCGCAAAGCACGAAAGAAGAGTGGCGCGAAAAAAACCTGTAAATAAAGATGGTGGATATATGTTCATGTTTAAACTTGAAGAATTTTGTAAACAAAAATCATTTACAGACACTAAAATAAGCATTCTATAAATATAAAAACGTTTGAAAGATAAAAACAAAGTAATATATATACGTGAAGCCCATTTTAATTTTTTTTTACAAAGACTAAATTTTTCTTTGGTGTCCGCTTTATTTAGAAGGCAGGAATGATCAAGAAGAATTAAACCTCCTTGAAATGATTTAGATAATAAACTACGTTCATAGTTTTGATTTTTAGAAAAGTAAAGAAGTAATTTCACTTACTTTTTGACGCTAACTTTTGTCTGTTTTGAATTAACATAATATGAAAATAAATTTCGCGGGAAATAATTTTTGTGAATGACGTAGAAATGCTATCAAATATTTTTAAACAAAATCACTTTTTCCATTAATGCAAGGCCGAATTTCAGGCCAAGTCCACGAATTAAAGTTAACCCTATGTTAGGTAGACAATGTTATGCTTTTATTAACAACAGCTTTTATTTTTTATATTTTTTTAGCGTCTTTCCACCCCCAGGCAAAATGACTGCACAATCAGATAGATTGGTAAAAACAAGATACGCAGTGGGGAAGTTTGACAGAATTGTTATTTTCAATGCAGCTCGCTGTTCCCAATCGATACAGGTACCGTCATCCATCAAATATGAGTTTGCGTTAATCTTCTATCTGTGGTTTAAAACAAATACTGAAATCAGTATCACGTAATTAAAAACTTACAGCAACGATGAACATTACGTTTGCAACAGAAGGTCAACACTTTTTCCAAACATTCTTGTCCGTGTGTGTTTATTTAAAAAATAAAAGATATGTAAAATACTAATTGTTATGTATATGTTCAAAAAAACTGATAAAAAAATTATCTCTACAGTAAAAAGTTGTGTATAAAATTAATTTTTTCGTAGAAATAGAAAAATAATTCACATGCTATCGAGCGTTGCTAAAATTTCCTTTAGATTTTGAACTCGAAGAAAAAGAAAAGCAAAAAATTGAAGATTCTTTTCGTTATACGTTAGAACCGTTGTGCGTGTATATTTTTTATCAGTAAAATCTTCCTCCAAGGTAAAATGTAATTATCTTTCTTCAAATCCCTTATCTCTGAATTTTATAATTCGTTGTTTGTGACAACTCGCTACTACTTGTATACACAGTTAACAAAAACTGGTTTTAGGGTCGACAATATTGACCCTAAAGTACTACAAAATATTAGGGTCGGAGCTACTTCTATGTTCACTGGAATATTTAAAATCTTCTCACATCTCTATAAACAATACGGTTTTAAACATCATTTTCAAACGATTCTTTACCACTAAACGGCGAAACATAGTTATCTTTCTTTGGTCTCAATATAATATTCTTTTTAAACATTTGCGTGTTATAGTTGGTGTTATATGAATCTGAACCATCAAGTCCTTTTGCACCATCCCACAAAGCATCGGGGATGTTTTGTCTTGTGGTAAATGGAGTATCACCCATGGCGTTCATCGCTTCGCTAATATACGAATCGTCATTCTTGGTTCGCGATCGTGTATTGCCAGTGATCTCATCGCCAAAGCCTCTCTCTCCTTCACCTTCCTCACGCTGCTCAAATCCAGCAGCATCGCTTTGAGCGAATCCTTCAGACACACCACGTTCTAAACCGTCAGAGCCTTGTAAGGAATTGCCAGAGTTTAACAGATTAGATGTTTCCAGTTCTTGAGAATTATAATTAGCACCAACAGGCATATTTGATGCAGCTCGACCTGGTTCTGCACTTGGTATGGCATACGGATCAGGACCTGGAGAAATATCAGCGTCAGAGTAATCTGTCATCTCCTCAGGAGCCCCTTTTTGTGCACCTTTCAGTATATCCAGAGCACCAAGTTTGCTCAATGAATTTGCTTTATCTGCAATAGATTTACTCAGACCTTCTTCAGTGTTAGCCAGTTTTTCCATCACTTCTTTATCAAGTCCTTCTTCTTCTTGTGGTGCTTCCATTTTTGCTGTACCGCTAGATTCAGCTATTCTATGTGCTTCATTCATATCAGCTTCATCTTTTAGTTTGTCAACAGGACCAACTCCTTGCTCTGGAACTGCCTCGGGCGGTGCTTCTGGTGCTTGCTCCTGACCTTGTACCTCAGGTGCAATTGCAGGAGGTCCTTGACCAGGCATTGGTTCAGCTTGTTTTCCAGTTTCATCTTCCATTCCTAGCTGTGTTTGTAGATACTTGACTTCATTCCCACTGATTGGTTGATCCGTCGCTACTCCACCTCCTGTGACGTAACAGAATTAAGTAAAATTTAGCTTTTATCTCGTAAAAAGTGACATTTCAATACGGCTACCTTAAAATTAATTTTCGCGAGAAATTTTTTGAAAATAAAATTTCATTTTTCGCAAGTCTTAATATTTGGCAAGAATTGATTTTCGCCAATTCTGTAGATTCAACGACCCCCGATTAAATCGACCCAAGCAGGATTTAAGGCTAAAAGCAAGGTATCGTTTCCTTCTGATAAAAAGAAGAAACATGAGTATGATCACCCTGCTTAGAATTTTAATATCCTTATAAAACAGCATAATCTCAATCCGAGGCAGTGGTCTTGGTCTAAGAGGGAAGAGCTTCTACGTTTCGTTGACCGATAATTTGTCATTTGAAATCCTACAAACCCTCACCTGCAGCATTCAGTTTATCTGTGAGAGAATCCAATAAACCACCAACATCATGTTGTCCACTTAAAGGCTTGGCACCTTTGGCGGAATCGCTGACCACTTGTTCTGCACTTCCACCACCACCACCACCACCGCCACCACTACCAAGTTTCATTAAAGGGCCATCACTTGCGCCGGCAGTATCTGCACCTTTCAATTCTGGAAGTTTAGGACGATCAGGACCTGCAGCGATTTCTGCATATGGATCCGGTGGAGCTGCTTTCGGTTTTGTTGCTGTTGCGTTATCGCTTGTCTTTTTGCTAGCATCAATGGTTTTGTTTTTGAAGTTAGGATTGAGTATCGGTTTATCTTTTTCAAAACTATTCACAATCGCTTTGTCTTTTTCCAGAAGATTGGTTATAGGCTTGTCAACAGTGGTGATGATCTTTCTTTGCGCAGCATTTTTACTAGCTACAACCTTCTCAACCTTGGCTATAGCCTTAGCTAATGTGGCCTTTAAGCCTTTATTTTCAGATGTGGTGGATAGCGTTGCTTTTACTGTGCCAGTTTTATGTTTGTCACTAACTGGAAAGATTGATACATGTGTTTCACTGATTGGTTCTTTCGTCTCAGTTGCATTTTTATGAGATTTCTTAGCAGTAATAGCGCTAACATCATCTATTAATTTTGATAAACTCCATAATGGCGAATTTTTAAGTGTCTTTAGATTTGGAGTTTTCGATACCGTGCGTTTCGCACCAGACAAATCTTTCATGATATGCGATAAAGCATCTGGATATGAGTGTGATTTTTTATCGAGTTGACTTAATTTTAAACTTAACTCGGATTTTTTATTGTCTATACTTGTAAGGTGAGTTTGCTCAGATTTTTTAGCTTTGACTTCAGTATGAAGCGTTCCTACCGCATGTTCGTGAATGCTTGGTGTTTCACTCTTTTTCTCAGTGCAGTCATCCTCCTCCGCAGATCTTTTTTTGATCCCACTTAGTACTGCATTGATGTCTGTGGTGATGATGTGAATCTCTTTACCTTTCGGCTTTGATAGGCTGTTGCGATTGTATAACGCTCCTTTCGCACATCCTGGAGAAAGCAGAAATTTCAGTGTATGCTGTTTTTGAGCTGGTCTATACATTTAAACTACCCACACTCCCCAATATTATTACCTTAAGAGAAGAAAAGTTTGCGCAAGAAAATATTGCGGAATTAAAGAGATTGCGAATTCATGGTCCAAAAATTCGTAAATTGCGGAATTAAAGATTGCGAATTGAAGCAACGATCCATGAATTTTTCCACCAAATCGCTTGATAATTGTTTTTCATCTTGGTCATGAAGATGAAACCTGAAAACTTCTTTCGATGCAAATAATTGAGAGTTTGCCCTCTAAACCTTCATATAGCAAAACAAAGACAGAAATAACTCGTCTTTTTCTTGGAAATCGTCAAAGTTAGATTGCGAATTTTATTTTTTTATTTTGGAATTGCAGAAGAAAAGATTGCGAATTTTGGCCAACTTCGCAATCTTTATTTCCACAATCTTTTCTACCGCAATATTTTGTTGCACAATAATTTTTTCTCTCTTGAAGTAATATAACAGTAAAACAAAAATTTTTCCAGGTAATTTGTCCAGTAAACATTCTAAAACATTCTGATATAGCTTCCTTTTTTCAAGAAACGATATTCCTCTAAAGCTTTGTACAAACATTCAAAAACAAACTCATGTCTATGGTTTAGCATTCTAAACCACAAAAAAATCGATTTTCCCTGATGAAGAGCCTGTTATTGACACCTATAAAATTTCTTAGATTTCATCAATTTTAAGAATTCATACACAACGAAATTTTCGAGCATATGTAATCTATAAAACCAAGGACTTATTAGGTGCCTTTATTTGGTAAAATAACAACATGCTAAGACAAGTCCATTAAAACGCTAGACAATTTTTTATAAGAAACATACATTTTGGATTCATCCTGGATATTTCTAACATTTCCTAAAAATTAAAGAGTCAGCCCCTTTTGAAGAAGCACACATGGATAGTCAACAGAAGTTCAACTCCGACCTTTCACACTTTATCAACAAGTCAGCCCTTGTTATAACCTTAAAATTATTTTCAGTAAAACGTTTCTAATTTTCTCAACACTTTGAGAGTTAACAGTTGAAAGTATTAATGTTAACCTTCTGCTTAGAAACATTTTCTGTTTAGGTGACACGTTCATGAAATTTTAAAATGTATGTTTCCATGGTGTAAATCAAACAAGTTACGCTCGTAGTCAAAGCATTAAGTTTACAAAACATTTTTACCTTTTTTTGTACCACTTGATGAATCTTTCTGAATTGTAGGTAAAGAATCTAAAAAAACAATTTTCCGCTACAAAAATAAAAATTTCTCTCGTGTGTGCAATGCAACAAGACATGTGAATTTTCAGCGCTTTCACAGTTAAAATATTTCGTAGCCTCAATACAGTTGAGGTACTGATCAAAATTTTGTATTGTTTGGAAAATAAGTGGAACCGTGATTAGGGCCGACGACACGTTTTTTGATGTGGATGGAGGACACAACATAGTGTCCTCCATGGTTGAGTACCGAAAAAAAGACAAAAATGACCCCAAATTGCTTCATTTTAGGTGCTTTTTTATTTGAAACAACACAAAATAACACAGCCATCTTTCAGTATTTGTAAATAACTACTGATTTCTTTAAATTTAAGCAAAATATGGGGAGAAGGGCTGCCCCTCGCCCACCCCTGGCATCCCCAGTCATAGTGTGGTTAATCTAATGTGCAGACTTGGTAAGTTCAATGTCATCACAGATTAGACAAAAATAGTAGCCATAAAAAATTGCAGCGAAAAATTGAAAGTCACTAGATGCTCATTTTTTATCATTTTTCCTTGGGATGTAATTTTATTTTCTATAATTCATTCAGAATCATGTCAACGGATTTTTCGCGTGTATATCGCGATTTTACCCAAATATTGCGGAACTCAAGAAAGTTAATACGTTTAAGCTATTCTTGCAGGATTTAGAAACAATATTTTATTTATTTGAAGAAAAAGCAACATACCTAATAAATTTACTGTCAGAAGAAGTAGAAGATATATAAAACTGAAGCGATGGAGCTCCATATCATGCGCACGTAAATTTAATGCATGTCAGTTTCTGTATTTCTTTATTTATTGTGTTCTAATCTAGAGTTAAAGAAAAAATAATAATAATACCTGTATTTTGTTCAAAATGGCTGCCAGACCGCTACTTTGTGTGCTAAGTATGCACGAAATAGTGAAATGTTTACGAAAGGCGATAATCTACTGCCCGGGAGATGTGGACGGGCAAATCCGTAGATATTTCCGAGGGAGACAAAGGGAAATAAATTTTTGCGAATTTCAGGAGATTTTACCAATTTCTCGAAAATTATTTGAAAACTTTCTGTTCAACAAGTTTGTTAGAAATGATTTTAAAATAATTATATAAAAAAATAACAACATCTTTTCATCGCCCCTTTGAAACCAACCCGTTTAACCCATTTTATTGAGTTTTAATGCATTTCCCTGTAATCTGGAGGTGGTAATTTTCAAAGTCTTTCCCTCGCTCAAAACCGTTTAATTGGAAATTTCGGTAATCCTGGATTCCCTAAAATTCTAAATAAACCCAAATCAGATATAGTCTCGCGAGATTTATGTCACATCCCAGGAGCGGATCTAGCCGATTTTTTTACTATGTCAGAGCGTAATATGGATGATCCATCAGCTTATAATCAGAATGCGTTGATTAAAGGTCACAAAAATGTGAGTCAAAAAGATAGGATGTGTAGCTACCACCCAAATATAAGCCTACCAAAAAACCCTCCGTTCGGAATTTACAGTGTAGTTTAAATCACAGAAGTTTGTAGCTGGTACAGCTTAAACCTTTTGTCGAATGTACCTGCATTCGAATTTTAACACTTCAAACGTCTGTTTGAAGGTGATTTACGTTTAAGAAGTTGTTCATATGTAAAGTCATCAATCTTTCTAAACAAAAAGAAATGGCATGGTCAAGATGGAATAAGCTACAGAGTGGATAAATGCTCCCAGAAGGTAGCTAAAAACAATCGTATATTCCAATTTCCTTCCATGCTGTACTGAACGAAGGTCTACTAAACATTATTGTTTACTATTTAATGTTTATAATGAGCACATTCCGGACATCACAAATCTTGAGCGTTTTTCAAATGTATTTACTCATTACGGGTTACACATGGTCATTCACAGACTCCACTTAAATACCAATAACGTATCTCTCCTTCCAATTTACACTCTCAATTTTTTGCTCACCTAAATTTCATGCGAAGTTATAAATTCCCAATCCTGTTTTCACGTTATAAATAAACAAAAATCTGGTCGCAAACGAATTTTCTTCTTTTTATTATTATACTTCGAACATAACAATATTTCGAACCGCGTTCTAACGTCATTTCGAATGTTTATAAAAATAATTTCACTTTGAGCTGTTATTTTATTTGCTCGTTCAAGCGTGAAATTTTGTTTCGTGTTCTTTTCAACATCTTTTCTATAAATATGCGCACTGTTTGCGACTGAGGTGGTTGTTTCAAGGGGTTTGTCTTCGAGCTCTATTTCTATTTCGTCGCAAAGAAAGTTTTATTTTTGATTTATGTGCATATTTTTCTCTCAAAAGCATCACACGTTGTTTTTAAAGATTTTGGTTTTCTGATAAAAATTCCTGGCAAATGTATTACTTTTAAACGTACCAAAATTAAGTTATCGAATGTAAAATTCAAATTGATTTTATAAAATTCACAAGGTATCTCAGCTACCTTCAAAATGGTGTGGATTTTCTGTAGACAAAGAATACAAGTAAAAGCATATAATTTAGCGCCAAAATGTGTACATCATTTACAATTGTATTAAATCCTTCACGTAGAAACCAGGTAGGCGAGTTCTTACATGGGTGCTAATTAACTGAATAGAAAGTATACAGAAAGTAAGGTACTTAGGTGAGGCTTGTGTATTCAAGGTTGTAACAAATATTTGTTGACACCTGAATGTACTAGAATGTTTTTTCTTCATAAGAATGTCTCTACCAGAGACCGCGCCACTGATTAAAGCCCGCGAGACCACATGTTTTTGCAAAAACCTTAAATGTTTGGTCTAATAACTAATGTTGACCTTTTCTCTTACCACAATTCCCCTTTTTAACTTTAGGGGCTTTTTAAATTTTAGTAGTGGTTTTAGATGGAGATTAATAAATGATTTGCCAATGTTAACAATGTGTGCTTCAGAAGCAACCTCGTTCCCAGGGCATTTTGCCTTGTTGATGAAGTTGATAGCGGCGAAAATTGTTGGCCACTCTGTAATAACGGCTCAGGGGGCACAAGATCCTGGGAACGAGGTTGCTTCAGAAGTTCAACTAGACCTTCAGCGATTTGCAAAAATGATTTACCAATGTTAACAATGTGTGCTTCAGAAGCAACCTCGTTCCCAGGGCATTTTGCCTTGTTGATGAAGTTGATAGCGGCGAAAATTGTTGGCCACTCTGTAATAACGGCTCAGGGGGCACAAGATCCTGGGAACGAGGTTGCTTCAGAAGTTCAACTAGACCTTCAGCGATTTGCAAAAATGATCTGCCAATGTTTACAAATGCTTGTGGGTTTTTGTACATGCATGCGCATTCAGGTAGGTAAAAGAAACAGGAGCATAAATAGAAAAATGGCTAGTAATTTATATACTTTTCAGAAACACAAGATCCAAAAACAATCTATTTTAATATATTCTTCTCTTTTTATAAAATGTTTCACTATTTTCAATTTTGTGACCACGTACAATGGACACCTTGTCACAAAAATTTGTAATATTAATTTATTGCAAAATAAATGCTCGAAATATAAGAAAAAGATAAACAATTTCAGACTAAACATGTGAAAGAAATAAAGGTTAAAATCGAATTTCAAAACTCGTCCCTCAAATATAAGCAAATTATAAAACTGTCTAAAACATACTTCCTTTCTATTCTTACAGTATGGTAAATTTGAAAGTGTCACAATCATTATTAAGCTTGTAAAACTCTTTCAAGCTCTTATATCTTCGTTATTTGTAGTTTTGTATTACCCGACTGTAAGAATAGAAACGGTATTTCTGATGAAAAATCGATCAGGCATTCGGAATCAAGAATGGTCGAATAAGCAGCAGCTGCAGCAACAAAATTTATGCAACCAGTAACAGCAAAATATAATAAAAGGCTGAATCGGTTGACAGAAAAGAAGAAAAGACAAAATTTAACAAGAAAGGAAATGAAAAGATGCATGATTATAACCTGGAAGTTTTGGAGAATATGAAAAGGATATAAAGAGAAAATTAAACAATGGGAAAATAAACGAAGCGAAAGAAACACTGAAGACGGGTAAGATTATTGGTAAAAAACGATTGAAATTTATTAAACTAGCGGATAGAAAGGATTGGCTTACTGTACAAAAATATTTAAGTGATGAGCTGGCCCCTGATACTGAAGATGAAAAAGAAATATCGAAAGTTATAGGAGTGCCAATGTTAAAGAGAGGGAAAGTGCAAGAGAGAACAAAAACCTTTTTCTAGCAGCTCTTATCGTTCACGATTACCCAACAATTCATCCGTAGCAACAACAACAAGCTGCATAAACTATCTCGCTATTAAAAAGACACAACACATTCACAATGGTGACACCCAATTCCGTTGTTTAATTTACACTTGGGAAAACCAAAGTAGTGTATGCTATGCTAAAAACTTAGACGCCTAGATGTAGGCAGCTAAATGGAGCGACCAGAGATATTTAAGAAAAAATAATTTGTTAAGGAACCGATTTTAAAAGTCTTTTTTTTATAAGAATATCCAAATTCAAATCGGACTGGTCATTATTCTTATTTTCTCTATTTTTCTAAACAATAGAACAAATTTTTTAACGTGAAATATCAGCAAACGAACCAGAATGTTATCAAAGCGTGATACATTATAACCAATAATAAAAAAAAAGGCGGTAGTGGTTATTTAATCGCCTCTTTTTAATGATAAAAAATTGAATGGGTTTTGCTGCACTCATAAATTCACAGACGGAGAAAAATTCCCTGAATTATTTCGCTCAAAAATTAATGTAATATGCATCAGATATGATAAAAAAAAGTTTTGTATTGATTGACACACCAGCTCAAAAAAACAAAGTCCGAAAAAATAAAGGTTAGCAACTTCGGGTAAATATCAAATATTCACAAATTAGATCTGTTACGATAGCCCAGTTGGTTAGCGCGTTGCACTTGGATGCAATGTTCTGCTGCAGTACTGGATCGGATTTCCCTAGAAGACGTTTTTTTTTAAATAAAACTTTGCAAACGAAACCTCGTTGAATACGTTGCAACTGAAATTTGGGACATTGATAGTTAGTTACGAGTTGCTAACCAATACTATCCTCGCAGGCGAGATAGTAACAACCGCGAGTACACTCAGCAAAGAGCATTTCCAAAAATTTATGAGAATGTTAGGCATGTGGGCGTAAAGGACATTTTCAAATGTATTGCCCATTTTCAAAAAACGATCAAGTCTAATTAGAATGTTGATATTATGTAAAATGTATGTATACATTACATCCCAAGCACAGCAGTACGGTACAGTTAGTATCAATATATCTAGCTCGTGTGATGGGCCTAATATACAACCATCATATATACAGTTAACTCCCGGTAACTCGAACCTCCAAGGGACCAGAGAAAACAGTTCGACTTAAAGAATGTTCTACTTAAGCGAAGCTCCCGTTAATTCGAACTTAGACAAAAATGAGATATTAGTTCGAGTTAAGGCAAGATTTAAAAAAAACAGAACTTATAATTTAAAAGAGGAATGTAACTTGTAAGGAAGTAACTTTTGTTACGTGCAAGAATGTATTTATTTCTAACCTTTTTCCCCAGTTCTCTAGCCATCCATCTGACGCTTTAAAATTTGTAAGATCAAAACTTTCAGCAAATTGAAGAGCCTTCTCTTTTATCTTATTGCCATCAAAAGGAACATTTTGGCTCCTTTGTGAAGAGAACCATTTAAGAACAGCTTTTTCGAAATTTCTGGCTACAATACATACCAGCATTCATTTTTCGAACATTTATTTTCTACTTAGACACTAAAAAGTTCGAGTTCGAGTTAACGAGTATTTTTTATAAGGGAGTATTAAGAAATGTCCAAGGGACCGTAGAAAACAGTTCGAGCTAATAAAAGTTCGAGTTAACCGGTGTTCGCGTTACCGGGAGTCTACTGTATAACGTCTGGGCTAAAAAACCAACCGTTTTCCTAACGCCAAAACGGAATGCTGCCCTCGCAGCTATTTTCCAGTTGGAAAAACCTTGACATTAAATATACTAAGGATCTTTATTAGGCAAATATGTTGTCTTGCGTCTTCGTTTTGTCGTGCTCTTCTTCAGGCTCAAACTTTAAAATATTAAGATAATTGAGGCCGAAGCCAAATTTACATCATGCTTATAAAAAAGTGTATTTAGTCCGATCCAAAATCTTACAACTATACCATTTTTTAATGACTTTAGCATGGCGCGTTTTAAGACTTATGGATATTGGCAGATCATCACGTGGATTGTTCCATGATACATTTACAATGCTAGCTAATCTGCGGGCTGTCAAGTTTTGGCGAGGGGATTGTATTTGACCCCCTCTAAAAATAAACAACCATTTGCAGAAACATTATGTCCAGGATGGTAATATCAGAAGTTCGGTGTCTTCAATGAATCGCTTTTTATGTGTCATCAAAGGTATATCCTCGTTGTCTTCATCTACATTACCAGATGCACCCTGCAGCCAATCAAGTTAGCCTGCACTTTGTAAAAAGTTTGCTAAATGACGTGCCAACGTGTAAAATCATGGCACGTGCCAACGTGCCATGATTTTACGTGTCAACGTGCCATACGTGCCAAAAAAGTTGACGTGCCAACGTGCCATGATTTTTCGACGTGCTATAATATTTTGACGTGCCATAATTTTTCGATGTGCCGTTTTTTTTCATGAAAAATCCGTTATCAAATATTCTGTACACGAGAGTTTGTTATCTTGGGAAATGTTGGTATGAGAGAATTGCCATGTTAGTAGAATTGTTCTATTTTCTAATAAATTTAACAAAACCGAACCTAAAGATCGAGTGACGTGAGTGACGTGACAATAATACACGAGATTATATAGAATTAAAATAAAAGAAACTTCATCCAAGTCTTATTCCGCCCTTCAAGATTCCTGAATAACGATTAAAATTAAAAATATATGCATCCTTTGCCTGGTTCAGAATGATTATAAAATTTGGAGTGAAAAACACAAAACACCAAAAACAGAATAATTGTATTATGCAACTCGCTTAATTAATAAAATATATAACAGAACGTAATATATAAAATGTATTTTGTCTTGGGTGAATATGAATCATCTTACATGCTATTAGTATTTTTGGTGAATTCATCGACATCTTCTTTCGTTACATCATTCATGTGCAAAATTTCCAATGGTGTTCGTACATTGGACCAATCACGAAATAGACAGATACTGTCTGAAAAATGTCTATTAGCTGTGCACTCCAACGTTGAAAAAATCTTGAATTATCGTTCACATGTTTTTTTTTTAATTGAAAATTGCAGTAAAACTGCTTGACCTTTTTATTGGCGGTATGAATGGTTATCAGTTGCGAAGTGTCATAAAAAAAGGCAAAAGTTTTCCATCGATCATAAATAATGTCTTACCTGAATCCATCCATATCAAAAACAAACAAACGTACACACGCGGAATAGAACCACATGAAACCACCAATAAAAGTTGCATATAAAAATAAATTATAGAATAAGTTCTGTTCACGTTATCACTTAAAATTCTTCCAATTAACCTTGCTTCTAACAATTACTTTCTTCTCTCTCTCTCATCTTCTACTGCGAAAAATTTCTTTCAATTCTGAAAATAGCGACAGTGTCTGGGTGGAGCGAGACTCAACGAAAATCCCAGTTTCCATCGGTCTTCATTCAAAAGAAAATTACAATAAAACACTTAAAAAACCTTTTTCCTTGCAGCGTGAAAATTTGTAGCAAAAAAGTCTACACTAAAAAATCATGGCACGTCGAAAAATTATGGCGCGTCAAAATATCATGGCACGTCGAAAAATCATGGCACGTCAAAATATCGTGACACGTCGAAAAATCATGGCACGTTGGCACGTCAACTTTTTTGGCACGTTTGGCACGTTGACACGTCAAATATTTTTGGCACGTATGGCACGTTGGCACGTCGCCCTTTTTGACACGTTGGCACGTATAGCACGTTGGCACCTCAATTTTTGTTGGCACGTATCGCACGTTGGCACGTATATGGTACGTTGACACGTAGGGCACGTATGGCACGTTGGCACGTCATTTAGCAAACTCCTTTGCAACCAATTAAGTTATCCCTCAGTCTTTAACCAATCAAGTTAATCTACACTCTGTCGCCAATCAAGTAGGTCTGTCCTCTGTACCTAATTAAGTTAGTCTGCACTCTCTCGCCAATTAAGTTAGCCTGCACCCTGTAACAAATCAAGTTAGCCTGCGCTCGGTAGACAATCAAGTCAGCCTGCACTCTGTAGCCAGCAATTAAGTTAGTCTGCACTTTGTATCCAATCAAGTAGGCCTGCACTCCGTAGCCAATTAAGTTCGGCTGCACCTTGTAGCCAATCAAATTAAACTGAAATCTGGAGGTAATCAAGGACAAATTAATGCACATGATTTTGCTGATTATCGGACCACTATCAATTTGTTTTTGTTGTTGCAGTTGTTATGGGTGGGTGAAGGGAAGAAGAGTGATGGTAAAAAAATGTCTCAAAAAAAGAGGGTTGATTGCAAGGCTCATTGTTTTATTGTTTTGCTAATTTTACATCAAATACGGAAAAGGAAATGAATACTCAACGAGAAAAAATACTTTTAGTTCCTCAAGCCGTATATTTATAACTTTATTATTCTTCACTGGGAATGGCCATTGTAAATAATCCATATTTTCTCAGTGTCATGTTCTAATTTAAGAAATATTTAATATTCGTAATCCGAAATAAAATGATGTAGAAATAAATTTTTAAACATTTTTGTAAATATCCTTGTCAACGAATTGTGAATATATCATTTCATCATATATTCAATAAATAACTGTTGTAATGGCAATTGACAAAGTTTGAAAATCATTTGTATTCAGAAAAAAAACATGGAGAATTATATCAGGTGTCAAAGAAGTATTTCTATTTAAAGTCTTTTACTTTGTTATTCGAAGACCTTTGGCGAGGCTTACATTAAAAGTTTGCGTTAATACGTAAATATGTCGTTGTGTCTGAAGCTTGTTGTGTTCTTGTGTTTATCATTTGCTGTTGTAGCATCATTTATCAGTTTATGTACCAATTTCTGGATTGAACATGATTCGTCAGTACATCATCAAGGTCTCTGGTTTTTCTGTAATGATGAAGATATCGGGTGTCAAGAATTTGATGAGGATCCACAGATTAGGTTGACAGGAATGCCAGGTATATTGATATTGCTAGGTTTTTAAGCAAAAATTATAATCTCTTATAATTATGCTGTATTGAAAAAGCTCTCTTATATTCATGACTAGTATTTATGTTTATCAGTTGGGAATGACTGGAACAATAAAGAGGCTGTTACTGATAATTTTTTTGTCTAAAGTAGCTGATGTTGACTTTAATAATTAACTACTTTAGGCCCAAATAAAGGGCATGGGAGTATAAAAAACATGAATTGAAGAGTGTGCCAGTTAGTTGTAAAGGATTATAAAATATAAGTCTAAATTTTATGATATTGTCGTAATAATTTCAACCCAGCGCAAAGTCAACCAACTATCCAACCAACCAACTAAACAGATATAAAATTTTACTTGTAGTGTCTGCGAAGTGTATTTTTTCACAATCACAAATGAGTGTCCAATTAGGGACGATTTGCAAATCGGGAGGTGTACACTAAACACCAAACTGTTGTTTAAATGCTAAATGCCCTGCTACAGCGTACCCAAAATGTGACAAAAGTCTACTATAGTATGCCCAACAAGTATCAGTAATAAAGGTTTTATTTTTACGGCATGTTATTTGACGTGCACTTCATCTCTCGAGTAATATCGTTTTTGTTCGTAAAATATCTCATTCGCTTCTTAGATTGGCATGATGGCGTGCTTATGCTTTTAATTATTGGAGCCGCAATTCAAGTTGTGTCGCTTTTCCTGTTTCTCGTTAGCTGTATATCAAACAGATTTCTTTGTTGCAACATTTTTCTGGTCGTTCTACTGGCAATAGCTTGTAAGTAAAAAAGAAAAGAACGATAAAAAAGCAATTATACCCACATACTCCCATTGTAGCCTTTAGTTCCGTCCATTTGTTTTTTTTATATTTTTTTCCATTTTCTCTAGTCTATTGCATCTGAGTTTTTAATTTTTATTTGTCCTTCTTTAGCTGCTTCAAGTTTGTCTCTAGTTTTATGATTTGCGTTACGATATTCCTGTCTGTGAAAAACCATTTCATTAAAAGGCTTATGTGTTAAATGAGTTTTGCTGCCAGTAGATACATTCCATTTGGCCAGCAAGCTTGTTGATAATGGTTTCGTTACCCAGTTCTGACAGCTGCTTCAATTCGAAACATCTCAATTTAGCGACAAAAAATTATTTTTAGGGATATGCATCACAGCTGCAATGGCAATTTATACACAGAAGTTTCACTCAGTGATGGACAATGGTTACAGTTGGGGTTATAGTTTTATCCTAGGCTGGGTGTCATTTACCTTCAACCTGCTGTCAGTTATACTTGCTTTTGTTTATATGATGACGCAGCAAAATATACGCCATTAAAAATTATGCCGGACACTAGAACGAATGTAAATAAAACATGATGTATATATCTTCACTATTGCATATATAACATATAAAAATATATATGACCAAAATAATTACCTATTGTTTTCTGTTCAACAATATTTTAAATGATGAAGCTAATTACTTGTATTTAAACCCTTCAGATACTTTTATTTCAAAGATTTTTTATATTTCTATTTTCTATGCAGGACGTCTGCGCTTTAGTTTCTTGCATTTTCTGAACATCAAAAGCTCGTAAAAAACAGAATTAAGTCCCAATTTCCTCCTATCTCTTAATAACGCTTTTGTGGTTAAATTAAGTTCTTTTTATTACACGTATGTATTTGGTTTTTTCTTACATGGAATCCATCGGGATTTATGGATGTCAAAGGCCACATCTTGGTCAATCAATAGTGTGAGAAGTAACTGTCAAATGCATTGTGACAGGATGTTTAGCCCAGCTATTCAAATAAAGAAACACGGACAAAATACCATGTATCTCAACGCTTTTCACTGGATATATAATTACAACCCAGTCTTGACCGACAGACAAAATATTGTTATAGAGAAGACTTACTTAAAGTGTATTTAAATTCGCGTACTCGTTTTCGATCAAATTTAAATTCGCCCATTTTAAATTTGCGCATTCAAATTAGATATATTCGATCGGACTTAAATCGCGTACCTCATGGGAGAAAAGGGTATTGAAAAAGAGAGAGAGATTATAAATTTTTCCCTCCTTTCTGCTTTATCATAAAATTTATATTACTCAACGACGATTTTCGATTCCAATGAAGGATCTTCATTATTGAGTATTGCATCAAGCTTTAAAAAATTGGTAATCCCTACGACTCGATTACAACATTTATGGACAATAGACAATTTTGCATGTGGTCATAAAATGATGTATTCCAGTAGGCGTGAAGTAGCTTTAAAAATCTTAATTTTGAATCTATCTTAACTTCTTCAGGTTTTATACTGTTTTGAATTTGTTTCTGGATTTCGTCTGTAACCCATTGGAGCTGACAATGCCTGAATACCAACAAATTATTTCCATACGCAATCAGTTATATTGACGACAGCGAATATTTTGATGCCTTAACAGTTGAAGAGTTCGTACGCTGTTTATACGAAAGCAGTAAAAACGGCGAATTAAGCTCGAGTAGAATTCTTTCAACAAGATAAGTTTGCGGAAGAATTACTAATACCGACATTCGATGCGCTACAAAAACATACAATGCGCGCAAGCGATGAGTCTTATATTTGAAAAGGAGCCTGTCTTTACTATCAATGCCACCCATTTAAAAAAATCATGACTGAATGATTGAACTTGACTAAAGTTGGTATAGAAACGATGGTTACAGATTGCGCTGTGCTGAAGGAATTAACCAGCTGAAGATGTAAAAGTGGATGCAAAAAAAAATTGCAAATGTTTGAAAAGCGAGCTCGTGCACAAATTTATGTAAATGCATGAAATGCAAGAATGGAAAAGTTGATAACTGAGAAACAAGCGAAGAAGATTGCGATGATGATGTTAATGCCAACTTTAGTGATGCCAACTTTTTTATTGATGAACCGGACATTGAGGCATCAGACGCTAACAGCAGACTAATTATAATCTTCTTTTAACAGAATATTGTTAACACACGAGACGATTTTTCGATAGCTCGTTTTACTTATAATTAAGCTACTTGATGGTTTGTTTGTGTTTTCTAGTCGATATGCATGAAAATTATACTAAACATAAGAAAAAAACAGAAAATTAGGATAAAGAACACCCGAAATTTAAATTTATCGAAAAGTTCTCGATACGACTCGATAATTTAGTATTTATCTACTTTTTCCTATTTCTTTAACGTTATGCAAAATTAAGTATCGGTTAATATTTATATTGTGTTTATATGCATAAAATAAAATTTTGAAAATATATGTTACAAAGAAAAACTTTAGAAAGCACTAACACGATAAAACACGATAAAACACGTTTGTTCTATTTTTGATGCTCAATTTCTCGAAAACTAAGGGGTTACCAGCTTGGTAACATTTATATTTGAATTCATCATAGTTAAAATCGCTAATTTATATATACTTATGTACTTTTTTTAAGAGGTTTCAAGACGCATTGTCCCGCGGCCTGACAATACAAGAATAGGTTCAGAATTATTGCCATAGCGAATCAAAGACACAACTTTTAAAACATATTGCAGTAATTCACACGCGTACAAGTTATTTTATTCGCTTCAACATTCGTGCCATGACCATGTTTAGGTTTATTTTAAGAAAGGGAGGGAGTGTTCAAGCCGGAGTTTGTGGTTGTTAATGGAAGAAAAAAAAACACGTTTATTCATCTCACAAATGGATCTAAATGTTTTATGACATACCATTTTTTGTAATTCATTTTTGAAATCAATACTTTTGATTCGTCATACTTCTAGTATTAAATCTATGACCCCTGCGATGGAGATATTTGAATGCATTTAACTGTGAAATACATTTCATGAAATCTACAAATGGACACAGTGGTAAGACAGTTTTCTGATTGATGTGTTGGCTGCAACTTTCATTGAGAAGAATCAAATTAACAAGAAAGTGACTAAAAACAATGACCAATCAAAGGTTTTTTACTGTTTAAGTTCACACTGATTTTACTGATAATAATAACGTAAAGAAAAAAAAGAGATCACAAAAATTTATTACAATGTTCAATAATTCTTTAAAAGCAGCAACGGGATTAACTTTACTAGCATGCACTATATTAGGGTTAACAAGTATTTCGACACATAAGTGGACCGTTTTAACGAATGGCAGTATTGGATTGTGGAAAAGCTGTGATAAACAAGGATGCATCAACATTTCTGAAGATCAGCATCACAAAGGGAAAGTTCCAGGTAGATGCAAGTACACTTTTTTTCATAAATTTTTTGTTGTTTAAATGTGCTTCTTTTTTCTTTACACTTTTGCCTTGGTTATTCTTATTTTCGTTCAGATTTATATGATGACAAAGATTTTTAAAAGCTAAATTTATTTTATTGCAAAAACATACTCTGGATTACAAAATAATCGTTTCCCTCACCCGAATTGTTTATCTCTATTTTGTTTTCTTAAGTCCTCCGCGTTTATTGCAACATTCCCATTATTAAAGCATCCAGCAAAACTATTCTTAGTGGTAGTCAAGTTAATAACAGCGTAACAGAGTGCCAATAGTCTGAAGAAAAAAATCAAGAACAATAATACACTTCAGTGATATGTCATTTAACTCAAAAACTTAACCATAAAGCCTTTTCTTCGAAATATCCATGTGCTCGTTTTTCAGCCCTTCAATTTTTGCCCCTTTGTTTATTTGAGACTTCAAAGTATATTAGTAAGAAAAGGGAACAAACTATTAGGAATTGAGTGAATATTCTTTCCAATTCATAAAGAACCGGAACCAGTTGGCTAAACGGTCAATGTTGCTGCTTTAAGGTAAAGAGCGTATCTAACATGCCAATACACGAAAAGTATAAACGTTGCATCTGAAGTGTTGTGTGCTATATGCAGTTTTGTGGAATTTGTGTACAGTAGACTCCCGGTTATTCGAACCTGCACTTATTCGAATAATTCGGTTATTCGAAGTGAGATGGCGTTCCCCTTGGATCTGCTTACCCAACTCAGGCAAAAACACTCTCGGTTATTCGAACTTCAGTTATTCGAATAATTCGGTTATTCGAAGTGATTTTTATTCCCCTTGGGGCCAATTATAGGCTAAGTCACCCTCAGTTATTCGAATTTTTCTTATTGGGAGATCGTCGAGTGAGAACATTGATTTTCTGCGATTAAAACACTTTTTTTCTTCAAAAAATCAGGTTTCAATATTCATGGCTATTTACACTCTTCAAGCAATTTCTTCAAAAGTTCAATATTCTCCTTCGGTCCAGAGAATTGAAGCAAACAGGGGATCCTCAATCCCTTATCATCTCCAAAGTTAGTTCTTTTCCCTGTCACTTTTACTTTGCAAGTACACAACATCTCTGACTTCAGAAAGTAAAATATCGTTTTGGCAAATTTTCCTGTTTTTCCTTTAGGCAAATGACCAACAATATCTCCTTTTTTGCAGACCGCCACTGCATATTTGTCTATGTCGTTTGTTGGTTCCATTTTAGCTTCTAGGACTTCACCAATAACAGCGTTCCATTTCTTTTGATACTCATGATATCCCATAACGGTTGAGTTACTCTCAAGGTGTAATCCGAGCATTGAAGGCATATTACCGGTCAAATCTTGTGAAACGTCAAATAAAGTTCATTGACGGCGGTAAAGAGGTCCCTAAAATTAACATTCTTGAAGGGATGCAAATCTTGGTCAAATCATGGGACGCTGTTTCAAAAGACACCGTTAAAAACTGCTTTAAGAAGGCAGGCATCTCAAAAGAAGCACAGATCACGAGTCTCAATGATGCTGATGACCCATTTAAATCTCTTTCTGACAGCATAAGCGAGTTGAAAAAAAGAGAAGTTGACGGCGACATCTTTAACGCAGATGATTTTGTGGATATTGATTTTGAGGTATGCACGAGTAAATCAATTGAATTGACTGATGAGGAAATCGTGGAAATCGTACTTAATGAGGACAAAGATCAAAATGCGCCGAATCTCGAAGATGACGATGATGATGAAATTGAGGCACATGACATCCCCCCGAAGAAGCCAAAGCAGTCAGAGTTGGAAGAGGCCTTAGAATTGTTGGAAAGATGGTCTTTGTTTGACGAGAATGGTCTTGAAATCAGAAAGCAGTTAAACATGATAACACGTACATGTCAAAAACACTACATCGATAGTAAAAAAACAATGTAGCATTAAAGATTTTTTTAAGAGTTGAACTCCTTGTATTTACTAGATACATTTTCTTTATAACTTTCATATTTTAAAACCTGTTAACAATTTGTTCAAATTTATTCTTTCTTCAAAAAGTAAAAATTCTTTGTGTTTACACGCTCAACTGAACCACAATGCCTCAATTACTTAAGAAAAGTCCATCCCATTAAGGTTAAGTTGAAAATCTGGCGGGAAAACGAATTTTTCAGTTATTCGAACTCCCGGTTATTCGAAGTAAATTCTTATCCCCCTTGAGGCTTCGAATAACCGGGAGTCTACTGTACTTGTTTAAATTGAGTTGTAATGACGCATATCGTGGTCTTCTAGTTACTAAAACGTAAAATAGGGATAAAACCTATACCGGAGAAAACAGTTCATCGACTTTGTCGTTGAATCAAAACAAAAACATTAACAAAAAATATATATTTATTTAAATTTTATTTCATCTTCTGTATCAGCTATTGTGAAGATTGTTGGCAGACATTTAACGCGTATTATCACTATTTTGCTGTTGACATGCTTAATGCGAAATGTAAAAAACTTTCAACTCTCATTCTTGAGGAATATGCAACTTAATTGTGAAAAGACTATACTTTATTTACATACAATTTGGTTTAGATCGTAAAAAAAACACTTTCTGATCCACCTATTTACTATTTAGGATGGCTGCATGTTGTCCGTGCATTTGGATGTCTGTCTATCATCACTTACTTTATAACGTTCACCTATCACATACTATCTTGGGTAATTTTAACCAGAAGCCGACATAACTACATTACAACGGTTTTTATTATAATATCAGGTAATATCATTATTGCTTCATTAAGTAGGGTACACCAGGGGGGTATTCCTCTTTTTTAAGGCTAGCCCAGTGCCATATATCAAACAGTAGCAACAGTTATCTACTAATAAATGGGTTGTTTCTCTCACAACTAGATCTGTTCAAATCATAACACGATGTGGAAGATTACCAAAGTATTTGGCTGTAAAATTAAAATATAGCAATTAAAATATAGCTATATATAATAATGTTCAATAATAAAAAGAGAATAAATTTAACCCTATTCTTCATAAGCATGTTTTAACTGTTTTAAGCATAGTAAATATCATATTTGTAATTTCAGAATGATTTTCAATCCAACGATACATAAAACAAATATGTTTGGTGACAGGAAATGATAAAATTGGTTAAAATTTCGATCCTACTACCACCTGTTAGTCCCAGGACCAAAAATATATCCTTTATAAAATTTTCCCCGTAATTATGCTTTCATATTAAATTTTAGGAAGTCAGAAAAATTTTCACAAATTGGATTAATAAAATTTTGCTCATCCCTTTAGAAATCTATACACATTTTACCAATACACACAGAAAAAGAGTGATGTAAAAGGAATATTTTTTGTAACTACAGTATACTCTCGATAAGTGGGACACTCAAGGGACCGAACAAAAGTGTACTACTTAGCGGGCGTCCTACTTATCCGAATTTCCTTGTAAGTAGGGTTTTCATACAAAGGCTTAATTTGTCCTAGTTATCGAGAGATTTTTTGTAAAACTTAGCGAACAAGAGGACTTTGAGGCTAAATTCATAAATAAGAAATGGTGATAATTGCATTTACTTTTCTATTCCATTCAATATAACATAAGATTACACTACATTAAACGGAAAAAAATTCTGTCAATTTGCTTTGCCTGGAACCAGCTATTACTTCATTTAAATATGAAGTCATTCCATTGCATGTCCCACTTATCCGAAGTTTTTGCCTCAAGGGACCGAGAAAAAGTGTACTACATAGCGGGCGTCCTAGTTATCCGGGGTCCCAGTTATGCGAAGTTTTTTTGCTTGAATAGGGTAAGCAAGTTCAAGGGACCGAGAAAAAGTGTACTACATAGCGGGCGTCCTAGTTATCCGGTGTATCACTTATCGAGAGTATACTGTATTTATCGGTCCGTAGAAATTTTCTAGGGAATCACCCGTCGTACATGTTTTAGGCATCCTTAGCACGAAATAGCAATTTAGCAGCCATTTTGAATAAATAAGGTTATTATGAAACAGATCATATTTATTTAAATGGTGTTTTAAATAGAGTGGTCATATTATAAGTACAGACATTTTATCATAGTCATAGTAGTGGATAGTTTTTAATAACCATTTTTTTTTAGTTTCAAAAGAATTAAAAAGTTAAAAAAAACAAAGAAAATGATCAAACCGCGTATGTACTTGACACATACCCCACCCCACCCACCCCCCCTTCCCCCTGTACGAACGTGGGTGAGTCCTCCTAACTGAGTATGTACTTTTACGGATGCCCTCAAGTTAAAGATGTCCCACTTTCAATACAAGTCCTTCTTATTGATAGGCGGACTGATGTTTCTATCAATGGCATTATACACGAGAAATTTTGATGAACATGATTTCAAATGGGGCTGGAGTTATTATCTTGGATGGTTGAGCTTTTTGCTAACGCTAGCTTCGTTTTCAATTTCATTGGTGTACAGTCGATCAGCAGCAAAAGAAGAGGAAAGAATCAGGAAAAGAAGTGAAATTCTTATTTTCGAAGATTGTTAAATAAGAAGAAACTCGCTTAAAAGGTCGAACACGTTTTTGCAGACAGTTGTTATCGAAGGGCAGATATCAAAACGTAGTAGATTATTTTATAAAAAAATTTTTTTTGTAGTATAGCTTTGTACATAATCGTTTTATTAGCATAAATTTGGTTCATTTGAAAAGGAACATGTATTGTTAAAGAAATATTACCAGCAAATAAAAAAATTGACAAGCGTTCTAGGAGGTGATAAGTCACCTCCTAGAACGCTTGCCTTTTTAATATAAGATCTGTCTTCTCTCATAGGTTTTGACGGTGTTTACTATGGAGAAGTTTTACTGTATATTCAAAACTAAATGACCGAGTGCTATAAATAAAAATTAAGAAGTTTGAATTTGCCATGTATATTTCAGAATGCATCAAGTGAATTACGTGAAATATTAAATTACTTTTGGATTAGTTTTTCAGAAAGGCACAAGTAAGTTTTCTGGGTAATAGTAGTTCTTATTTCTTTACTAAAGCAGCAATAGATGAATACAATCCAACACCTCCAGCTAAACTTCCAAACAGTACAACCAAGTAACACAAAATCTTTTTGCAATATGTTTTCTTGTGTGTTTGTATTTTGATATAAAAGCAAGCTGGCAAAATCAATGCTATCATGCTACCACGAACACTCCCAATTAAACTAACCACTATTCCAAAATGTGGAATTAGAATCGCTACAAACAGACACATGGTCATGAACACACTCCGTGATAAGATTGTCCACACATAGATGTTGTTGTCAAAAATCGGGAAATGCGGTAACAAAGTGTGATCAATCATTTCAAAAACAACGAAACTTTGTAATGGTATGGTAAAGTAGGAGAAAAACATGATGGAAATTCGAAGCAATAAAGGCATTGGAAACCAGCCATCTATATTACTTGTTATCTCTGATTGCGTGGTGTCCGTATATGTCAAATAACAACACAAAGCAAAGGCGATCTTTGTGAATATATTTATAAAAAATGTCACAGTTGTTGTTTTCTTATAAACACCAGGCTCTGATAAACTTCCTTCGAGGTTTGGCAAGTTTAAATGTACGGCATACGAGTTCACAATAATTCCAATGGCAATTCCAATTCCAGTGATATCAACTCTCCATGGGATTTGACTAAAGTTCCACTTGGAATACGAAACACAACTAAGTATAAGCATGGAAAACAAGGCTGATAAATAAAGTACTAACCCAATGAAGCTTATCCAGGCTAATATTGATATCTTTCTGATCAGCAACAAAGGAATTGTTAATAAAGTCCAAATTACTGACAGTATTTGCTTATCGTAAGTCGTGATGCCAACAACAGCTAAAATTTCACTGGTGACGTCACACAACAGAATAATAACAACAATATTTCTGGCAAGGCTTAAGTATGTTAGTAAAACCATGATGTATGTTCCAACATTGTTCAAACTAGCTTTAGACATATCAATAAAGTTAGCATAGACGCGCTTGTAAAGGCCAGGATTGCTTAGAGATAATTGATACTGACAATCTGAGATAATACTCGCAGTAAAATTTGTCACAAAGCCAATCACAACAATCAACACGAGCGCCCAAACACCAGCAAGCCGCACACAGTAAGGCACGCTTAACATTGTTGTACCCATAATCATCGATTGAAGATTGACACTCATTAATATGCTGTTTGAACGGCGGTCACTAGAAGGGATATTCAGCAAAGAATACACTGTATTTTCTATATGTTCGTTCAATGACGCGCCGATACCGTATGATACTTGTGCCCAGCTTTGTACAAAAGAGGACATACTTCGGGAGTCAGGTGTAGTAGATTGATCTGGAGTGTCGATTAAATTCACAGAACGATGTATTTTTCCATCTTTTACTGCCACCACTGTAGTTAGTGCCTCTTGCATAGCTAATTGAAATAAATAACTCAGGTTTAAACTCAAGTTTAAAATCTGATATACTTTATTTGTTTCCTCTGAAGAAAGTCTGTGATATATATAGAACTTTATAAGTGAAGTGGTTTCTACCTACCCGTGACACAAGTTACGTGTGCATATAAAATAAGTTGCATCTACAAGTGCTACCGTGTAACAATCAGTAAGAACCGTCCTAAAAACCATAAAAGTCGTAACATTACCATTGAAGCATGACAATAAATAGTTAAATTCTTGATGGTTGTATAATGTTCTTTATCTTTATAACGAAATAAACCTGGTTTCGACGTGGGTATTACTGTTTTAAATACACTATCGTAGCAAAAGCCGTCACCTAGCATTTTTTGTTTTAGAAGTTCCTCTGGAATTTCTTAAATTGTTAAGAAATTCCTTAGGGGGATGGAAATTGCTAAAATCGACATAAGTGTTTATATTTTATTAAAAATATATTTTTATGGACATTAGAAAGCACTGGAGAGGATGAAAAAAGTATTGCAACAAGTGACATGAAAAAGTAATGTTTTAAATAAGATTGGTACCTAAATTCTCTAGAAATCCCTTTGTGTAAGAACCGTCCCTTTCAAAAAAAAAGCTAAACAAAAATCAAGCGATAAACTTTATCTTATGAATCCACTTTGTAGCTATTACTTGGTTATCGCTATTCTTTAGTTTTAGTGGAGCAAATTTCCGCCTTACTTTGCCGTTCGTGTAAGGAATTATATTAAAAAATAGAATCAACATTGTGTAATGATCAAATCTGTGTACTTTTTCTAAGCTTGCTTTTTTTAATTAATGTCTGTCAGTAAAACTAAATGAAATAATATATTTCATCAATCCTTACTGTTCAGACCAGCGTTTTTAAAAATATCAAGTTTTTAAAGAAAGAAAAATACAAGAAATGATAAAAAAATAGACAAAATTAATGCCTAAAGTTTACGTAGCTGGTAAACAAATAAAAACACGGAAAAGAGGCTGTTCATATGGAAGCGGGCTGGCTCGGCTGGGCGGGATGTCGCTACTATCAAGAAACACATACAAAAATAAAAATGTGTACAACCGAGCCAGCCCGCCTTGCCGAGATCTCGCTTGTTTTTACCCAGATCTCGGCAAGGCGGTATTAAAATTTTTTTTCTGTACAGAAATGCCAAAAATATTGAAAGTTTAACTTTTTTGTCAATTTATATAACTATTGGTGAAAATAATATTATATTATATGCATTGGAACAATAAATATATAAAAACGCTCCAGAAGAATAACATTATCATCAAATTTTATTGTTGTGAATTTATCGTTGTTTTTACAAATTAAGCATTATTTGTAGCTTTTTCATGGATTACATTTCTTGAAGAATCCCTATAATTTAAATTTCCCTTTAGAACGCGATATAAAATATATGAACAAACTTTTATGACTATTTTCAGCCCGCCTAACCGGGCCAGCTCGCCTCATATGAACGTAACAAAATATCAGCCCGCCTAACCGAGTCAGCTCGCCTCATATGAACAGCCCCTTGAAACATGTATGAACAACCAACAAAAAAGACGTACTATAGTCAGTTTTGTTCGTTGTAGCATAGTCACAAGGAGAAGAATGGTCTAGGTAATCGGCCATTCCGGGCCGTAATGAAAAGGTACTGCAAAAATTAGGGTGGCCGGAATATAAGGGCATTAATTTTGTAAAAATGGCTACGAAAAGGAGGATTCGACACTTGTTTAAAGATCTTGATGATATTTTGGAGGCAATTCATAGTTTTAATTTATAAAACATGACGCTTTTGAAGTATACGACTAACAACAGTTGTCAATGAAATTCCTTTTAAAGAAAAATTAAAGACTCTAAACTGTAGTTGCTAGCTAATTTTATTTAGAAGATTTAGCTGAGGTTTTCGTATTTTCATATTTGCTGCAGAACTAGAGCTATAGCTGGAGAATTACAGGATCAGCTCCTGACTAAAACATGGTAAACTGGATTGTTGTACGTATATAGATAACTAATACGTTGGTTTTTTGGAAAAAGTGTTTTGATGGTTAACTAACTGCCAAAACTAGTACAAATCTACCATGGCCAAAAACTGTTGTAACATTAGTTTTCACCTAATGAACTGAATAGTTCTCGAAACTATAAATCACAAAAATACTTGAAATTCTTAAAGACGATGAGTGAAATGTGTTTAAGGAATGCATTTTCCTTGATATTTGGTTTTAATACTACGCCTAAGATATGAAATAGCTTACCACCATCTTAGGACTTTTAATATTAGTACATGGTAGCAAACTTTGTGAAATTTAATGAAATAATCCCAAACCAATTAGTACCGCAATTTTGATGCTGACGGTATCAAAAAGCCATACTTTTTGTTACGGTTAAGACCTATAATTCTGTAAAAATTGAAATAATGACTTAAAACTTGGTATGGTATGGTTTAAGAACGGTTCGGCATCGGAACGAGACGAGATCCTAAACACAATACAATTTTACCATGTTGACTTAATAAGCTTTGTTCGTTGCAGGTTCCTTCGTCGGCATGTCGAGGTCGCTAAGAATGTGAATTAGTTGTTTCTAAAAATTGAGACTTGTGATTGCTTCACTATGCACGAGAATTTGTTATTTGTAGCTTGCAGATTTTGCGCGTGTTTAGCATGACCTGTTTTTGGTCGCCAAACAGACAACGCGTATTATTAATATACAGATTATATTTTTACTGCATATAAATAAGATAATAATTCATACTTTTGCCTTATATTGTGCATCTAGTAATAAGAAAATCATTTCAAACGTTTTCTTCTCTTTAATAATAGCCGTATTTTGTCTGTCTCTGCGCGGACCCCCCGCTGAGTTAGAAAGACGTGCTACGGAAACACGAATATCAAATGCGATATATTTTTATCCACTTTGTTGCGACAGGTAAATTTAAATGACGGGCGAACCCGTGGATTTTTCCACGGGCTAACGACTAGTCTCTTTAATAATAGCCGTCGTCTGTCTGTGTGTCCGCCAAAGCCGCGTCCTGTTACGGAAACACGAAATGCTATGTATGAAGGACCACGCTTTACCGACTATCTCTATAATAATAGCCGTCGTCTGTCGGTCTCTGCGCAAAATGGTAACTGCAATAGCAAGACACATGAAATGCGGTATATGAAGGACTAGTCTCTGTAATAATAGCTGCTTTCTGTTTCACGCACAAATCATTCAAGCTACAAGGGACCACCAGTTCTAGAGGGTTTAAAACTGCCATATTTGAGCTATGAAACCTTTTATTTTGAATTTCTTCTTAACTAGACAATAAGCTTATTTAGAAGGCAAACCCAAGGCCTCGAACGAGTCGAACGTTTCTAACTGAGCTACCGATGCTTATTTCTCAAATTTATATGTCAATTTATATCTGTGTAAATTTTCATTTTTAATGGAATTTATAAGAGTCTGCTAAATTACGTGCTCGCCGTGCTTACGTGTTTGAGGTACTCCACCACCTGAAGTCTATATGGGTCTTGCTGTGAAATGAAAAACCCTGAAAAGCGATGAGGACAAGTGTGAATCAGAATCTACAGTGTGAAACAGAGTGTGAAACAGAATCTACATATCCATATCATGTACGGCATTGTAATGGGAACAAGTTCATCAAAGAGAGAGTTTGTAATTTCAAGCAGTGCAAATAGCAGAACGAACTTCAAGCTAGAAATATGTTCGTCACCTTCTTGTTCCTGCCCGGATTTTAAGAAAAACGGTATGGCTGTTTTCTGCAAGCACATCTTGTTTGTGTTGAGATGCTGTTTTAAAGTAGGAAAAAATGACAACATGCTTAGCTCACGATACATACCTGATGTTGATATGAAAGCGTTGTTTAACAGCCATCCAAGCAATACTATCGATGCAACATACTTGCAAAAAGTTGCTAAAAAATCATCCCGCAAAAAGAGTGATCTTCAAAGCATTTTTTCCATACATCCTCTGTTCCAATGTGCGACTAATGCAGAAATCACACAGAAGTGCAAAATGCCATGGTCGATCATGCAAAGCCGTAATAACAATCGGTACATTATGTTTTTAAAGGCGGAAGGTTCTTTGACAGTACCATTTAACAGAAATGAGGCTGTTGAACAGGACTTCTATTTTTGCCCACGGATATGCTGCATATCCTCGCCAAATTGGTCGAATGTCATCTTTCCGTTATTGCAGATGTAGGCATTGCGGACAATGACAAAGATGATGTTGCTAACGATCTTGTTGTTTTAGTTGCTTGAAGTTTAAGAAGCCATAACATTTGTTTTTATAAAAATTTAACGTTAAAACATTTAGATTGTATTCATGTCAATTTTGGGTTTGGACGTATTGCTTATCTTTGCATTGTTTGTTTTGTTCTTGTATAAATAGTGAGAGTAGAGTCAAATTTTGAAAACGTTTCTTCAGACAAAACATGTAGTGACTTCTGTTTATTTTTAATTAAATTCTTACGCATATAAATAGTGATTTTCATTATTTACGTCAGTTTCATTGGTTTTGAAAAGCACGTAAAGCACGTAAGGACGTAAAGCACGTGAGCACATAAAGCACGTGAGCACGTAAGCACGTTGAGCACGTTGAGCACGTAACTTAGCAGACTCAATTTATAAGATGGATATTATTTGTATTGATCATTAGTTTAGCTATATTTGTATAACAACAGATTATATTTCCGGAAAACAATGTTTTCAACTGTTACATTTGTTATTCCTTTATATATTCACTCTAGACATTTTTTTGTCCTCTTCAGTCATCTCCTCTAGACTCTTTACATTTTTCCGCAGTGGGGCCTGACCTGCCTTCAATTCTCCAACGGCGTGTGTCAATTGTTGGGTCCAGTCTACCGCCCACCTTGCAATGTTTTAACTTTGAAGTCCCTAGACTGGCCCATTTTATGACATTCTCTAAAAAAAACAAAGATCATGCGTGCCAATAGTTGAGCCTGTTCCACCTTATGACATCTACTGTGAAAGGACGAAAGTCCTTTGACAGTAGTTAGGCTTATCCCGTCTTAGGACACGTTTATTTAAAAACGCAAGAATCTTATGACAAGGTTTTTTTTCAGTGGCTAGGCCTGTCCCAACTTATGACAAGTTTTTGACGAAAGTTGGGCCTGTCTCATTTGAAGACAATTATGTACATTTGTCATAGGTTAAGCCGGGACCGTCAATAGATTGGCCGTCCCAACCTCAAACGCACTGGCCCGTTTTTGACGGGCCGTCCTGTCTAAAGACGGGTCAGTCCTGCTTCTTAAGTTGGCACAGCGTCCGCAGTTGGGTCAGAACAATATAAGGTTATTGTGTTTTGTACAGATTGTGTTTTAACCAGATTGCGAATTATAAGTTGAACGTCGCCTTTTCATTATTGTAGATCAGAAGTTAGACTTTGATACTTAAATCAAGTTACTTATTAACTGTGGTGCTAAAGTTAAATTCCAATCTAGTTAAGTTATTCTAACAGAAAACTTCAGGGGAACACTAGGGGGGGATGTACTGAGATGTAGGTGTCGTTTACTGAGAATGAAAACTTTTTTCAGAATTTAAGCAATGGAAGGTAACAGCCCGTTGTATGGGTGGGTGGGGAATGTTATATTTTTGAAATGCAGAGAAGATTATTTCGAAATCCAGTAACTATTACTCTCATAGTTTTCTCGTGAAAAAACTTGTAGCAAAATTAATTACCTTTTTTTAGTTGTTCTGTTTTTAAGATGGAAATTGATGAAATTAATTTTCGCGAATTTCGCTGGTTTTTGTCAGTTTCGCGAAAATTACTTTCTGCGAAAATTGGATTTTGTTTCATTTTTGAAAAAACAATTTACACTAATTTTTTTCTTTTGATTTACTTACAATTTCAGTAATCTTTATTTTATGTTTTCTACATAAAAGCCCTAGAAAAACGACATAAATTGATTGTTATACAACTCTTTTTTCGCGTAATTTTTGCGAAATATTAGGACTTACCAACTTCGCGAAAATTAGTTCTCGTAAATTAATTCCCTTAAGGTACTGCGTCCTAGAACAGTTTAAAAACAAGAGAAAATTAAAAGCGAATTATTGTTTTCATATTTCACTCAAATATCTTTGAGCGGAAGTATCTAGTAAGTGGAAAATGTTCAGACTAAACTTAATCATAAAAAATCTCCTACAGCAGGAATGATTACTTATAAATGATTTACTTACTCAAATCAACATGCAGCGAGACATTCGAGCTATGAATTACTGAATCAAATTTAAAAAGCGACTTGCATTCAATTGGTTTAAAGATTGACAGCAGGTATTAATTTAAAATGAATTTTTAACAAAATTGATTGACCTAGCCTATCGGTGAGAAAAACAAAATATATTGTTTTTTAAGGAAATGCTTTATTGCTTAAAAGAAAAGGAACGCCGGCCAGTATGAACCGATTCACACCAGATCAAATTCGTGAATATAATGACGCCTTTTGCGTGTTGGATACTCAAAACAAGGGGTTTATTTTGTGCACTCAAATTCGCGATATGTTAAAAACAATTGGTTATAATCCGACAGATAAAGATTTAGAGAATCTGACGATTGTTATTGATGATGGAAATGGTGAAATTGACTTCAATGAATTCATGGATTTAATTGACAAACTTGAAACAGAGGAGAAAAATGTTCAAGAAGGTAAAACTGTTTTAAACTCTCTTTCTTTCCTCCTTTAAAAAGAAGCAAAACATTTCTCAGTGGCATAATGGGTAGTTTCCTTCGAACTACAAAATAACACAAAAATAATTTTTACGGAGAGACAAAAAATAGTCTATATCTAGTACAAAAGTAAAATCGACTTACATGATCTTATAACAGTGAGATATTTAACTCATGCGTCGAAAATTTGGCTAAGTGACGATGTTACTACATGAAGGTACTGCCATAGTTACTGTAAAGTTTTCACTCACACACCAACATGCCTGAAAAGGATAAAAGGGTAATGTTGACGAATGGCAGTTATAATACCAATCGTGATATATGCTCATGTTTTATAAGCAACACCTTTCTTTCGTTCAACCTCGTTATTTATAAGTTATCCAGGAACTCAGTCTGATTTATTGTTTTATTTTTGCCCATCACAATTTATTGATATGCCTTCTTTTAGAAGCCTCGATGTTATTGAAGGCAATACTAAAGAAATATTGGTCTTATGCTTTGGGTTACTTGTGAAAGACAAAAATATATGCCTGAAGATTGATCCTTGTTTGTTTCTTGTATTTAATTTTCCCTTAGTATGTTCCTGGCGTTGTTTATAAGCCGTTGTTTTTTAAAAAAGTAATTTTTCTTCCGTATAAGATTTTCCCTTACTTATTTTGTAACGTCATGTTTTTTTCAGCACAAATTGCATTTAATGCATTTGATTTCATGGGTGAAGGATTCGTTGCTGCTAACGATATAAAAGAAGCCTTAACTCATATCATGAAGAAAGCAGATGAAAAAGATCTAGACGCTGTTCTCAAGCATTTCAAGTACGTTTTTTAATGTTTTAATTTGGTAACACTTGTCATTTTAAATTTAGTTACATTCAAGTTTTGATTAGTGTGGAAACTCACATATATTCTTTTGCTGTGTTTTAGGTTGGAATCAAATCGAAAAATCAGTTTTCCAGAATTTAAAGATATGATGACTTTACCTGCTAATAAATAAAACACAATATACCCGTCCTCTAAAAGAGCTATATCACAACCAAATCTCGGTATAGATTACGGGAAATAGCAACGCACGGTTTCCTTATTACGTGGTGTCATTCGTAAAGAGTGAGCCAATGGCACAAATTTTTTGGATCTATGTACAGGGCACTTTGATTGTACTCACATGCTCAAGAATGTACACATAAAATTTGGTACTTATACAGAAATACCACTTGGAATGTTTACAAAAGAAAACAACCTCGACGTTATTCAAGTTGTTTTTGCAGGTAGCTTAGCTACCCTATAGGTACATTTAGGAATATACTCAATCAATCAATTAAAAATCTATGGCATATTAATATAATGAAATAATAATAAAATTGTATAAAATACGGAAATAATTTTGAAGCTGTAAACTTGACATAAAGAACACGATTCACATCAAATGCTATGTTTTTAACACCATTTAGTATAGGGGGAGGGAGCGGGGAAGGCTAAAATGCCCCCGGAAAATTAAATTCAAAGTTTAATACCGGTACTTAAATAGCTCAAAACACCACCACAGTAAACTGTCTAAAATTCAAACTGGTATAAATTCTGCTCTAACAAACATGAAAATCTTACAAATTTTTATTTTAAATGTAAAAACATTGGTATTTTTTTACGATTTGAGATTGCTGAAGGCGTCACACAAAAAATGTTGACGTAAGCAAAAAAATAGTTAAGTCAATGAATTCATTTAATATCATACTACAATTGTGCTAGCTACGTTTTATTTCGTAAAAATTACTCTATCAGAATATATAGACTGCGGGTTTTTATACTCTTCCTCCAAATTATATTTTTTATTTCTGTAAAAACCACCATATCTGCAATGGAAGCTTGCATAAATTCTAACCCACTTATCATGCAAGTTTAAAAAGTGACCGTTTGGCTACGTTTGCCCACTTGATTAATCCCTTTTCCCTGATATTAACAATATTAATCTGATATAAAAATAGCATATCAAATTTTCCAGGACTTTGCCAGTACTTACCATTTATGTTCAAAAAGTGGAAGATGTGATATAAACCACTATCACTCACAGGACCTTCAGAAACAACAATCGTATTAAGTTTTAAATCATAGGTAACACTCTGTCAGAGTTTATGAACGACATACATGCAGGGATCAAAAATTTAATCTCAAATAGAGTTTGTTGTTGCTGGGTTAGCTACAGTGTCAGTGAAATAACAGTTTCGACATCTTGCGTTAAAACTGAGGGTGTGGTTATGTGATACACAACTATTTTTTGCTCATTATTTATTTTTGGGAACTTAGGAAACTGATTTTGTAAAAAAATGTTTCCACCATTTTAGCCTTGACACGGTATCGATAGGAAATGATTTGTGTTTTTTTAGAAACAATTCGAGGAAAAGGTAATTTTTTTGCATTCATTGCCGCATTACTGTTGGTGCTACAGTACAATGTTTGTGACATGGTTTACCTTACTAAGCACTCAACCGATTTTCACTCTACAGTAATCTTTTAACTTTCATAAGAACTGATTTTGTAAATTAGAATGACAGGACTGTTTTTTTATGACAAGTACCTGAGCTTTTATTCAAACTAAAGTTAAAATTTTGGACTTATTCTGTAATTAGGAAAATGCGAGTTGATTATTTGGGTTACGATAGGGTTACCAAAATATGTATTCTATGTTTTCATTTTCACCAAATTCACGGGAGGGTTACTATTTTATTATAATAAACATGAAAGACTGTATTGTGCTGGATTTGTGACACACCGTATATCCATCTATTTATATATTAATAGCCACACCCGGATGTGTGACCGGATGTTTACTTGTACTAAGTTTATATCATAAACTCGTTATCTATCTTTGAGCCAAACATGGTAACTGCGGGCAGTGGCGAACAAATCCAGTGGAATGTGTCACCAGGCTAACGGTTAGTATAGTTTAGACTGGTCTATACTCATCTACATTCTCCCACTTTCGTGTAGCGGTTCGTTTACACTCGCCTACATTCATCCATTATTCGCAGTACGACGTGCTGTTTCACCAAGGATTGGTTTCACACAGCAAATGAGAGATTTTATTACATTTGTACGACAGCGTTATTACGAAAAAATGAAAAAAGAAAAACGAAACCAATAATAATAAATCAAAAATCAAAAGAGGTAATCAAATACATTTTTAATGATGAAAAGCTGAATAACACTGCAAAAAAAGTTTACTTATTTTAAAAACACGAATAAATTATTTATGTTGTGAATAATAAAAAATTGTTCTTTCGTGCTTAGAATAAACATTTTTAGACGTTTATTATTCTCATTAATATTTTAAGACGTTTCAAAGAAAGTTAAAATATAGCTGCACCATACCCCGCGGCCTGGTTTGAGACCATTTGGGGATACTCTACATGGGGTAATTTTTATAGGGGATAAGTTTCGCATTTAACAAGCAAACTTATAAAGTGAGATTATTTAAACGAATGGTTCATAGGATTTACTGTGCAATTCACATATTGTTTGGTGCTTCTATTTACAGGTACGACGGAAATATTGAGCATTATTTTAGCTACATAATTGCAAGCTTGCGCAGTCATATACCTTATCGTTAAAAAAAATTCGGCAAAAAGTGACTAAATTTTGGCTAAGTGACTAATATTTTTTGCCGACTAAATTTTTTGCCGACTTTTTTATTACCGACCAAACTTTTTTGCCGACATTTTTTTTTCCGACCTAACTTTTTTGCCGTTTTTTCTTCCTTGTTGCTAATTTTTATCAGTTTTATGCAATTATTCTTTATTAGTGACTAAATTCAAAAATTTAGTCGGCAAAAAGTGACTATATTTTGTCCAAGTGACTAATATTTTTGCCGACTTTTTATTTTTGCCGACTAATGTTTTTGCCGACTTTTTTTTTACCGATAAGGTAATTCTGATGGGCCTCGGCATCGTTTTTGTTCTGAGTCTAACTACTGTCGCTAAATAAGGGCACAAGACTACCTTCTTCATATTAATTTTGCACGGATTAATTTTTGTACATCTTTTATACGAATAGGCAAAGTGTGTTCGTGTGTCTGTGAAAGGCAAAAAGATACGTTTATTTTTCTTTGATGTCGCCAAAAAAGTTAGTCTTATTTATTAACTTTTGTGACGTTACGGCACAACGTCTATATGCATTAGACTGACGTCAATAGCATTTTTAAAATTAGCGGAGCCATTGATTGCATTGCACTTTTCTGTTCAAGGTAACTAGAGGTCACCGGAGACCAGATTGGCTAAATTCTTCAAAGTTTGGTTATGCCATCCGTTTCGGAACAGACGGGTTAAGACGTCATCACAATACCTTTAAACCCCAATATCTCTTCAACCGTTCGTTATAAGTACATGATCCTATACATTTTCTTGATCAGCATTTCTAGCTCTACACAATAGAGGCAACGGGTCAACAAATTTCTGAAAAAAAACTTTTTGTACATTGGTGAGACTTTTATACCTCCTAAACCGTTGATTAAAACCGCGCGATCCCATACATTATTTTCTTTAGCGTTCCAAGGTCTACACAAAGCAAATAATAACAAAAAAAGTGCGAAAAAAACTCTTTGTGCATGGACGGATTGCTAACATCAGCAAAATTGAAATGACGAATCATTTCTATTTTTTCTCTGCCTAAGTGGATTTTTCCACCGTTTTGTCAAGTAGTCTTATATAATAATACGCTATGTTTGTGACATTCATAGTGGATGTGTTCATTTTTCTTCGTATTTGCAAAAGAAATCATGTCTTGGGACCAGATTGTGACTAATCTTTTAAAGATGGTTTCGGAAAACACGTGTTGATGACGTCATCAAAAAATCTTTAAACCCTAATAACCATTCGTCAAAATTACATAATACTATACATTTTCTTGATCAGCGTTTCAAGCTCTATAGAATAGAGTCAATGGTATACAAATTTGTAAAAAAAATCCTACTTTGGCGGGTCTTTGCTGACGTCGGTAAAATTTTAGGGTCTTATATCTCCTTAACTGTTCGTTGAAAGCATACAATCATATACGTCACTTTGATCAGAGTTTCAATCTTTTAACAAAAATGCATCATTATTTTTTTCGCATATACGCTGCTGACGTCATCAAAATACATAAAACTTCCTCTCTTTTCAATTGTTCTTCTGCCTAAGTGGTCGACTGGTATAATATCTATTTTTCGAGACGGGGAGAAGTACATTGATGCAACACCCTCTTCGAAGTATATGTCCGCGCGTACTATTTTTTGCGTGTAATTTCTATACTCAATTTCGCACACTAACGAACTTTTTCGCGAAAATGCGCGAAAATTTAATAAAAATAATAATTAAATAACCTTTGTGCGGCGAAAATAAAAAAATAAATAAATAAATACAGTTGAACTCATGTAATTCGACTCTTCAGGGGGTCTCACGATTTGGTCGAATTACATGAGTTGTCGAGTTATAGGATTTCAACCTTTTTTTCGGCCAAATTTTGAGAAAAATAAAATATGGATGCTTTGCGCAGCGTAAAATATTGTGCATTGGCTATAAGAAAGGGTACAAGTTTTTTGTTTTAGTTTTGTAAGAATCACTACTTCTATCTTTAACTTTTAAAGTAACTTCATTGTGCTTTCTTTTAGTTGTCATTTTGTCTTGTTTGTATCATCAGCTGCGCCAGTACTCGAAACAAAAATTTGAAACGTAAACAAACATTCGAATTTCATGATTCGATTTTAGAAAATTTCCAAAAGTCGAATTACATGATGAAAAACACGACCAAGAGCCCGAAGAATCTGGTCGATTTACATGATTTGTCGAATTATGGGAGGTCGAATTAAAGGAGTTTTGTTGTAAGGGTTTCATAGTAAATTCTGAAGGGACCGAAGAATTTGGTCGATTTACATGATTTGTCGATTTATAAATAAGAAATTAATAAATAAAAAGTCATATAAAATAAAAATTACATCGAGCACTACGTCTTGGTTGACCAAAAAACTCTGTTGTCATTCCGTTGAGATGAGAAAGAGGTCACTCTGACCTACCCACTTTAGTTAAGGATAATTCCTTATAAAATTTTTATAGATATTTAAAATAAGGCTTCAAAGAAGTTGGAACACCATGTTGCTTTCTTATAAATAGCCATGTCTGTTCGTGCGCAAAATGGTTGCAAAAAAATTACTTCATATTAAAGTCGCACGAAATAACAAAGCAGGGAATCTACATAACAGATAAAAAAGACCGTACATTTTTTACGGGGCATCAACAGTTTAATCTAAAAAGATGTGCGTACAGATAACATGCTTTTAATGCTTATGTACATCAAAATCTAAAAAAAAGTACACCCTGGTAATTTACCGAATCATTTCAAAAAAAAATTCTTTCGTCTTCGTTAAAATTCCCGTCTGTTGCTGAGTTCGAGTGAATCAAAAAATACTGATAATTACATACATTACCAAGATCTCCACAAGAAGAATTATTTCGATTGAAACAACACATCTATTTTTGATGTTTGTATTTACTTATTGTATATTTCACTTGCGCTGGCTTTAATTATTAAACACTGTGTTACTATGGTAGTTAAAATGTCCTTATTTGCAACGCAAGTAGTTTGAAACTTTAGTTTCCTGTTTGAAGAGAATTCATTCTTTATTCTCGTCTAGTTGTGGAAGCAAGAAAGAACAGACTGTAAGGAAAAAGAGTGTCTACGATCAGTTCTTGAGACAATTAACATGCAAAAACCAATCGCAGTTTTGATTTTTATTCTATCTTGTAAAGTTCAACGGACACATCAACTAAACGAACCGTACTTTTCTTGTACAAATCGATTTGAATTCAGACATGAATTACAACAACGATTCAAAGGATGTCACCAACGCGTCAAAGAGAACAGATTATGCGGAGAGAACTTGACAGTGGCTTATTCTATTTATCCACCTTATGTGTATATTGATGAAGTAAAAAAGACAGTAGTTGGGATTTTACCAAGTTAGTATTTTTTGCTACATTTTAAAAGTTAAAGTTATGAGTTTACTTTCCAATACGACATACACACCCTCCCGGCCCTTACACACTTTATTAATTCAAAAAACCGATACTGATCGGTTTTGATGTTAACTTCGTTGGGCTTAGGTCCGTAGTTAAGAGGTTGGCAGAGAGCTCATTTAGTAACTACAATAAAAAAGAAAAAAAGATTCTTCTTTATTGACTATAACCAATCAACAATGAGATATACATGTAAAATGCATCGTCTTTTTTAGAGGGTCCTAAATATAGTGTGTTTCACAAAAGTCTTATGTAGCCTCAGGATCACCCATGTAACCTCTTAGGTAGTCACTAACCGGTTTAGGTAACGTAAGGAAATAATTTTCGCGAATTTTGAAAATTTTTATCAATTTTGCGAAAATTAGTTGCCATGGAAATTATTGGAAAACTCGAAAATTCGCGAAAATTAATTCCCCCGAAATTTGGTGTTTTTACTTACACTTTTTTCCCTCTCTGATTAACCTAGAACTACATATTAAAAACATGTAAATTTCAGCAGTCTTAATTTAATTTCTCCACCAAAAAAGTTCTTGAAAAAAGGTCTAAATCGAGAAACAAAATTTCATTAAATTTTTTTTGCTGAAATTCATGTTACTTAACACCCACGAAATATTAGGACTTGTAAACTTAGCAAAAATGAGATCTTAATTTTCTTTATCTAAATCACGGCTTCCAAAAAGACGTTTTTGCTTCTTACACAGCTGTATAAGATATAATGTAAAAAATACTTGTGAAGGCGTAAAAAAGAGGAACAAGATTTTTATAATGAAAAACAAGAAGGGGAAAACGAGGATATGATGTTACATTGCAGGGTGCGCAAATGTTGTCTTACATGCATGGAAATAAATCACATATATATATTTATATTATATTTATATATATATTTCACTCAAGTGTTGTTTGGTTAATTGTCCATGACTAATTTTATTTTCTGTTACCATACCGACAATCGCCACGATACTCACCTTTTCACTCAATTCAATTTAAATAAAAAGTGGGCTGGATTTTGTTTATTAATTCTTTTTATTACTAATCGATATAGAAGTTGGAAGAGCTAAAATTTAGCTAATTATAAATAAATATAATCGACACCAAAATGAGTTTCTTTTCGCCTGAAACATTCATAAAGTAACCAAAATATTTTTTTTATTTCTCCCATGAAATCTGTTAAAGCTGCCTAACCACTGTCTGCAATTTATTAACTTATCAAAACAAGAAAGAAAAAAAGTGTAGATAGGCCCTTTTTATCTTATCTTACTTCTCTCTCCCATACCATGACCGAGATTTTCAAATTTATTTGTAAATGTATGTAACGGCCCAGTATTAAAATAGTAATAGCTGTTAGATAAAAATGTTATAATATCAACCAAAAGTTTTGTTGCATTTGGAGTGTGTATTATTAAGTAGCTAAGTATTTACAATCCATGCCACTGACGATTAATTCAGCTGAATAAGCAATACTTTATAGCAATGTAACTTCTTGCATGAGTACACTCTTTTTTAGCCATGTTAGAGCTAGCATTAGAGTCGTGTTGCTATGGTTGTAATCATATAAACTACGTTGGTCCGTATAAACATATTGATCGCTTCTTTCTCGATAACGCTTCATTTGCCATGCCAGTGCAAACGTCAACGAAAACAGATCTTTTTTTTGATCAAGACTACATCAATATGTTGGATATCAAAGCTGCAAGTTTTCTTGGTCCAGCTGTCAAGTATGATCCGTCAAAGATGGGAGAAACTGTGATCAAAGCTGTTTTGAGTACATGGCCGTTGTTCATTACTGCACTTATTATGGCAGCCACAGCAGGTGTGTGTGTGTGGGTATTGGTAAGTTGTTTCAAAATGTTTTGGTAGTCCGTTTTTTTGGATTTTCCTCACACTTGAAACAAAAGCCTGTACGACTATGAATTTAAAAATTCATAGTCGTACAAGTGCACAAGATTTCAAATTAATTTTGTTTTCTTGCTTTGCATAGAAAACAGTGATTTTTTAGGAAAAATGACTTGTTTGTCATATTTTTAGCATTGATGTCCAGTCAAACGAAAAACATTAAAATAAAATATCTCCTCGCCTTTTTGCCTTTTTATTACTCGTAAAAAGGAAGCGACACCATGTTATACGAATATCACCGTTTCATGGCAGGAAGGATGATTTAATCGCCTTCATACCACTCACTTCTCTGTAGCAGTCAGTCTTTTAGTTTTGTCCTGTCCGCTACACACAGGTTATGTTGTATGTCCATTTTTTTGTAGGATTTATTTTTCTAATGGAACATTTACGCTCAGTGCTTGTATACGAATGCAAAGCAAATGTTGACGCAGATTTCCGTCATATAATTTTTGTTTGTCAGTTTTAATTGTAAAAAAAGATTCAGCTATGAATAAGGAAAGGCTATGCTATATAGTTCATTGTTATTTTTCTTTACCAGGATACCTACTGGAATCAAAGTGAATTTCCCATCTCGTTTCCAAGAGGACCATTTGAAGGTTTTTGGTGGGCTTTTATTTCCATGACAACAGTTGGGTAAGTATAAAATTAGAAAAAATACATTTTCATTTCAACACACTTTAATCTACAATAAGATTTTGTAAATAGTCTATCGAAGGGCTGGAAACATGTGGCGCATCATCCATGTAGCTATGTTGTTCATTCATTTGACGTTTGATGTTACATAGTGAAGGAAGCACTGCAATAAGTTAAGCGTGGTTAATCTTGCATGCTCTATGCAATAAAATCAACTATTTTATTCAAATGCATCATATGGTTTTTGCTCTCTAGCTAGCTAGATTTCGCAATATATCGGGATAAAAAACAGACTTTATTAGAGCTGGTAAAGAATAAATATCGGGAATGTTAATAAATTAGTTACTTGCAGTGATGAAAAATATACTGTATGAAAACAACAGTACCTTTTAGTGCTGTGGACAAAACTCCCAACGTCGTATACAAAGGAGTAACTTATTTAAAAGTCATGCTGGTTAAAACTAATACAATAATAACCGATTACCCCGGGCTGTACCGCAAAATATCGCCCGAGGTCTAAGTGCCGGTACAGCCCGGGGTAATCGGTTATTATTGTATTTGTTAACCGTCTAAGTTAGATAAAAATAAAAAATAAGAATTTCTGTTTAATGTTCCTAAAATAATATAATCCACTAGCACTACTTTCGTTAACACTCCAGGTCAAAATTCGAAACAGTCCTGTCTAAAAACAAACATTCTATGCAGAAAGTCCCTATAGAATAAATCTTTGTAAACAAAACATTACGATGTTCCACAGTTACAGAAGAATGAATTAAAGTTGAATGTTCAACTAAAATTTAGTTACAGCGAATGTCGAAGTAAATTTTTAACTAGCTAGCTTGGGCTAACAGAATAACATGGGCTTCAACGAGTTTTATATATTGACTGAATAACCAAAATGCTAAAGAAACGAGTCTGAAAATGAAAGGAGACGTTATAATTTCGTCGTCCTGTATTTAGTATTTTTGATAAAACTGGATATTAGATCATCGTTTTTTTATGGACAATGTAGCTAGTTAACTAGCCATGGTGAAGAAGCTTCCAGGCAGAATTTTGCTGAATCTGGTTATTTTAACTGTTAAACTTGACATTGTTGTTGTTTCTATCCTATGAAAATGTTTTTTTGATAAATGTATTGTAGGACTTGATAATAATCATTTCGAATGCTTCTTGAAACTTGTTTTTTCGTGCTTGTTTACATTTTAAGCTACCATTTTTCTGGACGACGGGCAATACCGCTACATATCGGCCCGTCGTCAAGAGCGCTAAGCCAATCAGAATTCCTAAAAACCCGTATTGCCCGCTTGCAAAATCCGGACGGTTAACAATGCATAACAGCAAGTAACGCTACATGTTACAACATGATAGTACAAGCAAGTGCTTGAAAATCAGAAAACTTTGACATAATTTTGACATAATTTTGTTATTGACATATATTTGACATAAATTTGACATAATTTTGACATAATTTTGACATAATTTTGACATAATTTTGACATAATTTTGACATAATTTTGACATAATTTTGACATAATTTTGACATAATTTTGACATAATTTTGACATAATTTTGACATAATTTTGACATAATTTTGACATAATTTTGACATAAATTTGACATAAATTTGACATAATTTTACGCTTTTTTATGTTAATTTTAGATATGGAGATCGCAAGCCAAAAAGCACAATTGCAAGACTGTTTGCTGTTCTTTGGATTCTTGTGGGAATCACCATATTTTCTATGTACACTGCTTCATTAAGCTCTGCATTCACTTCCGCACTTTTATCAATGTATGATATCACCATGTATCAGAAGAAGGTAAAATTGCTAGGGAAGAGAGGACGTTTTGGGGGTTGACTTTAATAGTCACCACCCAGGGGCGTACCATGATGACACTAAAATACAAGTAGCCCTGCGGCTTAAAGATTTCCGCCATTAGCAATAATCTAAAAAAGTACTGAACTGTGAAGAGGACCGAGGACTGAGTAATATGGGGGAACAAAATCATTGAATATTCTAAAATTTTAAATTTCAATTTTTGATTATTATTGTAACTGGAAATCATAGCTAACTTAACTTACATAAACTTCATTTCTCTATATAAGAACAATTTTAAAAGAAAAATAATAAACCTGAAAATTGATGAACAATAAAAACAAAATAAGAACAACGGCAAGGTTGAAAATTTATTTATTTTCCCCTTTTCTCTGAAAAACAACTTGGAAAATATCTTTAAAGCAAATTTTTTTCACGTAATCAGTTACGAAAGGTTATTTTCAGACTACATATACTTATTTTTTCTTTTATAACACACTTGTCACGGTTTTTTAGCTATAATACATTATCTTTCACCAAAAATATTCAACCTCAACAATTCCTCTTTAAATTAAAATTCATGAATAATTAATTAGTTCTGCTTAATATAGCTTTAGTCTACGTGCTTGCAAAATTGTACAGAAGCAAATGACGTAATTATTAAAGTGAAACGTTAATAACATCAAAGATGGCGCCTTATAAGACGATCTTCATTATGCTACACTGCACGAGCTTTAACTTTCGATAGCATATAAACTTTAAAATAAAGTGTTGTTCATTGGATAATAAAACAATTTGATGCACTGTTAGGATTCTTATTGGCTTAAAACTCATTTTAGCCTCGTTCTCAGAAAAAAATCTGTCAAAACGAGGATTTAGGCTTTAGCCTGGATAGGTTTCGGGCGTCCAGCCTAGCTGCGCTGTCTCTATCTATCTACCTATCTCTCTATCTCTCTATCTATCTCCTCAGGCGATTTTAAAGATTCCGCCTTCGCTGGCGGAAATCAAAAATATAAGTGGTACCCATTTATATCGTGCTAATTTCAGGATAATATGGTGTATTTTTGACATTGATTTGCAATTCCCGACTTTACATATCAGCAAAAACACCACTGCTGAATTATTATAACCACACCCAACATCTTTACTCTTTATATTTCCCAACCAACGAACTCAGTATAGGGCACGTACGAAAAGAGTATAAGCATATTTAGTTATAAAACTGCCAATAAGCAATCAGATCCTTTTTCAGAAAAGAAATTCGATCAAAACAAAGCCTCGATAAAACGATATTCAAACATAAAAACACTTCAATATATAACTTTTTAGATCGCTATTATGAACACATCATCAATTGGATTTCTTGCAGCCAATTCTGAAAATAGTCAAACAGTTGGTAAGAAAATTTAGCTTCTTATTCATTCTATTGGAGCAATACGTATATACAAAAATTGTATCGCCGTCTTTTTAATCAAAAGCAAAAGATCAATTGATGGATCACCTATTGAAAATATATTGTCCCTGACTAATTACTATCCGAATTGTCCGTGATAGTATGCAACCAGCGCAGCTAGGACAGATGTATGCTGTTTCTGTTAGTAGAAATAGTTAAGTCAACACAAAACACCAAATATATCGACTAAAAAAATGATAACCTCTGGATCAGCACTACGTTTGATGGTACAAAACCAAGAATTGTGCACCTTGTATAGAAGAAACGCATAACTAGCTACCTATCCCTTAATTTAGTTGTTCATATTGACCTTTCCAACAGGAAACTTTGAACTTTGTTTTACATTGGTTTAGAATTCGAATCGTTGGATGATATCAGTGCAGCTATACTAAACAAAAAAGTGGATGGTAGGTGGACTTAGCTTTAATAATACGACAGGGCACACATAGGAGCAAGAAATATAATAAAGGACACTAATCTGATTTAACAGTATTCTTCATTTAGTTAGAAATATCACTCAAGGCAGTGTTGCTTTGATCCAATACGTCACAATATATTTTAGCAAAAAAATCTTTTTATACGTGAAGATTCATATTAAATGGTTTGTCCTTTAAAATGGTTTTTAAAATAAGAAATGTTTTTTTTCTTTAGGAGTGGCTCTTGATGACTATTCTGCAAACTTTTACATGGAATATCTGAAAGAGCATGGAATGAAAGATATCTCTTTGTATCATCGTGTCAAAATTTCGGGCTGCTCATATGGCATTATGTCGTATAATACAACCAAAACAAAACTGTTTAGATCATTTTTTGAAAGCAATGACGACCAGAGAGATGTAATGGCATCCATAGCTATGGCTGAGCATAAGGTACTACAAATTCATTTAGTTTTATTTTCAAAAAAATTGCACTGAAAAAAATGACTGATTAAATATAGGCCTCAAGTTGGTTAAACGTGCTTAGGTAGTACTTTGATATACCTGCACACGGCTTAAATTTCTCTGTTACTCAAATGATTGTAAACTTTAAGTATCTCTGCTTCTTTTATAAAATGAGCTTTTTTAAAATGTTCAGTTAATGTATTTGTGAAAATTAGGTTGATATTGTTCAGATTGATAGAAATATGGAGACTGTCATGTAAAAGTCGAATTACATGATGGAAAAAACGTTATTTGCATTTTCAGATATTTCAATCTTAACTGTGCTAAAAATATGCTAAAAACATATCAGGATGATTTTTGCCAAAAGTTAACGATATTTACGTTGGGACGAAAAAGCAAATCCCTTACAAAAAAGGCGTGTATTCTGAAGGAACAAAAAAAACTTGTTTGATTTAGACGATCATTTGGATTAAAAGAGTTGGAATTTCATGGGTTCCATTAATTCCTTAATCATATAAATCATATGTTTTTTAATGGTGAAAATTTCAAAATTTGTAAAGAAAATTATACATTCCTTGTCTAATATCAAAAATCATAAATAATTTTTCTATCATGTTTCCCATGTCCAAAAATTCGTTAAGAACATTTTTAGCGTAAAACAACTCCAGAATTTCATAAAAAGAACTTGTTATTTTCTTGCAATAATATCAATATTCTTTTCTTTTTAGCATGGCTCGGCTTTGACTAAACCACTGGTGGAGGATAACATCTTCATTTCCAGTAACACACCAATGTTCTTGTCAACAATACTTGCACTAGTCACCACATGTATCATCACCACCGTTCTTGCATTGCTAGTTAAATATGTGGCCTTAAATTGTGCCATTTTTAAAAAATTATTTTCAAAGAAGGAAGGTAAGACATTATTTAGTTATATCATGTTGCATGTTTAATCAAAACTATCTTAATGCAAGGGTGCACAAAAAGTAATTTATCCCAGTTATAGGAATTGAAAGCTGTTGCTTAGAGAGTGTTGTTGTTAGCAAAATTCGAATTGATTGATCCTAATCAAGTTACACGTATTTTTTATTAATAAGAAACCTGTTTATAAGAAACTAAGAAACTGTCAGTATTGAACTTTTTAACTTCAAATCAAGAACCTTTGTACCATTACTTATGTTATTATAAACTTTTTAAAAAACTTTTTGCAGTTCTATTGATCGAACGATCGAATCTTAATTTTAATTAGCAGGGGATAACCATAGGATGTAATAGGGTTAGAAGTTAAACTAAAAAAGTTTGACAATATTTTTTTCCATTTTTTTTAGAACCACTACTTACAGCGAACGAGCTAAAAACAGATGATCTAATTGTGGAAGCCATTACCAGTTTGAATAAACTTCTCGAAGAAAGAAACAACAAAGAAAAAACATGCACAGTCTAGATTTTTGTTCTTCCATGTGAATGAATTTTACAAATCTAGTTTTATTTCAGTAGTTTTAGCATCTCAAAATACGCTTATTTCAATGTATCAATATTATTTCTTTGGTGAACCTTACAGTTTATGGTTGGCGATAATTTTCAAAGATATAACACAAAATATTGTGTTTTGTATAAAGTGTTCCAGTTTTGTGAAATTCGTGACATTCAGTCAGTCCATAGCTCTTACTGTGTATTGCTTTTATTACACATGGACATTACACTTCTGCGAAAGACTACAAAATGCAAAGAACCTTCTTTAGACTGGTAAAAGCTTTATTGAACTGTCCTAACGTCTGAAGAGTTGAGTGCCCTAATTTATATAAAAACATTTTCTTACAAAATAAAAAGAGAATTTCGTTCACAGGCAATAGCAATGGCATGATGGTAAAGATTACCCATCTAGCAAAGAGGAGTTTTGCCTCTTATATTTTAAAGGTATTTTAATCAAAACAGATTAAAAGATTACCTCGGAATGAACGAAATTATAATTAATGTTAAATGAAAAAATTTGTTTTTTCTAATACTTATTTTCTGTCTCAGTTCTTTTGCCTATTTAGCTACTGAGGTTAAAATATCTTACAAATGTTTAATTTTTCACTAAATCTGAACGTAAATGTTTTATTAGATATTTTACTATCGAATGATGGTTCCACCAAATGTTAACCCTCCTCTGCTCTCACACCCTGCGCTTATACCAACCTTCCTGTATTAATTTGTTAACATGAGAATGTAATTAACTTATTTACCTGTTTAGCTAATTTTGCTTGTTATCAAACTGAAACAGTATGTCTGATCATACCTTTACGATCTGAATGCAAGTAGTATTAAGAATTAAAAAAGAAAAATATATTGGAGTGACATTTAATTTAATTAAGTAGAGCAACCATGCTTTTTCTCTCAAAATATTTATACTTTCTATTTTACACCCCCTTCCTCGCTTGTTCGAACACCCAATTTTGAATTTTCCGTATATTTACCACCCACATATATTCCCACCATCCCGTAGTCAGTGCTGTTCATGTCAAGAAAATCCTAATTGACTGACCAATGAATAAATGCAAAATAGTTAATGAGGGATTCTTTTGCTAAAAGAATCCCTCACAAAATTAAATCAATTAAAATACAAATACTGACTTGAGATATGCAAATCATCCACTATTATTGAAATAGATATTGAATGAACGAATATACATGTTAATCCAAAGCGATTATTTCCAACTTAGTCATGTAAACAAAAAATTTAATAAAACTCTATCCAGATTAAACCGATTAATGCAAGAAGGATTTTTTAAACACCTCATGCTAATATCTGTCTTGATTAATCTAACATGATAAGTCAGTGTGGTGTAGTTTGTATAACAGAGACAATAATAAATCAAACAAACACAAATCGTGACCACTCAAGTTTTCTTTCATATTCTGAAAAAAACAATTTGATTATTTATTTATAAGGCACAAGTTACTAGAAGAAAATGCATGGTATGAGAGCAGACACGTACATTATTAACAGACAAGAAGTCCTTTAAACCACTGAAAAGTATCTCAGGTTGGCATTCATAAATTCCCATGAACTGACAGTTACCCCTTCAGCGAAACATAATGAGCTTTATTCTCGAACAGTATGTTGCTCCAATAGGGAGATAATGTCCAGCCAAAACGGAAAAATCAAACCCTAAGTGTACCATTTAAAATACATTGAGCATGCCACAGCAGGATTTTTGTACTTGTTTTTGTCCTGACATCCGGTTATCATATTTATCATGTATGCATAAAATAATTTTTCACTTCATACAGGCAATACAGGTAAGAATGCATTTATAGCAAAGTAACAAAAATGCTTCACTTGTTTTTTATTATCTTAGCTGGCAATTCTGTGATATACTCCGTATTTCTTGTTAAGTTTATGTCATTCTTAAAACAAAATTCAACCCTGATAGATACGTGTAAAGCTATTTTACATTCGATTACGACACAGTGGATTAGTCATTTAGCGTATGCGTTGGTACTCTCTGGGCTTCTAACAGCGTGCTTCAGGGAAATAGTTTAATTAGGTTTACTGCACCTTGTAAAGCAAGCCGTAGTAAGTGTCAAAGTAAACAGTTAAAAAGAAAAAACGAAAAAAAACACGTTACTATAGTAACACCTTTACGTCAATTCATTGTGGTAATTATGGTACGTAATTATCTCTTTCTTTATTATCTTCAATCTTATTCCATATGGATTGCGTGTATGTGACGTGGCATTGTTTCATATCTTTTCTACATGATCTAAATCGGCCTTGGAAATGAGACCCTTAGTTAAAGGATCGTAGATTGTATTAGAAATACAATCTTGGTCAAAATATAATTTTGTTGCCACCAGTAATGGCATTGGCTATTTCCATTTTAGATTGAGGAAGTGAGAGTGAACTTAGGATTATTTGGTTTAGTCCAAACTCTTACAATGTGCTAATAGTTGCTGACGTCAGCTTGACAATTTTCCTCGAATATCTGTGCTTTCGTGGGCCCTGACTTGGTTGTTTGTTTGTTGCGTAGGCGAAGCTAGAGGATGCGAATAGCAAATTTTAAACGCTTTTCACCTACGCGTGAGCATTGACCGTTTGCTCTTTTGTCGGTATTCGAAAAATGACAAAAATACTTGCCTTTGTCTCAAAAGTTTTATCCAAGAATGTAGTGCACTTTAAAGGTGATTACTTTAAACATGCGTACTTATTCGAAGAGAGGGAGTCTCTGAAAAGGTGAATATGTTGGAAAACCTTGACATACACAATGGTTTCATAACGTGTACAAAATTTTTCGAAAACTATTTACAGAAGAAGACGATATTTTAACGCCACTCCCTAGAAAGCATGAGCAATCGCCTCATTTAATGGCTATCAACGATTTCTGCGTTTTTAAAGACATGGTTTGTCAGCATTTCTTATCTGTGCTTTCTTTGCGGTAGGCATATGATGCAAACATTTGCAGATATTTAGGTAACCATGGCAATCATCACAAATAAGGCAATATAATGCATAAGTTGTTTTGTCCCATATAATCTTGTACAACGTAAAATTTCAACTTTTTTAACAACCAATGAAATGTTAGATTTTCTCTAGAAGTAATTACTGACAACTTCAGCCGAATCAAATCGAGTTGTCTATTTTGTTACTGATTAGCAAGTCCTTTAATAGAGTTTACCTACATGGCATGCCAGGGATCCCGGGTTTTTAAATTCATAATACTGTAGAAAAATAGTATTGATAAGTAATGAGTAATATATTCATATTCTTTTCTCAGGAGATTTTTTATCTTTTTGATATCAGTAAGTGCTATGAAATGTCAGGCAGCAATACTATGCAGTCCTCTTCTTATAAACGATGTTATTAAAACGATGCTACAAGCGGAAAGGTTTTTACCATAATTTGACTTCCTTTACGTAATTTTTTTTTACCTGCTGATTTTTTCAATCTTTACCCACAAGGGCACGATTCCGTTATACGAAATCATTGAAACTCATATATTGATATGACTAAAGAATTTCCAGCCTAGTGAAATAAGCTTTCTTTCGAAAATCAAAATTCAGTTTGCTTATACGAAAGCTCGGAGGTAAACAAATGTCTAAGAACAAATCCCAAATTGAAATCAACTAATGAATAGATATTTGTCAAAGCAAATTGACCAATGGGCACAAATTCTGCGAAGCAGCGTCTTAACCTTAAACATTCCGGAAAAAAATTATGTTTGTTCGACTGAGTGAAAATGTTTGCTCAAAACATCGAAGAATAAAAAGGTCTTCCGATATTGGCCATGTGACCAAATCAGTATGCTGTGGATTCTGCTGCTTCAGGTATGTATCCATGTCACAACTATTCACACCACGCCTTGCTACAGTATCCATGAGAAGATCTGTTAAGAAATGAACATTGTAGCTAGTTATGATTGAGTTGGAGCTATTACGTGAAATTCTGTTTGCTGTGCTGCGCAAGGAAACAAGAGCCAATAAAAGCGAAATCTCAATTACATGTATGCTTGTTCTTCGACTTTAACTACTCATCAAAGTATAGTGGCAAATTTTTGAAACTATCGAATTTTACTTCTTATCTTACCCTGCACAAACTGGAGCGTTTCGAGTCCAACATTTTTCCGATAATAAAATATCAGGTAAGATTGAGACACTGAGTACGACATGCACTTACACATTTTTTTACATGCCACTGAACAAACACGTAGGATCCAAACGGATAACCGCCTTCAGGTAGTAGTTGATCACTGTATATTTTGTAAAAATCGGCTTCAACTTGAAATGCTCTTTTTATATGCTCATTCTGAATTTTTTCTTTTATGTTTTAATTATTTTTTCAAATATTTAGGGTGTAAAATCTAACTACAAATCTAAGTAAAATCGAAACCATTGATTCTGCGTAAAACATGTATTTTCCCATGCATGTTTTGTTTTTATTCCGGAGAAAAAGAGAAAAACAGTAAAATTTGGTCTGGTATGATTTTATTATTCAGCTATTCCCAGGCTTATTGTTCATATAAAATTGTTCTCATAAAAAAGAATGTACAGAGAAGAAATTTATATTGAAATATGATATACTTTATAAATACTTCATCAACCTAAAAATAAATAAAAATATAAAAAGAACATTGACGCAAACTGTCAATTGGTATTACTAATTTTTACGCAAGTCAATCACGACAACATCTCTTTTTCACTATAGTTTAATTTTTTTTTTTAAAATCGAAGAAATATAGAAAAAAGAATATCTAGTCTTTAAATCTATACAACTGATGAAAAAAACGAACATTACGTTACCTTGGCAAAAACTGATCGCAAATTATGATTTTTTTTATCTCTTAAATTAAGATATAAAAAATGAAGAATACTATGGCTTATGCAACCAATGAAGATGGTAGGTATATAAAGTTGTAAGACTCAATTTAAAATGTTGCTTTTAAATAAAGAAAACTTAGATATTCAGAGTCGCCTACTTTACCAGTTCTATCCGCACTTTTCACATATTTTGCCCAAATTCGAAATTAACGAAATTTTTCGAAGTTAAAACTCTGTTAAGTTTTATGGCTAGATAACTAGATAGCTAGTTATCTGGATAGCTAGTTAGCTAGATATCTAGTTAGCTAGATATCTAGATAGCTAGAACGTTGATGATACAGACTAGTAGGGCCATTTTGTCGTGCACACTGCTTAAAGTGTGTTAAGGTGATATTCACCTTAAAGAAAGAAAGTTTGCTGGAAAGATGATTTGAAGATACTGTTTTAGGGCAATATTTATCTAAATATCAAAATACTTTGTTTCGGATAAAAATTGACATAGTAAAGGAAAAACTGAAATTGACTGTAACGTTAAAATTTTTATTTGTTGTCAAGTGATATTGTTTTACGTCAAAACTCATCTGGAAATTAAAATTTCTTTGTTTTCCACAAAACTTAAAAAAAAAGATCAACATTAACAACAAACAGGAAAAAAAACGTCACGTAAAATACCATTTTTGGTAAAATCGGTAAGAATTTTATATTTTTCCACCAAGTACCAAAACAGGGCCTGAAATTAAAGTTAATTTTAAATTATTTAATCATTTAAAGCTTAGTACTATTACCTACTGCTACAAAACTGCATTAATTTTACTCACAATTTCACTTTTATAAGAGTCGTAATAAAAAACGTGATTTTTTGAATTGCATCGGCTTCTTATTTTACACATAACCAAAATACGTAATGAAATATTAATTTAACATGTAAAAAACGAAAAGAAATGTTCTTAACTCTCAACCCAACAACCACAATCGAATAGCGTTCTGCTAAAAGTTAAAAAAATCTTAAGGGCGCGAAAACTTGTTTTTTTGCTAATTTAAAAATGCGGCTTGATGAAAAAAATAATAAAAGGTAAAAATGAATAAACATTAAACAAAACCTACGGTTCAAAACAAGTTACATAAGACACCAGGTACGTTATGAGAAGCCAAGAAGGTTCTTCATATTTCATATTACATTCGTTATGTTATTGAGGAGCGTCAACACAGCCGACGCACATCAACATCGTAGAGACATCGTATCGACATCAGGTTTAACATCGGCGCAACGTCCGCTAAACGTCAGAATAGAAATCAGCGTAGACGCCGAACGTCGAAGTCTATGCGACGTCAGAGCGCAACGTTTTCTCGACGTTGTGTCTACGTTGAAAGACATCTACCGACTTATTACAGATTTTTACCTACGTTGGGGTGACTTAGCTACATGTTAACACACGTAACAAAAAAGAATCCAACCCAAAATGCTACCGTTGATACATCCTTTGTCGCACCATACAATTTTATAAGAACAATTTTACGAGGACAACGAGACCGGGAACAAAACAACACCATAATAAATACGAGAAAATACATCTTTTAGAAAATAAATTTATGTGTATATTGTATTTCAAAATGAAAACGTGTTCAAAATGTAAGGACAGTTAAAAACAATTTCAGACTGAACATAAAAAAAACAACCACTTTAGGCTGAAGTCAAATTTCCATGTTCTTATAAAAAGTGTATGGCGTGATCACATACATGTAAAATGCAGGAAAATATCGACGCTAAAGTCGACTTGAATTACCACTAGATTTACACTGTTAAAATAATCAGTGTATTTAAACGTAATGAAAATATTTGTGTTTGGTTGGAGCTGTGTGTACCTTAACACTATGGTTACAAGGTACAGCATCTACAAGAAAAAACAAACACAAAAATGAAATGCAAATATCAACACTCTAAAAACATCAAATCGTTAATCACAATAAAAGCGAATGGTAGCTAATAAACATCCACGTGTTATATTTATCGAAAGCTTAAACAGGAAATTAGATTTGCCAAATTGCTGCTGTAATTAAATTTTGTTTTTGTTGCAGCACATGAACTTTAAGCAAAGATGATTACAACGCTGTTGCTATGTGTATTATTTCCTCTTGTGGGTGGCTCCGGAATTGTTCATCATGAGGATGGAACCATAGCTTGCAGCAGTCGATTCGAGTATCGAAAGGAAATGCTGAAGTACTTTACAGGTTGTGAGGAAGTCATAAAACATAATAAACTTTGCGGGAAAGAGATTACAGTAGCGTACAGCTTACATCCGCCGTATGTTTTCCATGACAAAAACGGAAGCGTCATTGGAATCCTTCCAGGTAATTAGCTATCCAGTCATTTCAATGTGTAGGTATATTTGATAATCATTCAGAAAAATTTTATGTTATTTTGGCAGATTTTATTCGGTATGCTTTGGAGTCTTGTTGTTACGGATGTAACAGTGTAAAATTTGTTGGTCCCTATGGTTCATTAGAAAAATTAGAACAGAACGCAACACTTACTATTCCAATTCAAACGTCAACGAAAAACAAGTTATATTTTGGTCACAGCTTTATCCATATGATTGAAGTTAGAGCAGTCAGTTTTCTTGGACCTGCAATGAAACATGATCCAAACAAAATGGTGATGACAATCTTCTCCGCTGTACTGAACACCTGGCCTTTGTTTGTCATTGCATTTGCAATGGCAATATGTTCTGGTGTAATAATCTGGTTATTGGTAAGTTGTTCTTTTATGCCTAGATAATTTTTACGCACCTTAATGGGACATGCTTTCGCGTGGATTAATTTTGCGGACTTTGAGATGTTTTTGATAATTCTAATTCACGAAGCTTTAGATAACCTGCAAAATCTAATTCAACGTTGTTTTTAAAAATTGCACCGAGATTTTTGTTGTCGATTCTTCTGCTCTTTATAACATTATAACATTAAAATACGCCAAAACTCACTAAAAGTGAAACTACTAAAAATTGACCCACGCTAGAATGTATCCTTTGAAGCATTATTTATCTCATATTCAACATGAAAACTCTTTACATATATATTGTTTCGACATTAGGATTCTGATTCAAATCGTGACGAATTTCCAAACTCATTTCCTAAAGGACCATTTGAAGGATTCTGGTGGGCAATAGTTTCTATGACAACAGTCGGGTAGGCTGCTCAATTCTGTCACAGAGATTTCTTAAAACTTATATAGGCTTGTTTTGACACGATATTCTTTTTATTAAGCTACGGAGATAGAGCACCAAAAAGTACCCTGGCGCGTATCTTTGCTGTTCTTTGGATAGTGACAGGAATTACTTTGTTCTCAATGTATTCAGCATCATTAACATCATCGCTCACATCTGCAGTCATTTCTTCACATGATTTTTCCTTGTATCAAAAGAATGTAAGTTACCAATTAATATATGGAAGGTGGTATACCCCTTTTTGGATCAGAAGTCTCTGTTTTTTACATCATATATTAATTGGAATACACCTCAGCGTTAAAATATATAGGTGCAGTAAGCCATGTCAAGAATCTTTGTCCAATGCCCTCTTTAGTAAACTTGTCATTGTTATAGATTGCTGTGTTGAACACCAGTACAGTCGGCGTAAAGGCGGTTGTAGGTGTTAATGGAAACTACAAAGGTATGATTGTTTTTAATTTTTTATATGTGTTTTCCTGAAGAAGCATAATTTGCGATAAAAATTTGTTTCAAGGGAAAACAAGGGTAGGCTTCTTTGGAATCTTATTCGCGTACATATTAAAATTCTTAAAACGTTTTACATGTCCGTTTCTTTAAAACATATGTTCGAAATCTTACATTATAAAATAAACGCTCCCAACATCAAATTGCTTTGAACACTCACACAAATCTTAGTAACTTTTATAAATATAAAACAAGTACGTCCAAGATTTATACTTGCATAGAATTCTTTTTTAAACGTAAAACAAACGATTACAATCATGCTACAACCAGTATTCTTTTATTGCAGGAAGTACTCTCCAGTTTTATGTTACAGTCTGTCTTCTTGATTGTTGTTAAGTATCCGGATTCGTCAAATAAGGGTATTATAAAATGTCTAGTGAAGACTGTTCTTTATAATTACATAATTCACATAATCTTTTCATTTACTAGCCTATGGTACACTAACAGAGATTGGGGAAGCAATTCATGACAATGCAGTCGATAGTAAGTTATCTACCTCAAAGGCTAATTTCATTTCGTCAGTCAGAAGCTCACAAGATTCCATTTTGAAGTAAATGAGAATTTGAGACTAGGAGAAATATATTGTAGTACATTTTCTTAATAAAAGAGTTTTACATTGACATGCATAAATAACACAAAATTATAGTTAAGAAGTATGGAATTATGACTGATTCTAACATACCAAAGTTATGTTAAATATTGATATGTAACAAACTCATTGTCCATGTACTTGTTTGAACACAATATCGTTGAAGGATTCTTTAAAAGTACATAAAGAGTAAAATAGTATGACGTTCTGAAGGAAAATTGCAACTTTTGAGTGTCATCTTTAGTCGTGGCATTGGACGAGATCATAGCAAACTTTTTCGTGGATGATCTCATATCAGATGGACTGCATGATTTGTCCTTATACGATCGGGTAACGATGACTGGTTCGTCATACGGTATGCTCAGCTTCAACAACAATTTCACTCAGTTATTTAAAACTTTCTTTGAAAGTAACGATGATCAGCGGGACATAATGTTGAATACAGCAATGAAAGGTCACAACGTAAGTAGAATGCTTTTGTTATCTGAATTATAGATCTTACTCTTTTCGCTAAGCTTTGCACCTATGTTAGTAACTATTTATTCCATAGGTAAGGGTTTTACCAGAGCACCCTGTCTTCTGATGTATCATACAGCTTTTACAATTAAAGTAGTGTTATTGTGACCGACGGAAAATTAAACTTTTCATTATGCAGTCTTGCTTGATTTAAACAGCTTCTCTGTCAAAGCTAGGAAACCCAAACTGAACTTAATGCACGGTAATTTTATTAAAATAAAAACAGTTTAAGTTTTTTTTTTATAGCACGTTACAGAACATTTTACACATTTGCAAATATTGCGTCCAGAGTGCCGGATTCAGATTACCGAGTCCCAAGTCCAGAGTCCCGGCCATGGTCTCGGGTCCTGAGCCCCATATTTGTGATATGCCAAGGAATACAGCTCAATTTTTTTTCTTTCAGCACGTTACAGAACTTAAAAGCAACACAGTCGAAGCAAATGAATTTTTCACCTCAATGAAGATGTTTACTCAAAGTTTGGTTGCATTGATTATCATCACCATCATTCTGATTGTACTTGGTGTCGTAAAAATGAAACTCAATCGTACCAATACGTGCAGACGGCGTAAGTTACTTTGCGTAACCCGAATCTTTTTTGGCGATCGGAATTTCCTTGCTATTCCCTCACAATTTATAATCTCGTGAGGAATACAGCTAACTATCGAAAAAAAAATAAAATAAATAAAACAGGTACATTGGTTTACTTCAGTAAAACAATTACGACAATTTACCAGTATTGTGGATACTGGGTTTTTTAACTATGGCCGTCCGGTACAATTAGCACGCCCGGCTACGCTTCTAGCAATTATTTTACTGTTCCGTCATAAGAAAAAGGGGCTGGATCTTTAGTTTGAGCAGTTAGGGATATAAACGTCACATTTTATGGTTGTTTTTAAAAGTAAGAAACAGTTTTTTTGCCAACGTTCCAGGAAAGTCGAGGCAGCAAAGAATTCCTATATTTCCATTAAAAAGTTAAATCACTGCCACATTAGTGAAGATATTTGAAACAATAAATGCGCAACCTAAATTCCTAGAAAAAATGTTTTACAATTGTCACATTCCGAAAGAAAATAGCTACCAATGTCAGCCTTTTTGTCATAGAAATAAAACCTGTTTGAAAAACAGAGAATGGAAAATTTATCCATACAAAGTTTTGTGAATTACAGCGTAAGCAGGCTTTTTTCCTTTCAGAATAGGTGTAAGTGCCATGTGTATTAACACTGGGTCCCTCTTCCTTTTGCTTTGCTATGTTTAGATGGCAAAAAATAGTAAAAGAAAATATAAGAACAATGTGATAAAACAAGAAACTCTTTCTTCACTTACAGGTACAAGCAAGGGAGACGACGAAATTCCTATGACACAATTAATGGAAGATGAAGATAAACTCATTCTTATAGCTGACGATATCTTTAAAAAGTTGAAGCAAAAAATAAAGAAAGGAGAATAGACGTGTTTTATAAAGCAAGGTTACTTGACTGCACAATAGCTTGCATCGCGAGGAGCTGCATTGCCAACGCGGTCAGTTCACTAAAATAATTACTCATGAACAGTTATTATATTAGATAAAAAGTCAATGACATGGTGATGTTTGCACGGTTAGATGTGAAATAGCTTTTATACTCGTTATTAAACCTTTTAAGTCATGAGCAAAGGTGATATTAGAAAGGTGATATTAGTGAAAATTTTACTTGAGTAACAACGGCCCAATATTAACAAGGGGACGCATTCGGTTATTATTAAGAAAAACCTTGCCTATGATGGCCCAGGTAAATTAGAAATTTTTCTTTGAAAACTACGAAGAATTGTGCATATCACTTCCTCTAGAATTCCACAGGCTTTCTTCCAAAAAAATCTAGTTGAAATCTAACTGTGTTCGCCTCATCTAATGTCCGTGTAAATAATGACATTTTCACATTTCTATTGTTTTACCTAGAATAGTTGTTTTGTAAGATTTATTTAAGAATTTATATCGTGTTTTTACACATACCACACACACTAGGAATCACGCATTAGGTCGTCGCACACTATATATATGCGCTTGTACAAAACAATTTTGGTTTTGATAATCTTTTGCATGTCAAAAAGCTGTATATACAAAAAGAGTCTCTTAAATTCTTCTTATTGAGGAAAAGAAAAATATGGAATCAGTGAATTTAAGTTGTAAACAGATATTTATCAAATAATCAACTAGCTTGGTCATTATGACGATTTTGGAATTGTGGGTAGGATGTTCGGAGATTTTATTATCAACGCAGGAGGGACATCTCTCCTCGATAGAAAATTCGGTAAACAGGTAACCAAAGTTTGACTCTGAGACTAATATTTTTACCAACTTTATAATTACGTATCAACCTTTTTTACCGATTTTTTGGCCGATTTTTTCTTAGTGTGATACAAAGAAAGAATTTGTTTAGCTGCTTCACATATTTTAGGTTAAAAGGAGAGAAAGACGTAACAAATAAAAATGAGCAAAAATGTCATCGAAATAAACTGTTCGCTTATTTTTATTAAGTACTGCTAGTGCTGAAAAAAAATTGTTTTGTTTACTAAAAAAATAAGTAATTAAAAATGTGTTATAATGAAGTGACTAACTTTTTTATTGAATGAAAAATTTTAACTAACCCTTTTGCCGTCTTCTTTAACCAGTGAGAGTGTAGTTCTATCTTTTTCTTAGATCTCTTCTTTGTTTCGAAAAACAACAGGCGCCAGTTTTTAATTTCTATTTTAATTTTAAAAATTTAAATTTCTAAAAAATTTGGGTACAGGCGCCAGCACCCTAACATGGGATTTTTTTCTTTATACAAAAGAAATTCACACAGCTGTACGAACAAAACTAAATTCAAGCCTGATGCTGTTATGACTTAATATTGGTGCACAGACTTTATAAGACTAGCACAAAACAATTTCATCAAAATTTAAATATAATTGCAGCTTATGATGAAGCGTTTGAATTTATAGTCATCACGCATAACTAGAAACTTTTTCACCAAAGAAGTGAGATTCAGATAACTTGGTTGTCGGTCAACAACACTGTTTTAACCCTAGAAGGTTTATAGTTGTTGGCTCTAACGATTCATAGAGCAGGAAACTCCAAGAAAACGAGACCCAAAGCATCCCTAATTTTAAGACTGTAATGTGACAATAAACTTGATTATCATCCACCCGTAAACAAATTACTCTGTTGAATAACAAAAAATCCGAATTTCTTTAACACTCCTCCGCTTTTTCATTTGGGAAGTCACTTTATTGTTTTGAATAATCTCAAGGGAGAAGAATGGCGGGAAAAAAATGTTTTGGTTGTTAAATTGATAAAGTTTTGTATTATAAATTTAATATAAAACTTGTTCTGAGCATAATTCGTCGAACTATGCGATCTTAAAGTGGATAATAAAACATATATTCTATTCGCTGAAATCAAATATCGAAACTATTCAGTCTCGCTTTAATAATATTCAACTAAGCCAAGGCCTCCTAAGCTCAAATGAATAATTGTCGACATCTGATTCCACCTCATCCAATATGTGTTCAATATATATAGACCATCTTGTATAAATATTACTAAATAAAAAAATAATGAAATAAATATGTAAAAAAAAGTCTCGTGGACATTTTTTGGGTTAACTACAACATACCTCCACGACTCTAATAATAATAATGGTAATAAAAAAGTTCATGGCATTATTTTGTATAAAAATATACGGTCAGTTGCTTAAAATGTCTTTTCTATAAAGTTCATTAGATATCATAAATATTTTAGCAAGCTGTTTTGACATTTAGGTAAAATTACAACAAAATCGCATAGAGATCAACTAGTACAACCAACTTAACAGGTTTTCAGGGAATTTCAAAAGTATTAATGTTTAATTCACCTAAATCGCAAGGAGTTTTTCAATGATTTTGTTTGCCTTTCATTTTCATCGATTTTATCTTTAAAAGGTGTTTTTATCACATGAAATAAAGATAATAGTTAAACTTCAATCTACAAAATATTTTCTCTAAAGGCTAACGCTAATAATGATGTTGTAGTCTTGTGGAGCAGCTTGCGTTGTTGTTGTTTTTATAGTAGCTGTTGTTGTTGTTGTTGTTGTTGTTTGTTGTTGCTGTTGTTATTGTTGTTGCTGTCATAAAATTGATGTCCACTGTATTCCCCTGCAACAGTTCTCGCGCCGTATTAAATCAATATGATGGAAATAAGTTTATTATTAAAGATTAGCAGTAGGACGAGTTTAGTTGGTCATTTGTTGAAAACTGAAGTAGTTTTGCTTCATCCATACTAACTTTGTTCATTTCTAAGGACTGCAAGGCGTTTAGAGCTTGTTATATTTAGCTGTCGGAGTTTGTATAGGAAACGCATCGCTTCATTTAACCTTTGAACTCCTGTAAAGTTTTTAGTCATTGTAGAAATAATAGTCATTCAACAACGATTTATTTATTCATGTGGAGATTGAGTTGAAACATTGTTAATGCAATTTTAAGGTGATAGATTGCCAGTACCATGCCAGTACCAATGAAGTAATCTTACAGGTTAGACAGAATATCAGAGAACAAACTAATAAAGACGTGTGAATGACACATGGGAAACATAGAGATGCAGTGAATAATGCAATAATATATGTTTTTCTCGACTAATATCCTATCAGTTAAAAATTTGCAGCAAAGTGATGCACATGTTAAAATATTACAGGTAGTAATGCAGTTCTTGATTCGAGCTTTCTTGCTAACTCTTAACCTACGCACTCTTCTTGGTTTTGGTATTGACCACCATGAGTATAACAATGTGGAATGCACCAATCGATTCGAATATCGACATTTGTTCAAGCGTCGATTTAAAAATTGCCAGGATACCATCAAACATCACAATGCGTTATGTGGGATGAATCTTACCATTGCTTACAGCCTGCATCCTCCTTACGTCTTCCATGATCATAATGGAGAAGTAAGAGGCATTTTACCAGGTAACTGTATATAAATTAGTGCGCTACACATCTGTTAAGATTGCTATATTACAAGAAAAAGGATAGCCTTTTCTCATTTGAACAACTATTTTTTTTAAAACATAACATTGTAATTTAACAGTTTTAATTACCGTATTGGTCAATTTATTCAACAATCATTGTGGAATCATTTTAAGAATTATTTCAGGTTTTAAATGTCGATTTTCTAAGAATGACGAGGCTTTAACTAGAAGGTATTAAAGTGTATGTACAACGGCATAAGAATGAGTAAAAATAAAAATAATATAAAATTATCTCTATTTTCCTTTTTATGTTTTATGGATTTCATTCGCTTGACGGATTTTCTTTCTCACTACTTCCATACATAGATAAAATCTAATTTTTACAAATTTAATGTGTCTGCAACAGTCTGTAGCTACAGTCTGTTGTTTACCATTTCAAAATTTGATTCTATCCAAAGAACGCTTGTGACAATAACATTGAGGTAGTACAGTGCTGATATGAAAAACGGTAATGACAAATTGATTTGTACTAAAACTTCTGCTCCATTCTAGATATGATCAGATATGCACTTGAATCGTGTTGCTTTGATTGCAACAGCATTAATTTTATTGGTCCATTCAATCACATGGGAAAATTCTATAAGGATGCTTCTATAGTTATACCAATTCAGACATCGATCGCGAATAAAAAATATTACAGTCACAATTACGTACATATGCTTGCTGTCAAAACTGTCGCATTTCTTGGTCCTCCTGTAATTCATAGCTCAGAGAAAATAGCAAAGGTTATTTTTCAGTCCATTTTTAATACATGGCCATTGTTTATAACAGCGCTCATGATGACTATTACAGCTGGAGTTATCATGTGGTTACTAGTGAGTATTCAGATAAAATTAATATTTCATTCGTAAGTGTCATCGCTAGATGGTCTGCTTATGTGTCAATGCATTTGACTTGTCAGATATTTAAAATAGCTCACTTATATCGATCCACCTGATTTATGCAGGAATCAGTAATAATGCTTATCACATACCCAATTACAAATAGTAGATATTGATGGCTATTTTTATGTTGAAGGATGGTGGGACTAATTCAAGAGAATTCCCGGATTCTTTTCCAAGAGGTCCATGTGAAGGATTTTGGTGGGCCTTTATTTCAATGACTACTGTTGGGTAAGGAAATATTTTAACATTGAACTTTGAGAGAAAGATAAACTATCTAGAAATTAAGGAATATATTACCTATTTTAAAAAAATACGTAAGACTTTTATTACACGTTCTTTATTGCCTTTTACTGAATTAAAATCTGATCAATACACCTTTTGTAATGTGAAAAAAAGTCCTAGTCTGTGTAACGAAGCTTTCTTAAGAACTTTAGATACGGAGACAAGTCTCCTAAAACAACAATGGCTCGAGCATTCGCTGTCATCTGGATCACTGCAGGCATCATTATATTTTGCTTGTATACAGCGTTCCTCACTTCGACCCTAACATCAGCGATTATAACATCACAACAAATATCACTATATCAAAAAACTGTAAGTTGAAAGAATAAAGTACACCGCTTAGCTTAAACAAGTTTATTTTATAGTTATACTTTATACTATAAAAATATATCTCTATTTGTTTTATTTGTGTGCATTTCAGATAGCTGTACTTAATACGACGACTGTTGGCATCATAGCAACGTTAAACGAAAATGCAAACTTTAAAGGTAATAGGGTATGGTTTCATTTTTGCTTTACCTCCTTCTCTCTTCAAAATGTAGCTTTTTAACAAACGTCCTAAATGATTAATCAAGTATTCACGGTAGTTTATCTCTAAAATCATTTTTCTAGAGTACAGCTCCGTTTGGCATATCGAGAAAGCTTTAAATAATGGTGAAGTTGATGGTAATTCTTTTTTTTAATTTAAGGTTACTTTCCAAGTGTGTTTGTCTATTGTGTAGGCAGGTATAAACATCTAGCAAAATCCTTAATTATCAAGTAATCGATAGATTTGGGTGTTTGGATCTTTTGCCTCAAGTTACTCGTTATTCAATACCCTATAGCTATATTAAAAGATTGAACATTATATTGATTCTTTGAATATCAATGCGCAGTTGGAGGACTTCTTTGGTGGTAACGTTTTCTGAGTTCGTTTATTATGGTTGGCAGTGTTATTCTATAGCTGTTGCTGTTTTAGCTATTGCGTTGGATGAAAACATCGCCAACTTTTATATGGAACATATTTTAACAAAAGGAGTACCAGACATATCATTGTATCATCGTAGCAATATGTATGGCAGCTCGTATGGTATGTTGACTATTAATAGCACATGGTCTCCATTCTTCTCATCCTTCTTTCAAAGTAATGATGATCAAAGGGATAGAATGGCAACATTGGCTCTGAAAGATCACAGGGTAGGGATTTAGTTTTTACTACAGAATTTTTTATACGGTGACTTCAATGCAACTACATACTTCAATTACGTTTAAACTAGACATATGCAGTAAAGCTCCGGATCGCTGAATCCCTGTATCTCTGTATTGCTTTGATATTAGAAGTGTTCTACTGCTTTTGAGGTATTTTCCAGAGAAATCCCTTTATAATATTTATAGCACGGAGTTCAACTAAAAACAGGTGACAAGATAATAGAATTCTTCACTTCAACTCAAAGCTTTACAATCTCGTTACTTATTTTGGTAGCGTTGACTGTTGCAGTCAGTAGCGCTGGATTGTTTATGAAATGGATCCAGAGAAAAATGTCCTTCTCTATCAAAGGTATGTTTATGTGACCATTGTTTAAGTTATCTCCAAGGGTTAATGATTGTGTTTTATAGCTCTTTTGTTTTTAATTGCTCTAAACGTATTAGATCTACATATATGACGTTTCATAGCATTGTGACTTCACCTTTTTTTGGATGTGCATAATAAACTGAGGAGATGATTCTTTGTCATAAGAAAAACTGTTAAAAAATCCTCTTGAAGCATGAAACTTTCATTTTTAATTTAGATGACAAGATTGATCTTGAGTCAACTAGATTTAGCGTCAAAAATGAAGATGAAATTCTAAACCTCGCTGAAGAAATTATCAAAAAACTGGCTGAAACAATTAGAAAGAAGAAGCCTGTTAATTAATCACGTGTAATTATGTAATAATGTGTACATGTTTTATAAAACATTTTTTGCCAGAAGAGAGTTTCATACCTGTTTGTTACACCCTCGTGGCAAAAACAGTCACCTGGCATTTAATAATTTGCGGAGAAACATCAATAGCGATGACAGGGTGAGTTCTTAGTACGGTAAGTCATGTCGCAAACATTTGAGTGGAGCGTATACATCGATGCACTCTTTTCAGTGTAATGTCTACAGAGACTAAATTTTCCGCAACTTTGATTTTAATAAAAACACTGGCCACAACCGTTTAATATCATGACATAGCAAATAAGGTAGCAGCATCTTTTATGTCACAAAATGAAGCTCCCTGGGAATATTAAGAATTGTTGTCAAGAAAACTTTGTACCATGTAGCCATACTTATATATTAAACAAGTTATCAAGACTGTTGTTGGAGTGACACTAAAAGGTGCAGCTAACCTAGCTACATTTAATTAAGCAGAAACAACATCAGAAATTGTGTGGCTGTTTCTGCAAGCACAATCAAAAATCTGTGTCCACTACTTTAACTATCTAGTTAAGCTACAAGGTGAAGATAACACAAAACGACAGAATAAAGTTGGCTAGGACAAAGTGCGTTTATATACACTAAACAAAAACTTTATCTAGCTAGGCAAAAGCTAGTAGATATAATATCTACTATCTTTTACCTATGTACGTTTGTAGCCAAAATCTTAAGATTGGTTTGTTTAAGTTTTATACATAAATAAAAAACGTGATGATCTATTTATCCTAACATAAAAAAATATTTTCATAAAAATTTTTTTATTTTTACTGAGCGTTAATGAGGCATGCAGAATTTATAAGTCCAGTTTTTAATCTTCGACATCGCGCAATGGTGTATATATAACAAAGCGAAAATGAATATTTCCGATGCCTTCTATAATTGCGCTAAAAAACTTTTATCGCCGTCTTAATACCTTTCCAAACTTAAGCTTGTTTTCCAAATAACCTAAATTTTGTTGCACAACGGTTGCACAACATTTGCGCAACAGTCACCGTAACAACTTTTTTGGACAACAGAAACAAAAAAAGAGATGTTGAACAGCAAATGTTGTAGATTTTCTATCGGCAATTATGGACTTTATTGGAAACCAAGCTTAGGTAAAAAGTGTTTGGTTTGTCAACACAGCCAAAATTAAGAGTTTACGTGTTGGCTGCATTTTTGCTAGCGTTAAATTTTAAATTATTTTTTCTCCATTTTTTTTATTTTTATTTTGCGCCGGCCTAAATATTTACTGAACAGCTTAACCGATTAACTTGAAATTTTCAATAATTGTTCTTCACTATAAAAGGCATTCAATTAATGAATACTTTTTAAGATGATGCATTTAATGACTCCCCATGTCCATTTAGAGTCCATATTTTGCATATTTTGAAGCTTAAGGTTTGAAGAACCGCCATTTTAAAAGAAAGCTATTTTAAAAAAAATGTACATTCATTGCATAGAATCATATTTGAACTACTATATGTTCATTTTAAAGTGGTTGTGATGAATGAGGACTGATTTACTTTGTCCAGGGATAGGGACATAAATTACATTTTGCTTAGTTATCAGTTGCTATAGCAACACCTACCCGCCATTATTAATTTTTTGGAAAGTTTTTTTTGATATAATTTCTGTTTATGCTAAAACTTTGTTTTAAAAAACGTTTTTGTAAATTTTTCTTTATATAGAATGATAGCCCCAGAGAGACATTGGAAAACTTATAAATCTCAAATCAAAAAGTTTATATTGCAAAAGTATTCCTGATGGATGTGCTTCGATTTATGGATTCTCGAAATGTTTTTGGACAATTTTTTTATGGTGGGACAAGTTTTTTTAATTATAAATATTTCATTAAACCTCAGTTAAAAAAAGCCTGTGTGCAAACATTTTGCACATACCAACAAAATACAGCCATATGGGCAACCTCGTTCCCAGGCCAATTTTTCGCTTTTTTGATATTCGAGACGCCGTCTGGGATATCAAAGAAGCGACAAATTGGCCTGGGGGGAACGAGGTTGCCATATGGGGTAACGTGATAAACAAAGAATTCTCCCGCAGGTGTTCCCAAATATGTGTAGCTATAAGGCAAAAAACTGATATTTTTCCTTCTCAGGTTTTTACTTTTTGACCTAGCTAAATCTTGTCCTTTCATTGTTACTGTAGCTAGCTATAGCAAAAACTTGACTCATTTTACTTAGTACTACTATAGGATAGCCATAAACAACATCAAATAACGTCGGAGTTGTTCCCTTTATGTAAACATTCGCTGGTGGTATTTCTGTAAGTAACCTAATTTTATGCCTACAATCTTTGCGCGTGAAGTACATGCGAATGCAATTAAAGTACCATGTACATAAATTCTAAAAAAAATGTGCCATTGGCTCACTCTTTACGAATGACGCCACGAAACAAGGACACCGTTTCTTAATTCCGGTAACCTATACCGAGATCTGGATGTGATATATATCAGAATTAATTGTCTTTAAGGACTGAGATAGGAATTTACAAAGCGGAAAATTGTGTTTGAATGGATCGTCCTTTTTTTACGTAAAACAAAAGCGGTATACGATGTGATCGAAAGTATATGAAGCCTGGTTTTTACAGGCTATTATTTCACCGTGTGAAATTGGTAGTAATTAACATCTAAAGAGGACCATTAAATCTTTTTTTTTTGTATGAAAAATACTAAATGAGCTGCAAAAGTAACGGGAAGTTTAATGTTCTTGGGAATTCCATTCAAACGGCTGGCTTCTCCTCTCCTCCGACTGTAACTTTGTTATATTACAGCAAGAGATACGTATAGCATTGTAATTTTAGCTGTATAAAGCTATACCCATTGTATAGCTAAAATTACACAATGGACTTGATATACGGATATACTGCGTAATACAGTTATAAGCGTTTCGATGTCTTAGTTCATATAAGCAAATGTCATATTATTAGCAGTTGCAGGCATTCACATCTTGGAGCATAATTATAATCGCAGACAAAAGTACTAAAAAAACTGCAAAATTATTCGTCTTCTCACTCTAATATTATTTGAAGTAATTTGAATTAGTCCAACTGGCTGAATCAGAAGTGGAGAAGTGAAGCAATGTCGATTAGATATCTCCAATTTTTCGACAAAATATCTATATTTATATTTTGTGAGTCAGGATGTGTAAGTACATTCGCATACTTCCAATTCAAAAATATTTTTTGATACACACATAAAACTAAAATTTGCCAGGTGGAAAAAAAATACGCGTTGTGTTAACTTCTTTTATCTGATCAATGGGATTGTGGCAGTTACTTCGCTTTTTTACCGTCCGAAATGTCACTTCATACCCAGCATACAGTGCAAAAATAATACTTCCTATGTTTTGTTACGTTTTTATTGTTAAACCTGAAAATGGTCAGTGTTCATGATTCCTTGCATGAATTACAATTATATTTTAAACTCGGGCCTTTAAAAGCCAAATGACTTTACATGAAAAACTGCATGGTCTGCTCTTTTGAAAACAGAAAGCAGGGATTAGGCCTGGTTCTTGAACACAAAGTTGAATTTAAGAACTTCATTATTAGACTTAATCATTCAAAACAAATAAAAGAAAGATAATAAAAAGAAAATGCTTTCTGAAATGATTTGATAAAATAAAACTATACTTCGTCAAATTTTCTAAGCTTAAAAAAACACAAAAACCTTGTGGAAACCAGGCTGTCGCAAGGAATGTTATTTAATGGAGAACGACAATGTTTAATGACAAATAAAGTCGACCTTTGCGTAGTGTGGTGATCGTCAAATCAAAGATCGAAATTTCTAACTTTTACAGATAGCAATCATGGGAGGTAGTTTTTTTAAAAGCATTTCTTAACTTTTTGTCGCTACTGTACCTTGTTACATACTTGCTAATGTTTACCAAAGTTTACGGAAATTTGCAGATTTTGTCCATGCGAACACGTTCTTGTAGCTAGATAAAAAATCAAGACTATATAGGGTAAAATGGCTATCAATTTTTGAAGCACAAGTTACAAAAGGCACTGGAATTATTGTTGTTTTTTTAACTCAATTTAGTTTAAGAAAAAGCGTTTGACTAATTAGGTGATTATTTCGTTTCGTTAAATCGTATTATTTGACTTCTGTGGTCTGTTCTTTATATTTGCTACCGTCATGAATGAGTGCCCACTCTTCTCAACACAAAATCAAAACATTAAGTCGCATGGTAGTGGTCTATACGACTACGTTTTATAAAATGCTAGCTTTCAAGATTCTATGAATTTCAAGAATAAGTTACTCCGACACCCATAGCTTAACCCAGCAAAAAAGATATTCAATTCTACCGAAAAGCTTCTTAAAAATTGACAACAATTTGCAACGCATAAAATATACAGGCAAGTTATAGCTATGTATGGCGGCTATTCAATGTGTTGCGTTTAGTATGGGCGATTATAAAAAAGAAGTAGTTCATTGTCTTTGCAGTAATATAATGATAAATTGAAATAAGCCCTCTTCTCCGTAGAGTTGCTTAGATTGTCCTTATTTAAAAAAACAACGCGTTTGCTATCACGGTTCTTCGTTGTCCTTTAATCAACAGCGATTAGCTTTTATTAAGCACCTCAATAGATGTGCGTTCTTACTGATTTTTTGTTTAATGACCACATTTGTTATTTTTGTAAATTGCCTGCGTCAGCGAATCTTTATATTAAGGAAGTATTGAAATTTATTGTGAAACAAGATATATCATTATAATTGTTCGATGTTTGGAATATAGACATTGCCCTAACAGTGTGCACAAACACTGTTTGGTCTACAAATCAAAGAAAACATTTGAACTGATAAAATACTTAAAAAATTTTAAAAATAGTAATTTGAGAATAAGAAACCTTTATATCCTCTTATTGTTCAGGCATTTTGATTTTAAAACAAAGAAAGAAAATCTGCGAAGAGAAATTCGGCTAAATTTTTTTACCACCACTGCCTTTTTTAACGGTAGTTAAAGAATTTCCTACTCCCCACTCTGCATTATTTAAGAAAAATACTCGACATGCACTTGGTTGTTACTTTAAAGTTTGCCAGCATAATGGAGAAAGGAAGAGATCATTTTTGAATTAACAGAGCCTCCACTGAAATAGTTATTATGCAGTAGCCTGTTGAATAGGTGTATGGTTTGTGGTAAGAGAAATAAATGCTTTTAAAAAACTCAAAATCAATGTGACTAATTAGAAAGAAAATTTAAGTTATGCCAGCAACTTTTTTTAACTTTAGATTACATGTTTTTTTTTATGTAATATAAAGGATTATGGAAAGCTTATATATACATTGGTGTGCAATATAACAAGTATTTTTATTCTTATTTCTAGGTGTTGAAGTATGTGCTGGTTTAGTTGCGTGTGTCGTTATGTCAGCTATCCCAATTGCAATGATAACCTTGGGTACGTAGTTAGGAGAATGATACAATGATAAGCCGCTTCATATAGAGTGGCGGGCATTCAACTATAAAAAAATAATCTACATTGCATAAACCTGCCTTCAATCGCTTGATATTACCGACTGCTAGCCTTGTGGCAGAGCGTTTGCTTCCAGTAGCTACGGAAGGCCTTGCGTTCAAAACCCGGTCAAGTCGTGCCAAAGACGATAAAAGTGTGAATCTATCCTTTCTGCTTAGCGTAAATCATGAAAATAGGATTGATATTTTAGGCGGTTGTGTAGTTGAGCGATTGTTGCGCCTGCACGACTTTCGTGGCTGAAATAGTTGATAGCAGTACTAATAGGAAATGAAGAGGCTATACTGGGTAAAGAATTTTAATGATAATAATAATTGCTTATAGGAAGAAATACAGTTAGTTATGCGTTCTTTTGTAAGGAAATGGTATACAGCTCTTTATAAAGTTAAGAAGGCTTAGTCCTGTATACTGTTTAGCTTTGTGTTTCTCCATGTCTAAATCATAACGCAATGGGTCGCATTAAGCAACATAACATCTAACAACCTCCTTAATCTTTTGTACCTTTTCACTCGAAATATTAATTCCAATTTTGAATAAAACAACAACAGTGTAACAATTCTGGTCCTTTCCAAACATTATGGCTTCCCTAGTGTTTTTAGAAACTACGAGTTTAAGGACAAAAATTAAAAACACATTTTACATATTGTAGGTGCATTACATTATGATGAATGTCCAATGCAGCCATGGATACCAAAGTTTATGATCGTCAGTGGTGCCGTAACATTGGCTGTGGTTTTGTTCGCCCTGTGTGCATTTGGCGCAAGTCAAAGCAAAAATAGCGGCCTTGCTTTAGGTTTTTTCATAATCATAGGGATCCTTGCCTTGTTTTTATTTGCATGGCAAATCGCGGGTAGCGTATGGGTGTTTAAAGAATGGAAAAATTGGGATAAAGTAAAAGACAGTAAAGAACATGGATGTCATAATGACACGTATTTGTTTGCATTCGCGATATTGATCATTTTCTGGATTTCTTGTCCATGTCAAGGTGCTGGTTCATCGAAAGCTAGAGAATGAGTTTGTATTTTTATTTTTATTTTCGGAAAAGGAAATTAAAGAATTATTGCCAATTGCTAAACTTTTGTGTAATTTTACTAGCCTGAGTTTTGAACCAGTGTAATTTTTGTTTTAATCTTGTGTTATTTCATTCAGTACAGTGCAACCAAACTTAATTTGATGTAACAGTAACTGGTTTTAAACTCTTTCATACTAAATATATAAAACAGAATGTATGACTATAATGCTTATTCCTTCATTATGTTTTTCCCCTTTCCGCTTTATTTGCTGCATAAGACTATTCTAGCAAGTCCCGTAATCTATGTTCATCAGTTCTTCGTTATTTTTTTCGAATGTTATAATCTTGCGGCTTGTAAGTTGATACAGCAAAACCTAATTTTCCACACAAGAAGCATGTATATGATATCTTCATTTTTTATTCCCAGACGAATCAAGTTTTTCGTTAATTTTTGTAACGAGGTATTTAATGTGTTTACTTTGCTGCATGTGATTGTAATCCATGCCTGTGATGTAAAAATGCTATAAAATCAACCCAGAGAAGCCATTGGGTCGGAGAGACTAAGAAAATTGCCTTAGTACAACCAATTTTCAAGCGCTCAATCAAGTATATTTCACAATTTACGTTTTTAAAAGTTTATCCGTGAATGATAAAATCGCACGTGGCAGCAAAGTCCATAAACATATTTCATTTGTTATTTTTAGCTTAAAGATTTTAAGCGTGGTTTTTAAGCATGACTCGTTCTTGGCCGGCAGACAGACAGCGGCTATTATCATAGACGCAATGGTATTTTACGAAAAGGCCTCAACGAATATGCTAAAAAAAAATTTTCTACTCGGTTTTGAGGCAATGACATTGTCAGTGACATCTGCCAAGGAAATTTTGTCACTCATTTTCATTTCTAACAAGCCTGACATTTCCTATTTTACGAAATAAGTTCTTGTGAAAGTACCATTGAATCGTAACTTCGAGCTAGCTCCTAATTGTTTAATTTAGCGGAAGAAGTTGTCGTCACAGTTTCAAATGTAATTGTGAGCAAAGTTTAACACGCTGTAAATGTATCAAAGTGTCGAAGAGAATTCACGTCACCCGACAAGAGAGGTTCACAGCGACCCCTATACCCCCAGCTGTATCATTACGATGTACTCTCGTGAACAAATTTAAAATTGGTTTAAGGTTTATACATCTTTAGCTGTAAATACCTTTAAAAGATAAATGTTTCAAAAAGTAAGGCATTTAAATGAAAAAAAGTAAAAAGGATACCATCAAAATGGGTCCCACTATGTCCATCGTACTTTAAGTATGCAAAGGGCTGGAACTTCATGTTGTACTCAATACAGGAACAGGCCTCAAAGCCTAAGATAGAGTATATTCAGCATGGCGATTAAAATATCGCTGTCGCTAAGAAAATTGAGACCCTCATTTTTTTTATAGAGGCTGTCGCTACTCCGACACCATTTTTGAATTACAAAAATGGCAAGACAATGACTATTATTAAAAAGACAAGCTGGGGGACTCTGCGTCGAAACACTGAGTTAGGAGTCTCCCAGCAAAAAATAGTATAGCCAATGCATTAGGCTCGTGCTTGTGACAGATCCAAGTCTAGTTTTCAGTCCACATGATAACGAAAACGATCGATCAGCGGAACCTTTTCCATCAGGCCTTGTTCAGCATTGAACACTCAACCCATTTTTCGTCCCCTCTGAGGCTAATTTCTTTGGATAACTCTAAATTTTTGCTCAAGAAAAGGAAATTAAAGACTAAATAAATGTCAGATTTTAATTTCTTTTTAGTTTTTATCTCCTGATGTAATATAGACAGATAATGTTGTCTGTGAAAAAAAATTCAATTTACAAGGGACTTGCATGCTTTCTTCATCTTTCTTCTTCAAGATTGCACCTTTTCCCGGTAACAGTGGGTCCACCTCTTGGAAAAATCGTTTTAACTCGAACTATAATCTCATTTTAGACTAAATTCGACTTAACAGGAGTTTCGTTTAAGTCGAACATTCGTTAAGTAGAACCATTTTGCTCGGTCCCTTAAGGGTTCGAGTGGCCGGGAGATAACTGTACGTCGAGATTTTCCATTTTGCGAAACGAATTCCCTTAAAAAATCAAAATTAACCGTAACTCCTTTTGTAAATTACAGGCCTTCTAATTTGTGTCGGCCTATATTAGTCCTTGGTGGAGTAAAGTTGTAAAGTAAGAAAGTGTTTGAAAGGTGAAAATCAAGAAGATACGCATCATATGTTAACTACCTTTATCTGATCAATAAGATTGATTTATTCAGTAATAACTCCGAAATGCTTCACTTCGCACTCAGGATACATTGCAAAAATACACTTCCTATATTTTGCTGCTATTTTAAATTAAAAATTAGCCCTAATTTTGAAATGAGGTCATTCTCATTGTTCACGACGCCATGCATGAATTAATTACAATTGTATTTTAAATTGAGGCGTTTAAAATCCAAATAGCAAGGTCTATACGTACGAAAACAGCAAGCAAGGATTAGGGCTGGTTCTTAAACATAAAATTGAATTTAAAAGCTTTATCATTAGACTTAAATAATTCCAGCAAATTTGAAATAAAGATAATAAGAAAATTTCTTTGGACTCAATCGAATTTTTTACAAAGTATTTAATGGAGAACGGGAATGTTTAAGAACAAATAAAGCAGACCTTGGTGTAGTGTGGTGATTGTCATAGCAAAGATCGAAATTTCTAACTTTTACCGTTGGCAATCATGGAAGGTAAGTTCTTTCGATTTTAGAAGCATTTCCCAACTATTTGTTGCCACCTGGCTATAGATAACTCGCCACCGTTTACAAAAGTTTACAGAATTTGGCGAATTTTGTACATGCGCACACATTCTAAGTTAAAATACAGGTCCATATGGATTAAAAGAACCATTATTGAAATTCATTCTGGTAAAAGCACAATATCCTCAAGGCATTAAAATTATTTTTTTACCAATTAATTTTCATTGTTAAATGGATTTATTTCACTTCTGTTTTCTGTTGTTTTCTCCTATAGGAATGAGTGCGCATTTCTACTGTTATCAAGGTATAAACCAACATATTACGCCGTATGGTAGTGTTCTGTACGATTAAGGTTTTAAAATTCAGCAAATAAGGCACGATGAAAATTCTTAATTGTGAAGTATAAATTGCTCCGATACCCTTTCAATACGGAGATATGTAAAACAACTTTGCACTGACTATATATTGACTGTTTACATAAAATTAACATCGAGGTTATCTTTCAGATCAGAGAGGTGTTCAAATCGATTTTTTTTATTGTCTACATTTCCTATGTTGTAAATTGTCTACGTTTACAAATCTTTACATTTCGGAAGTATAAAAAGTATTATGACAATAACAGATATCTTTATATTCGGAAGTGAAACTACAAGCAAATATCTTCTGTAAAGCCTTCAATGCCACTTCGGGAATCTAAATATAAAAGTTAAGTATATAGGAAATACTATTTGACATTTTTAATTTGAATTGTTAGATAGCACAGAGAAAAAGACAGAGAAAATAGAAAAAAAGCATAAAAAACAATAGATATTCAATAAATATTCGAACAAACTATAATTGTAGACTAGCTGTTTCCCGTGGAAGAACCCACTGTTAATTCACGTAACAGATATACGTCCATAAAAAAATAAACAGTACAGCAGTGCGAATCTTACAATCTGCATCATTATATAAATGTCCACAAAATCAAAGGTGTCTAACAACCATTACGTAAAAAGCGAATTACGCTAAAACTACATACTTGCTTTGTATTCCAGAAGTACACCAGGGAAAAAAAGGATACCAAACTCTTAAAAAAAATCCAACATTTTTAGTTAAGTCATACAAAATCAGCTATTTGGTCTATTGGATACGGCAACCCTTCCAAAGTTATACTCAAAATATAAGAAATTAATAGTTGACAACACATAAAAGAGAAAAATAAAAACTTAAATCATTTGATATATTGTATATCTACCGAAATATTTCAATCCACAATATTAAAAGAACAGTTTGCCTTACAGACCCAACTTTATAATCAAGAAAATCACGCATAAAATCAAAGAAGATAACAATGCAGCGTTTCGAATTTAAGAATCGAAAATATTTCAAACTATCGTAACGTAACAGATGTAAACATTGATTTAAGTTTAGGTTTTAGGTTTAGGTTTTTTATAACGAAATCAACACTGAATCACACAGTCTGTAGTGTTAACAACAGTTACAACGGAAAAATTACTTTTTACAGTTGATGTAAATTCTTCTCTGGGATATACACGCTGTTTTTATAAGAATAGTGTGTTTTAGTTTCAGCCTTGATGTTCTTAACTTTTTTGACAAATGCAATCCTCCTTATTCCCAATATATTCTTAACATGACTATGGCCTGTAAATATATAATGCCTTAATAAAATAAAGCATGCTATAAGTCACTATAGCTAATGGCAAATTCTACTACATGTAGCGACCCATTGCTTGGACAGAAAAAAGTTCTGTTCGTTTGATATACAATAAAAAAAGTGAACTTCCAATCAATTTTGTGCGTTATACAAATGTTCATATTTAAAACAAACTATCAAGCTTAGACATATTCGTAGGATATTTTAAACATCTGACCCATTTTTCAGAGTATGTTCTTACAAAATAAGTGCTTAAAGAAAATATTTTCCCGGCTCAAGACACAACAACAAACTTAATATTTAAGGAAAAATTTAGCTCTAAAAGAAACGGCTAAAAAATCGTTATACACCCAAATTTATTTCTCCATCAAATAATTTAAACAACACACCTGCTTTTCTTTTGCCTTCTCAGTAGGTCGCTAGCTAGCTAGGGTTCTCTCGATAAAAGTTCAATTAGTTTTTTACTTCGATTACTAAATTTTGCTTCATCCCAAAGAGAACGAATTGAAAATGTATAGCTACAATTGTCCGATGCATTTCCAACCAATTCTTTTTGTGATGTTATATCATTGTACGTTTTTCTTCATTTTAAAAAATATTTCTGACAGCAACAACTTCGTTCGAAAACAACAGTTTGTCTTTACATTTTAGATTCGAATTACATTGATATTCGAATGCGATACAACCTCAGTCCCAGAACACAAAAATGGAAAATATAGAAAAACATATAAGCTTTAAGCTAACCTCATAATGAGTAAACAGTGGCATGCTTTGTTTGAAATAACTTTTTTCAGGATTAATTTGAAAAACAGACAACCTTCTTCGGTTTGGTTTTCTTTTTTCAGTTGATAAACAACTTGTTTCCGTGAGATACGGCGCGCACATGGTAAACCGGGGGTAAAATTAAATTACTCTATCTATAACGACCAACGGGGCTTTTAAAACAAAAAAAACAAATAAAAACATTTAAAAAATAAATAAGTTAGTTTTAATAAAATAAAAAAACAGAGTTTTATTTTTTAAAGTAATAAGAAAAGAGAATTAAATGTTTAAAGAGTAACCCCCCGATAGGCGTTTTTTTTAACTTAGTAAATTTTAGCGTAACGCCACGCCGGGGACACAATGAATGGGAAATAAGAAAGTGACCCGTATATTTTTGTCCTTGGCCTCACCGTGCGCACACACACACAAGGTGTATTAATATATAGACTAGCTGAATTCCGTGGAAGAATCCACTGAATCTCTCATTAAACCGATGTAAGGGATACCAAACAAAAACATACAACATAGTAATTTGAACTTCCAAAACTCACATTTCAACCTCGACCCAGGGCTCTTTGTCTCTTTTATAACGGGATGGCAAAAAGAGAAAAAAGCCCTGGGATCGAGGTTGCTCACAATCTGCATTATCCTACGTTTATAACCGCTGAAACAAAACGTCTAAAAATATAAGCATGTGCAACAACAACAACAAAAATTATAAAATAAAAATGGAAAATGTCCAAAAAAACAAAGGTGTCTAACAACCGTTACGTAAAAAGCGAAATACGCTAAAACTATATACTTGCTTTGCCATTCCAGAAGTACACCAGGGGAAAAAAGGATACTGAACATTAAAAAAAAATCCAACATTTTTCGTTAAGTCATACAAATTCAGCTATTCAGTCTATTGTATACGGCAGAAATTTATAGTTGAAAACACATAAAAGAGAAATATAAAAACAGTTGAATCATTTGGTATATTGTACATCTACCGAAATATTTCAATCCAAAGTATTAAAAGAACAGTTTGCCGTACAGACCCAAACTTATAATCAAGAAAATCACGCATAAAATCAAGGAAGATAACAATGCAGCGTTTTCGAATTTAAGAATCGAATATATTTCAAACGATCGTAACGTAACAGATGTAAACATTGATTTAAGTTTAGGTTTTAGGTTTATCACACAATCTGTAGTGTTAAAAACAATAACAACGGAAAAATTACTTTTTACAGTTTATGTAAATTTTTCTCTAGGATATACACGCTGTTTTTATAAGAATAGTGTGTTTTAGTTTCAGCCTCGATGTTCTTAACTTTTTTGACAAATGCTATCCTCATTATTCTCAATATGTTCTTAGCATGACTATGGCCTGAAAATATATAATGCCTTAATAAAATAAAGCATGCTATAAGTTACTATATATATAGCCAGCTAATGGCAATTTCTACTACATGTAACGGCCTATTGCTTGGACACAAAAAAGTTCAGTTCGTTTGATATACAATAAAAAAAGTAAACTTCTAATCAATTTTGTGCGTCATACAAATGTATTTAAAACAAACTATCAAGCATAGACATATTCTTAGGATATTCTAAACTTCTGACCCATTTTTCAGAGTATATTCTTGCAAAATAAGTGCTTAAAAAAATAACAACAACTAAATATTTAAGGAAAATTTAGCTCTGAAAGAAACGGCTAAAATATCGTCACACATCCAAATTCATTTCTCTATCAAATAATTTAAACAACACATCTGCTTTTCTTTCGCTTTCTCAGTAGGTTGCTAGCTAGCTAGGGTTCTCTGAATAAAAGTCCAATCAGTTTTTTACTTCGAATACTAAATGTAGCTTTATCCCAAAGAAAACGAATTGAAAATGTATAGCTACAGTTCATTTCCAATCAATTATTTTTGTGATGTTATATCATCGTACGTTTTTCTTCGTTTTAAAAAATATTTCTGACAACAACATTAACTTCGTTCGACAGCAACAGTTTGTTTTTTACATTTTAGATTCGAATTACATTCATATTCGAATAACCTCATGATGAGTAAACATTGGCATGCTTTGTTTGAAGTAACCTTTTTCAGGATTAACTTGAAAAACAGACAACCTTCTTCGCTTCGGTTTTCTTTTTTCAGTTGATAAACAACTTGTTTCCATGAAATACGGCGCGCACATGGTAAATCGGGACGGCGAACGGCGCTGTAGCATAAATGACAAATGGACCCCCTGTTTTCTCATTTGGCGGCTTACTTATTTTTTTAGTAAATTTTAGCGTACGGCCACGTCATAAGAAGGTGACCCGTGAGTTGCGTGTCGTGGACTCACAATTTTACTCACGCAAGGGAATTAATATATAAGATAGACATTTTGTCGAATCCATGTACTTTTAACTTCACGCTTTTAAGTGCGTTAAATATTTAAAATGTAGATATTGTACCATCACACAGTTTCGTCATGATCAACAAAGATTGATCTACAAATTAACTTAATCTAAATATTTATAGTTTCTATGTAACAACTTGTTGAAAACTTATTTGGTTTTGTGGTAAGCGAAAAATATTGGTTTCAAAAAGGAAATTTAAGATATGCTTGCACTTAGGATGTTGATGTTTTAGTGCGTAGGTGAACTTTAAATTACATGTTCTTCTTCTCGCTAGTCTAAGGGATTATGGGAGCATTTATACGTTGATGCAGCATTTTAATCCTTTTTCAACACAATAAAGCTTTGTGTACCTTCACTTGCTTTCTAGGTATTGAAATTTGTATTGGTTTAGTTGTGTATGTCATTATGTCAGCCATCTCAATTGCAATGATAACTTTGGGTACGTAGCTATGTATTAAGGATAATGATGTAATGATTAGCTGCTTCATAAAAAGTAAGGAGCATTGAAATATAATGATGATTGTCAGCAATAATGGTTGCTGATGTCAGCTACTTTTGTTTGAATTCCCGTTTTTCTTCTCCGGTTTTGCATATATTTTTGGCGATATCTGCTCAAAAATAAGCGTGAGTGAGTATGCTTTATCCCGAACACAATGAAAGGAGCAGCATCACAAACTTCTTTCGGGTCATTAAAAAACCGTCATAAAAATCCGTAAGCGTTTGCCTCCATAACTAAAGAACACGTGGCCAGAAAGAAAATAAAATACTCGATTTTATTAGTAAGTTAAATCGAACAATTTTTTTCTTTTCCACGTGAATCTGACGACAAAACATGCTTGGTGCTAGGTAGTAGAAACATCTCAGAATAAGATTCATTTGCCGACGTTTCAACTCTGTTGGTGGCAATGAATTAGCAAATCTATCAATGATAAGAGTAGGTTTAAATGATTTTAGAATGGGAAGAGGACTTTAGTAGAAATGTATTTGAAAATGTATTAAATTGATTTAAAACAAAAAGAAAATGAAATTGTCTTTTGTTTATTTCAACAGCCCCAAAATTACTTCGCTCAAAATTTTTATTTCAGTGAGATTGCTAAAAAACTTTTAGCTAAAAATTTTATTTTTGCCAATTTGCAAAAATAAATTCTCACAAAAAATTTAAATTTTCTAAATTTGCTAAAATATATTCTCGCGATAAATCCATTTTTCAGATACGCGGAATTAAATTCCCGCTATAATTTCTTTCCTTAAAGTAGTTTTACATAACGGTTGTAGGACACCTTCGATTTCGTGGGAAATTTTGTGTTTATTACTTTTCGTTGCACCTGCTTATATTTTTAGGCGTTTTTTTTCAGCGGATATAAATATAGAATAATGCAGACTGTCAGTTTTAAAAATTCAAATTACTGTGTTGTACTTTTTTGCAACACTGAAGTCTCCTTCACATGAATTTGATGAGAGATACAGTCGCTTCTTTCACGGGCATATGGCTAGTTTAGTATCATTTTGATTCTTTGAGTGACATTTTAACTTTTTCGCCAAAATCCATAAGCTTATGTTGGCGCTAGTCAGACAAAAAGTCCGAAAATTTAATATGCTCCTTTAATGACATGTAGCATTTTATTGTGCATTTTTGGTTAAGAAGATACTTTTTAACAGTTTTTGATCAAGATAGATAATTTCACAGTGCGCCAAATCCATAACAACCTAAAAAAACTAAAAAGTCAAAAAAAGTCTGAGTATGTATTGCTTGTAACTTTAGTAATACATTAACGCCCATGGGCGCGAATAGGTGTATGTAGCAATAGGCTTTAAGTACTTAAACTATTAATTACGTAAAACCTCAAATGAAGAACTTTAATGAAGAAAAATAACTAATATCTGGAGAAACTTGGAATATTTATTCCAGGTGTATTCTGTGTCCTAACTTCGCTACTATCTTTAGAAACTACGAGTTTAAGGATAAGAATTAAAAACACATTTTACATATTGTAGGTGCATTACATTATGATGAATGTCCAATGCAGCCATGGATACCAAAGTTTATGATCGTCAGTGGAGCCATAACATTGACTGTGGTTTTGATTGCCCTGTGTGCACATGGTGCGACGCGAAATGAAAAGGGCGGTCTTGCTTTATCTTTTTTCATAATCATAGGGATCCTTGGCTTGTTCTTACTTGCATGGCAAATCGCGGGTAGCGTGTGGGTGTTTAAAGAATGGAAAAATTTGGATAAAGTGAAAGACAGTAAAGAACATGGATGTCACAATGACACATATTTGCTGGCATTCGCGCTGTTAATCAATTTCTGGATTACCAGTACATGTCAAGGTGGTGGTTCATCAAATTTTGTGGCGGTGCAAATGTAGCGAATAATGTCTCGAATGTCATAATCTTGCGGCTTGTAAGTTGATACAGCAAAACCTAATTAGACGTGACGTTAATTATCCCCACAAAAAGAATGTTCATGATATTTGTATTTTTTTCGTTTGTTTTCCCAGATGAATCGAGGTATTTCATGTGTTAACTTTGCTGCAGATAATGTGTAATCCATACATGTACTACATTAATGAATTTAGCTGTAGAATAGAAACAATTAGTTGGAACTTGTGTGTTTTACCTTATCATGAATTAATTATTTATTTACCTTCGAATATTTAGGAACATATACTTAAAACTGGCCGCCAGGTGATACTTTGTATCAAAAAAATGGTGACCAAAATATAACGTTGACTAAAAATTTTTAAGATCACGAGCTGAAATAAGCGACTGTCTTCGATGCTTTTTCGAACTATTTTTTTCAGTCATTAAAGGTTCGAGTTTACGAGGAGTAAATGGTATGTCGACATTTTTAATTTTGCGTAATATAGACAGGCTTTCTCTTTGTAAAAAATCACATAGAACTTTTATTCATCGGTATAGGTTGTCGAGAAAGACTATAACTGCGAAACATTGCGCTGCGCATTACCTTTCGCCGCTGAGCCGAAGTTGCGAAGGCCATTTTCAAAGGTATATGTTATCCAAGAACTATAATACATATGATTATACAATCGCAAAACACTTTGTATAGGCGCGCTGCAGCGAAACATTTGTGCCAATCGCCGCCCTACTCGAAAGTTCCAAAACTTACTATAAGCAAATTTTAACTAAAAGTATTACGGATTACCAAATTTTTACATTATTCGTAAAATACTTGTCATTGTATCAAAAAACGTCAAGCTTTTATTCAAGTTTCTTTAGGAAAGATAAATGCTTCTGTATTGGCTGCGAGTAATATCAGAGCTTACACAGATACCTTAGATTTTTCATTTTTTTGTGTTATTTCCTTTTACTTGTATTTTCATGTATTATCGTACGTGATGTGCTTAGTTAAGGTTAAGACACACATTTTGTATTGTTTGTATTCAGCCGGGGTTTTAATGGATTGCGGTATGGAATGCCTTTGTTAAAATTTTTTAATGATGTTAGGATGTTTTGTGATTTGTCTAATTTGTGTCGGTCTGTATTAGTAATTGGTGGAGTAAAGTTGTGAAATAAGAACGTGTTTGAAAGGTGGAAGTCTAGAAGATACGCATCATATGTTAACTACCTTTATCTGATCAATAAGATTGTTTAATTCAGTAATAACTCCGAAATGCTTCACTTCGCACCCAGAATACAGTGCAAAAATACACTTCCTATATTTTGCTGCTACTTTAAAATAAAAAAATACCCCTAATATCTTAATAAGGTTATTGTTCACGACGCCATGTATGAATTAATTACAATTGTATTTTAAATTGAGGCGTTCAAAATCCAAATAGCAAGGTCTATACGTACGAAAACAGCAAGCAAGGATTAGGGCTGGTTCATAAAAGTAAAATTGAAATTAAAAGCTTTATCATTAGACTTAAATAATTCCAGCAAATTAAAAATAAAGATAATAAGAAAATTTTTTGGACTCCATTCGTTTCTTTAAGTATCTAATTATTTAAAAAAGATAACTTTGTGGAAACCAGGCTGCCACAGGAAATTTTTTATAAAGTATTTAATGGAGAACGGGAATGTTTAAGAACAAATAAAGCTGACCTTTGTGTAGTGTGGTAATCGTCATATCAAAGGTCGAAATTTCTAACTTTTACCGTTGGCAATCATGGAAGGTAAGTTCTTTCGATTTTAGAAGCATTTCTCAACTATTTGTTGCAACCTGGCTATAGATAACTCGCCACCGTTTACAAAAGTTTACAGAATCTGGCGGATTTTGAACATTTACACACACGTCAAAGTACAGGTCCATATGGAATAAAATAACCATTATTAAAATTTATTCTGCTTTGGCAACAGCACAATATTCTAAAGGCATTAAAATAATTTTTTAAAGTATTTTTGTAACTATATTCTATTTTTCAAGAAAAGTTTCACCAATTAATTTTAATTGTTAGATAGTTTTTTTTTTACTTCTTTTGTCTGTTGTTTTCTCCTATAGGAATCAATGCGCATTTCTACTGTAATCAAGGTAAAAACCAACATATTACGCCGCATGGTAGTGTTCTATACGACTAAGTTTTTTAAAATTCTATAAAGCACGATGACAATTCTTAATTGTGACGATACCCTGTCAATACAGAGACACCCTGTCAACACAGAGATATGTAAAACAACTTTGCACTGACTATATATTGACTGTTTACATAAAATTAACATGGGCAAGCTTTTTTGGTTAGTTACTCAATCTGCCACATTTGGTATGTGTTTTGATGAAAATTAATGATTTAAAAAAAGGGAATTTCTTGTCTCTGCAGTATTTTCGGATAAAGAGAGGTTATCTTTCAGATCAGATGTGTTTTAATCAATTTTTTTTATTGTCTACATTTCCTATTTTGTAAATTGTCTACGTTTACAAATCTTTACATTTCGGAAGTATAAAAAGTATTGTGACAATAACAGATATCTTTATATTCGGAAGTGAAACTGCAAGCAAATATCTTCTGTAAAGCCTTCAATGCCACTTCAGGAATCTAAATATAAAAGTTAAGTATATAGGAAAAATTATTTGACATTGTTAATTTGAATTGTAAAATAGCACAGACAAAGAGAAAAAGAAAATAGAAGCAAAAAGCATAAAAAAAAAGATATTCAATAAATATTTGAACAAACTATAATTGTAGATAGACATTTTGTCGAATCCATGTACTTTTAACTTTACGCTTTTAAGTGCGTTGAATATTTAAAATATAGATATTGTACCATCACACAGTTTCGTCATGATCAACAAAGATTGATCTACAAATTAACTTAATTTAAATATTTATAGTTTCTATGCAACAACTTGTTAAAAAATTAACTTATGGTTTTTAATCGTTTTAAAAAGGAAATTTAAGATATGCCTGCACTTAGGATGTTGATGTTTTTTTTGCGTACGTGAACTTTAAATTACATGTTCTTCTTCTCGCTAGCCTAAGGGATTATGGAAGCATCAATACCTCGATGCAGCATTTTAACCCTTTTACAACACAATAAAGCTATATTTACGTTCACTTGCTTTCCATTTTACTTCTAGGTCTTCGGATTTGTATTGGTGTGCTTGGGTATGTCGTTATGTCGGCCATCTCAATTACAATGATAACTTTAGGTACGTAGCTATAGTGTAGAGGATAATGGTACAATGGTTAGCTGCTTCATAAAAGTTAGCGAGCATTCAAATATAATGATGTTTGTCAGCAATAATGTTTGCTAATGTCAACTTGTTTGGCTTGAATTCCAGTTTCTTGAGATTTTTGCATATATTTTTGGCGATATCTGCTAAAAATAAGCGAAAGTGAGCATGGTTCATTCTGAACACAATGGAAGAAACAGTGTCACACACCTCTGATAAAAATGGTAAGGGCATTAAAAAACCAACATTAATTAAGTGGAATTTTTCACGGGTTAACTTATTTTATGGTAACGTTTATGTGAATGGAATAAACAGAAACAACTGATTTCGGTTGACTTACAATTTATGTGTTGCAAATTGTGCGATTTAAACTTTTTGGGTAAAAGGTAGAAAGAATGAAATTTTGCATTTTGTGATCAACTTTTGTTATGGAGGACGTATGCAATATTGTTGTATGGAATAGACTGAATAGCTGATTTTGTAACAACCTTCTTTGTATGACTTAACAAATTATGTTAGAGTATGAAATTTAGTATACTCTTTTCTCTGGAGTACTGTTGGCATGGGCAAAGCAAGCGTATAGCTTAACGGTAGAAATTTTTACGGAAAAAAATTTCGCGAGTTTTGCGAATTAGCCTCAAATTCGCAAAATTCCCATCTCCCAAAAAAAATTTATTTTCTGTATTTCGCAAAAAAAATTTAATCCATGAAAAAAATAATGTTTTTGATGTTAGATTTCAATGACGAAAAAGTAAGAGTTTTTCTTAACTAAAAACTAAAGACCACTTGGTCAGGTAGGAAATAAAATACTCGATTTTATTAGTCAGCTAAATCTAAACAAATATTTTCTTTTTACTTACATTTGCGCGTGAATCTGACAATAACACATGCGTTGGTGCTAGGTAGTAGAAACCTCTTAGAATTAGATTATTCGATTCATTTGCTGACTTTTCAACTCTAAAATAAGCAGATCTGTTATTACCAGATGAAGAATGTTTGCAGTTATAAGAGTAGGTTTAGATGATTTCGGACTGGGAAGAGGATTTTATTAGAAGTATGTTTGAAAATGTATTGCATTGATTTTAAACAAAAAAAAAAATGAAATCGCCTTTAGTTTATTTCTACAGCTCTAAAATTACTTTACTCAAATTGTTTTATTTCTCCGGGAGTGCGAAATGAGATTTTGGTGAAAAATTTGATTTTTGGCAATTTACAAAAATAAATTCTCGCGAAATATTTTAATTTTTCCAAATTCGCGAAAATATATTCTCGCGAAAAATCCATTTTTCAGAAACGCGAAATTAAATTCCAACAAAAATTTCTTCCCTTAACCCTATTCCTGCTGGGCGTTTTAGGGGCTCCTCAATGCTAGGGGGGGGGGGGGGGGATACAACGTGTGTAATTTCTACCATTGTTGTCCGTTGGACTTACCACAAGTGTTGTCCAGGTATTAATAAACAATTCGGTGAAAGAAAATTAGTGATGTCAGCATTTTGGGTGATGACGTCATCAAATTCAGTGACATTTTGAATTTTGTTAATTATTGTATAATGGCGATGAATTTAGTAACAATATTATTAGAAACACCAAAAAATATAACAATATAAACTAAGAAGTCACGTTGTTGGACACCTTTCATTTCGTTGGAAAATATAAAATAATGCAGACTGTGAGTTTTAAAAATTCAAATTACTGTAATGTACTTTTTGGCAACACTTTAGTATCCTTTACATGGATTTAATGAGAGATACAGCGGATTCTTCCACGGGCATACGGCTAGTTTAATATTATTTAGATTCTTTGAGTGATATTTTACCTTTTTCGCCATAATCCATAAGCTGATGTTGGCGCTAGTTAGACAAAAATTCCAAAAAAATAATATGCTATTTTAATGATAAGTAGTATTCTATTGTGCATTTTTGGTTAAAAGGATACTTTTTAACAGTTTTTGATCAAGATAGATAATTTCACAATGCGCCAAATCCATAACAACCTAAAAAACGAAAAAGTCAAAAAATTTCTGAGGACGTATTGCTTGTAACTTTAGTAATACGTTAACGCCCAGGGGTGCGAATGGGTGTATGTAGCAAGAGGCGTCAAATGTTTGAACTATTAATTACGTAAAAACTCAAATAAGGAACTTTAACGAAGAAAAATAACTAATATCTGGAGAAATTCGGAATGTTTATTCCAACTTTTAAAAAAAATGAGGAAGTGTCGCAATTCTGTGTCCTAACTTCGCTACTGTCTTTAGAAACTACGAGTTTAAGGACAAAAATTACAAACACATTTTACATATTTTAGGCGCATTACATTATGATGAATGTCCAATGCAGCCATGGATACCAAAGTTTATGATCGTCAGTGGAGCCGTAGCATTGACTGTGGTTTTGTTCGCCCTGTGTGCACAGGTTGCGGCGCAAAATGAAAAGCGCCGTCTTTTTACTGCCATTGGTATAGTCATATTTGTCCTTGGTTTCGTTTTATTTGCGTGGCAAATCGCGGGTAGCGTATGGGTGTTTAAAGAATGGAAAGATTGGGATGATGTGAAAGACAGTAAAGTTAATGGATGTCATAATGTTACGTATTTGTTTGCATTCGCGATATTGATCATTTTCTGGATTACCTGTCCATGTCAAGGTGCTAGTTCATCAAAAGCTAGAGAATCGGAATTTTAATAATTTTTTGGATCTTAGTGTAATGCCATAATCAAAATATTCAAAACCTAATTTGACATGCCGTTAATTATTTCCACAAAAAGCATATTTATGATATCTGCATTTTTTATCCTTTGTTTTCCCAGATGAATTAGTTTTTCGTCAATTTTTTATAACGAGGTATTGTATGGGTCGTTAATTTTATATAACGAGGTATTTTATTTGTCAATAATTTTTTATAACGAGGTATTTCATGTGTTGCTGCAGATAATGTGTAATCCATCCCTGTCCCAGTAAAACCCTAACAGTAGTTTTGTTTGTTCTGCTGCTACAATCCCTGTACTGTATTAATGATTTTAGCTAGTTGGAACTTGGCGTTTTGCCTTATTATTTGTTAATTAATCACTTATTTGCCCTTGAGTATTGGGTCGTTCCCCTAGAAAAAAAAACATTTTTAAGACTCGACTAGCCACACTTAAAAAAGTTTTTTGTGTTGTTAATAAAAAAGCTGAAGCTTCTTCTGCAAGCTTACGTAGTGAAAAAATCAAGAAAAGAAAGTCTTTGGACGAATCTGATAAAGGAATCACTGTTGACCCCAAAAATTATAACTTCATTATGAACTTTGTAGTACTGAAAGCTTTTTTCGTCCTTTTTTGTCTTGTCAAGAATGTAATTCAAGAAATGTAGTACTTAGTGATGAATTTTCTTTACAGATAGGTATGCACACCAACGAAGGTCAAATTGCTAAGACTGTCCATATAATTTTATTAAGTTTTACTTCAGAAGAGTGTGAAAAATCTGAGATCATTCAGGGACGTCGTAAATGTGAAATATAAATGTTAGAGATGTTGTCGCATTTTGTGAGGTTGGTATTATAAACGTTAACCAATGCTTGAATATGTATTTAATAACAGATCCGACTTATTCTGCTCTAAATCAGTCTTTATCTTAAGCCTACTAGAAAGCTGTAGATAATATTTTGCAACAGGAAGTAACAGAAATCAAAGCTGCTATAAATGATAGTGAACCAACAAAATGTCGAGTTTCGTTTGCCGTACCTGGCAAAAGCGTGGCTTTTCGTCGTCAAATAAAATTGTAACAGTCATAAATAGTGGTAAATACATAGATGTTTATGTCATGTCAAAAAGCTGCAAAAACTGTGTTGTTTGGGAAAAAAGGAAAAATGATCCTGAATATGATTACGATCAGTGGAAAGTGGAGCATTATCACAACGGTGAACATGCAATAAATCATTTAAAGTCATTGGGTGCTATGGAGTCTGCAGGTGCTGTTGAATTATTTTTAAGGTCAGTGGAAAAGAATTGATTAATATATAGTGAATATTTAGGAGATAGAAATATTTCATCATTCTCTGAGGTAGTTGCTGGTGAATGATATCATAGTCATTTCTTGTGACTATGATCATATAAAGAGCATGGTCACATTGTACCAGTGAAGTTAGAATGTGTCGGACATGTACAGAAACGACTCGGTACCAGATTGCGTATTTTAGTGAAACAACACAAAGGCACTTTATCTTCATTATCTGGCAAAGGAAAGTTAACAGATAAAACAATTAACTCAGTGCAGAAATATTATGGCATGGCAATTTGTAGTAACAAGAATAATCTTTCTGCAATGGAAAAAGCCACCGGAGCTATACTTTGGCATTGTACAGACTTTGAGAACAAAGAATTCCGTCATAGGCTTTGTCCTGAAAATAGTTGGTGTAAACATAAGGAAGGCCCTGGGTACCAACAAAGGATTAACCTTCCCAAATAGATACATGACCTTCTTGTTCCTATATTTAAGTCTTTGTCTGATGACGAGTTACTGCGCAAATGCTTGCATAGCAAAACACAGAATTTCAACGAATCACTAAATCATGTTATTTGGATCAAATGTCCGAAAGATGTGTACTTTGGTAAGTCTGTGTTGGAACTAGGAACTAATTCTGCAATACTGGCGTTCAATGATGGCAGTTTAGGTGTCAGTTTAGTTCTGAAATATTTTGGAATTCCAAATGGCTACTCTTTTGATTCGTTATCCGAAAAGAGAGATAAAGAACGTGTTGCCAGTAGCATCAAAAAGACCGACCCAGAAGGTAAATTGCAAATAAAGAAAATCAGGGCTATCAAAAAAGGTTTTATAGACGATGAAAAAGACAAGGAAAGTTTTCTATCTGGAGGATTTTGAATATTTGATACATTTTCCTAAAAATATATTTAAAAATAGTGTTTTTCGAAAAATATGATTTTCTGCAAATTTTAGTTATTCGAAACATCGTATTTTACTTACTACTTGGCCTTAAGACTTGAAATTTTCAGGAAACATTCACCATTGTTTATTGCCCAGGGGAAAAATTATAAATAAGAAGCCCTGCGGCTTGAAGATTTCGTCATTAGCCTGGAAGATTCTGAAATTTGAAGTAACAATGGGTAAACAAATCATAAGTATCCTAATTCTCAATTATTATTGTCACTAACCTAAAATACAACGTAATAAATAAAAATTAAGAAATATTTTTTTTACATATATATAGTATATATTCTAAAAACTTTAACTGGATATTTTTTATAACTGATCTGAAAAATTCTTGAAATTCTAGGATACAGATTGTTATGTATGAACTTGACGATTCGAACATAACAACTTCTGAACAAGTTCAATGAATTATTACTCAATAATTTACCAATAAAATCCTTTAAAATTTACTCTCTCGTTGAAGATTTTTCGAAAATGCTGATGGTGCATGGTTTGATAACAGTTGATCTGAAAAAGAAAGTACATTTAAAAATAAGAAACAAGAATACAATTTTACCAGGAACTGAATTAATACCAGGTTGTGTAATTATTGTCTCCCTTTTTGATTTGAAGTGAGAATTTATTAAAAAGATACAAATCAATGCCACGTGATGCACAAGGTATATTATATCAATATATGTATATAAATTTAGTCAAGCTGGCTTTCGATATCATTGTTAAACAAGTAACATTTTAAGCAGGCGATACATGATTTTCAAACCTGTGGACAATACAGGATTTATTTTGCCGAAATCGATTTATTGAATTGAAAAAAATTGATCGTTTATTATCCTTTTTTGATTTTGAGGAAATTTATTGGTCATTGTTTTGTTTGACAAATTCAAAAAGTTGAACTTTTAAAATTTCGAATTGAATTCAACAAGTTGAAACAAAAAAGGGTAAACGCACAATTAATAAATTTGTCAAATTTAATAAATTGATGGTCTTTTCATGAGATTTTTAAAATCAAGTCTTTTCTAAGAAATCTTAGAAAAATATATTGTGATACTTTAGGTAAGGTCAAGAAAGTTTTTCAAGCAAATTAGGGTCCATTTTTTTCAACAAAATATCTGGCTATTAGGCACTCAAGGAGAACTGATAATTAGCCAGTAACAGAATGGTTAGCTGATGCAGAATAATTATATATAGGGTGCGTACAGTATAATTAGCTGCTCATACAGCTAATTATACGATATAAATTTTTTTGACTTAAATTTCCACACATTTCTTCGTTATCGATCTCCCCATAGCCATCTATATTTATATAGATCCACATGAAGTTGTACTTCAATTAAAACCAAAAATAGGATCAAGAAACGCTTGTGCCAAGAAGATAATAGTGTTACTGTAGCAGTATGTCATGTTATTTAACAAGACACTATTCTGATTTCAAGAAAAAACATGAAAAGTGAAAAACACAAAGAAGCCTGTAACAACAATTATACTGTGGGTAGCGTATAGTTATACTGCAACGGCTAACTATCATGTTATTGGCTAATTATTAGTTCACCTTGACTGTTCAGTGCAAGCAACAATAAATTTTTGTCAGGCTTCGACAACTTTTCTGCAGAAGATATAAAAAATCCTGTGACGAATATCTTTTTACCTGATAGCAATAGCATCACAAAGGTTCCTTTGGAAGTTATTTTAGCCCCATTTTTCTCAAAAGAACAGGAGTCGGGTATCCAGCCCCTCATGATAAAAAGAGGGTGCCGATAAGCTGCAAACGCACGCATATAAAAGGGTGAGTTTGGTGGCCTTTTGAATGAAATTATTGGTTGTCCTCTGAAACTGCACGCACTTTCCCGAACTCTCCCTAACTCACCCGGAGCATTCACGAAATGCAATTCCTTGTAACATACAATGCGGACAACAGTTGGAAGAAGGTGTTTTTTTCGGGCATCTTTTGGGCTATGCAAGTTTTTTTGAGCGAATTTTTTCGAAACGCTGGACTCGCCCTAACTTTTTTTACAGCGTATGCGGCTTATCAGCACCCTTGTTGATAAAATTATGCAAAGCAGGACAAAGGTTTTTTAAAGGTAATTAAAGCACTATTTTGTGTAGCTAGCTAGCTGGCTAGCTTGATATATAGCTAGTAAAAGTAATTTTAGAGGAATTTAAAAATAGTATTTAGCTCCCTAGCTACATCAGTAAAGCTACTACGACAAGCCAGATCAGGAAGGCAAGACCAACACAATGTAAGCAGTTTTAGTCATGGCCGTATATAGACGAAATCTTTAGAGATAATTGACATCATAATGTACCTTAACATCAGATAACAACCTTAACATGTAACATCCTTCTTCACAAGAAGGCAAGTATTGACATACACAGCATTAATAAAAAGTTCAAAAAATGTATCAACGGCACAAGAAAACTTTCCAGTTATAAATTTCGATGCATACCTAAATTGCGGCCTTTGGATCAACGCCAGGAACCGTCCTAAGTTTAATTTCATATAAGACATAAGTAATCCTTCCACTTACTTACCGTTAACAGGTTTAGCAACAACGTGGTTCAGACAAAAACAAATCTATTCTTGAAGATAAATTCACGTGGGCTGCAGCGACATTTAAGCACATTAAACGAGGCAAACGAAGCATCATATTACAAAGCTCCATATTAGCATAACAAAAGAATCTCGATTAACATTTTTTATCGCATTCAAATCTTTAGAGACAACAAGGACACCGAGACAAAAAAAGATTTGCTCGATGAGTGTTTTTTTTGTCTTGGTGGTACCTAACACATAGGTTGTGTTATATCAGAGCCGGGTTGGAAGATCGAGTAGAAGTCCCCCGCGAAGTAGAGAGTGGAAAAAAATTTTCTGCCATACACCAACACAAACACTATATACCCGCGGTCCACTAAATGTGCGCCCCTTCGGCGGGGCGCAATAACTAGTGATTGAACATGAAATATTTTATCATTTTGCTGTAGTTTTTATATAATGTTTTTAAAGATCCAATTATGAGTTTTTATTGCCACATAACTAAAATTTCTTTCGCTCATTCACTTTGTATATATGTAATGTAATTTTGTGCCAAGTTTCAAGTTATTCGGATTTATATTTTTGAAATAGTGTTGTTTGTTACAAGTAGTGCAATGATCCTGTGATGAAAAAAGAGAAGAAGTGCTGATTCAGCATTAAAAAAGCATAAATTTGAATAAAATTGTGATATTTGTGTTTGTATTCACTCCTACCACTGATATGTTCATATACAGATAAAGCTATATTGCTGTAGAAGGAATTGTTTTTTTCTAGGGGAACTACCTAAACATTTACTTAAAACTGGTTGCAAGGTGATACTTTGTATCAGAAAAATGGCAAACAAAATATAACGTTGACTAAACTTTTTTATAAGATCACGAGCTGAAATGAGCGAATGTCATCGATGCTTTTTGATATAAGAATAAAACACGAATTAGGCTCAGATACAATAGGGCTACAGTAATGCCTTAACCTTATTTTGCCGATGTTTTTTTAATAACTCTTTTTGCTATACTGCATGGTTATGATACTTACTGAGTTTCTATATTTCGGTTCCATACCTCTAAGAGCTTTAGATATTGGCTATTACTCGAAACTACCTAAAAAAGTCTCTTTGAATTCAACGGTCGCATCATCAACATCTTTTAACGTTGTTTTCTCTCCGTTGTTTCAACCTGAAGTGACATCAACGTTGATACAACGTCGAATACAAGACGTTGTTTTAACGACCATAAAAGATGTTTATTTAATAATTCCACTGACAAGATTTTTTATTAATTTAGTTATCTAAGCTGGTTTGCAAAGTTTTATTTTAAACAGACGTTCATAGAAGTGTTATTCCAAACTGTCCAATAAAATAACGAAGCGTACTCGATGTTATTGTGAAGATTGTCATAAACTAGGAATTAAAAGTATATTACTGACTATCCCATTTTTCACACACTAAAGCTGTCTTATTAACAACAACACGCACTTGACTTATCATCAATTTGTCAGCCATTGGATATATTATGCCGACGTAATGTTTTTTTATATATATAATTATCCTTTTCATTGTAGTTTTTTTTATAAAAATACAGTGGACTCTCCATAACTCGAACTCTCACGGGGAATCAGAAATCGTTCGAGTTATGGAGCGGTTCGAGTAATGGAGAGTTTGGAAATTTTGGACGTTTTTTCCCTGGTACAACAGACGCCATTTTATTCATGAGAATGAGAACTTCAAAACAAGAATATTTGTAAACACACCACTTGACATTCGAACGGCGCGTTCGAATGACTTCGTTCGAATGATCTAAGGGGCCGAACACACGTAGAAAATATTCGAATCAGAAAAAAACTCTGAAATTCTTCAATTTTCAGATTGTTCGAGTTATGGTGAAGAGCGAAAATAGCCTAATATGCTTTCAAGGGACAAAAAATATTGTTTGACTTAAGGAGATTTTCGAGTTATGGAGATTCGAGTAGTAGAGAGTTGACTATGAGGAAATTTTCACGGTGCCTACGAATTCGTTCGAGTTAAGGAGCGGTTCGAGTTAAAGGGTTTCGAGTTATGGAGAGTCCACTGTAATAACATTTGTGTTTCAACTTTGCACACTTATCAAATGAAACATACACAAACATTCAATGGGTTTTTTTCAACAGAGCGTACTAAACGTTCGATTTATTTCTTTGAATATTTGCCAGGGGGGTTTGCGTCTTTGTATTTCGAGCGTAACAAATAGTTTAACTTGTATTTTGGGTGTTTAATATGTAAAATACAATCAATATTATCAAATTATAGTTTATTATACAATAATAACTCTTTATTTACTTCGTTCTCACATATTTACACCCCTACTTTGTCGCGTGTAATAACCCTCGTAGGCATTGGCGGGAAACTTTCGTAAAAATTGTGAATTTCGTATCCCTTCACAAAGCGAAGAGGGCGACAGACGATCCACAGACGTAAGTATTTCTGTGCAGTATGTACTAACTCGTAAACTTTGTTTCGGTCTTACTCGAATCAAAAAAAAGAAAAGACTAGATAAAATTTCTGCGCATATTTGAAACTCCTAAAAAATTAATTATTTGACTCTAGCTACTGATATTGTTAACTTGTAAGAAACTGAGGCAAAAAAGTTTGAACATTTGTAAAAGTCCCTCTTGAGATTGGTTTGTTAATGAAACAAAATATTTATAAGGGTCAGCATAATGGGATGGGTATTCTGCAGATTACGGAAACTGGAGAAAAAATTATTCACAGAGAATTTTCTCTAAAACATATATATGCCAGGTATCTCAACATTTTAATGAACAGAAATAGTATAAATAAACACGCTTTTTCTTTTATAAAATAATGCTTCATAAGAACATCATGCTGGGCAGAAATAATGAATAGACACGATTTTATTTTATAAGAATATGCTTTATAAGAATATCAGGTTGGGATATTAGATTAAAAACAATAGATATAAATATCTAGAAACTTCACTAAAAAAGTAGCTATCTGGAATCCAATTGTTTAGTATGCTATAAACTACCTTCATTGCTACGTGATAATAATTTATATTATTTTTGTGACGTTATACTTATAGAAGGTGCTGTCAAGCAGAAGAAAGCAACAAAAGAATAAGTCCGTATATGTATGGCTTCGGTGCTGAAGTAATGTAAATCCTCGATTAAGCGCCGCGGCGCTTATTCAAAACTCGACTTTTTTGGTGCGGCGCTTATTCGAGGGCGGCGCTTATTTAAAAACTAAAGATTTCAGACAGATTCATCTTTTCTCTTTTATTAAAAATATAGATTGACAATAAATGAAATTAGCCAATGTCTACATTCTCATCTTCATCCCCTTCCTCGTCAGGATCAATGAGCTGGACTGGCTCATACGCATCTTCAACATCAGATTCACTGGTCTGGAAGGGGTTACTTTGAGGTTCTTCGAGGTTCGAGAGTTGTGTTCGCAAAATGTCTCAGCCTTGGGCGCATGGCTGTTGATCTTTGAAGCAATGTAGTCATTTTGAAATTGATAAAATATCTTTTGACATGAAAAAATGGCCAAGAATTGGTCCACTAAAAAATATAACGTTTTAGTCTTATCGAACCCCCTTTATCAATTAATGCGAATAAGCGCCGCATTTACAGTCTAAGGTGCGGCGCTTATTCGAGGGCGGCGCTTATTCAAAAAAGAGCCTAAAAAGTGCGGCGCTTATTCGAGGGCGGCGCTTATTCGAGGGCGGCGCTTAATCGAGGATTTACGGTACGCCCCTGACAGAAGTGGAGGAGCGGGAAGAAGAGATGTGGAAGATTAAACTTTTTTTATATATATATAATTAAGCTTATATTAATTTTTATTCTGTGGCGGTGTGGATGCTTTTTTCAGGAAGTATGGTTTATTGGTTGTATATATTGCTGATGTTTATGCTAAAAAAAAAAATCGTATACAGTGCAAATGATATTATTTTTATTCGGAATAGTCATGTACAAAAACGTCCTGATCATGCTGATTTGACCAAAACTCCGAATCAGTTGCTTAAACTTTGAAAGGAAGTTGAATAACGGTTGCGAAAACAATTCTAAACAACATAGAAACGACGTTGATAATACGTTGCAAGATGTTGTTTCAACGTTGAAAAGAAGTTGAATAACTGTTGCGAGAACATTTCTAAAAATCACAAAAACGACGTTGATTAGACGTTGCAAGACGTTGCTTCAACGTTGAAAAGAAGTTGAATAACGGTTGCGAGAACATTTCTAAAAACCACAAAAACGACGTTGATTAGACGTTGCTTCAACGTTGAAAAGAAGTTGAATAACGGTTGCGAGAACATTTCTAAAAACCACAAAAACGACGTTGATTAGACGTTGCTTCAACGTTGAAAAGAAGTTGAATAACGGTTGCGAAAACATTTCTAAAAACCACAAAAACGACGTTGATTAGACGTTGCAAGACGTTGTTTCAACGTTGAAAAGAAGTTGAATAACGGTTGCGAGAACATTTCTAAAAACCATAAAAACGACGTTGATTAGACGTTGTTTCAACGTTAAAAAGAAGTTGAATAACGGTTGCGAAAACATTTCTAAACAACATAGAAACGACGTTGATTAGACGTTGCTTCAACGTTGAAAAGAAGTTGAATAAGGGTTGCGAGAACATTTCTAAAAACCGTAAAAACGACGTTGATTAGACGTTGCGAGACGTTGTTTCAACGTTGAAAAGACGTTGTTGTCTGACGTTGAAAAGACGTCGGAAAAAGACGTCAAAAAAACTTTCATTTTCAACGCAAAATCAACGTATATTCAACGTCGCATGCAACGTTGAAGTGCCCACTGGGTTAGGACTTAAAGCTTATTATAAGACAATTTATTTCCTCGAGGTGAATTTTTCTTAGGATTTTAATCACGTGTTTAGTCCGATTAGCTGATTTTTTTGGATTTTACCTGAAAATCGAGAAAAATCGAATTTTCGCTTAAATTTTTTTTCATGCGGAATATGTAAAAACCGGAAATTATGTTAAATTACTTTTATTTGTCTATCAGAAGCTTTAAACAGAGTGTAAAAATTCGCTCTAGAACGTAATTAATTAAAATTTAAGGGGTAGTGGTATATATGGAAAATTTTAAGCTTCTAAAGACGTCTCAGAAAAAGTGAGTGCATAAGAAAAAATGAGTTCTGACATTTTGTTTCTTTCTTATCTTTCGCTTATCAGTATGACTGAAATATAAAGTAAGTGAAATGGTAAATTGAAGTAGTTATTTACTAATAACTTTATGGTCGCGACCCATCTCAGTAGAATTTATAGTTTCTTTTGAAAAGAAAGCAAAGTTATCACGAGAGGTTGCACTTATTTTAAAATGCTGTGTTTACTGCCTTTACAAATGAAATGGGACCTCTAAAACGATTCTTAAGTCATTTTGTCTCGACTGACGTTGTGTCGTATTCTTGTATTCAAATATATATATATGAGACTTTCTGTCATATTTAGCTGTGTTTGAATGTAAACCACAATGTTTATGATGTTGTTTTTGTCCTTAGTACTGACATTTTTCACCACCATTAAATCGACTTTCGTGTTACTCACAAAGTCGAAAATCAACAGCCGTTTTGTAGCACCTTTATAATTGCTTTCCCTCATTACTCAATTTTTCCTGATAAAATATGTTTTTCTATTATTGTCTTGTTTTTCTATTTGTTTGAAACTCTGCTCTAAATTCGCTACCAAATAGCCAATGAGACAGTATAGATTTTTAAACAGGGCAAAAACAAGTAAAACTGGACTAATTGTGTCTCCTGGGAGATCTTTGAATAATGCAATTCAATAATGCTACGGATTAGCAGTCCATTTCTTGCTTGCCAGAATTTTCTTCATAAAGAATCGTTTTTTCAGTTTGTGCTAATTCTGGTAGGTTAGTCCCTCCTGGTTAGGTGGAATAAAGAAAATATATTTTATGAAAACAAATTATTCTTATATTTATCATCTTTCATCTTTCAAACTTCGAACAAAAAGCGTTTTCATACAATCTGAAGTAACTACAGGATGGTGTACTATGGTGCTGTTGATGTATCGACATTTTTTCTTATCTTCAAACATTCTAAAATTACCATCACTGACCACATCTATGCCTGCTTTTAAGGCTAATTCCCCTACGTAGGCATCATCGATTCGAATTGGTTTTACGTCAGAAAATACACTAATCATTTTCTTCACAGCGTCTTCAGACAAAACATAACCTCCGCCTGAACAGTATCTAGGGTAAGTATTTTTACGAAATTCAACTTTACCAATTGCGTATCGGCCATCTCGAAATACTTTAGCTTGATATTGTACATTACCTGCGTATAGTTCTCTTTTTGATGTGTCAGGGTTATCAAGAAAAGCAAATAATCGAGGCATGTTTACAAAGACATCGTCATCGCCTTTCAATAAAAATTGAAACTTGCAATATGTGACAGACCATTCGAAGCCAGCTTGGACTTTGTATGTCAAATTATAAAAATCTTCCCTAACGTCGCTCAAGATTAAATCGTTATGTCTTTCAATTTCGTTACCGATACCCTGTAAAACACTTTTGTCGTATGAACGGCCAACTAGAAATACTGTTTTCCATCGGGCTTTAGGGTCATTCCCCCAAGTATTGCGAATAAGTTGTCGCTTCTTAAAATTCGATATATGCGTTGTAATTAAAATTAAAAGCTTGTACTCCATATGGCACTTTGTTTCCGTGATCAAGCAAGTTTTATGTTTTTTATTTCGTTTAGAATACAACTCAGCGTAATTATCAAAAATATCTTTACCCTTCCAAAACGAATTGACCGGGAAATTAGTGTAATTCTCTATATTAAGACTTGAATTCTTAGCATCATCGTAAGCGAGTCTTAATAAGCCGTAACTAAGCGACCGTACTTGCTTATCCAAATTATTTAACTTCTCACTAACACTATTTGTAAAGGATGTATATTTCTCTCCTAATGCTGTATCAAGATTGTACACGCGGCCTCTTGCGTCGATTTCAATCCATAAGAATACGAATAGAAACAATATAGCAGCTATAAAAAAACGATTAAACTTTGTATTAAACATACATCCAAAAATATTCATCCTTTTTTAAAAAGGCTTCGATTTTATGAAGCTATGAGTAAAAAATGTATTATAATATTTCTACAATATCTTTATCTTTATTCACCATCACATATAACCAGTCTTTTACGCAGGAATATAGTTCTTTCACTTTGTGTTTTTCTTTATCACCGTGTTATATTTATCGCTATGAACAAGGACACAAGATTATCTTATTTCAAGTTTAAACCAGATGTAAATATTCTTTTTAAAAAAAACGACAATAAAAATAACTTTAGCGACAATATAATGTATATCTGCTCTTCACATCTTAAATAAAAATCTCCAAAACTTGTATTTAAAAACAAAAGTTATCAAAACAGAACTTTGTTTTTATTTAACAAAAGCTCAAAGAAAATTGTGGTGATATAAACTTTTGGCTTCTATTGTTTAGATATGTTGCTATGGAAACTAATGTTATTGTTTTTTAGAAAAGAGAAAAAAAACTTGGTGAATATTATCAATCATTAAATTTTAATCGCCTAAAAATGATTTTCCCTAGCTCAATTTTTATCTATTAAGGGATCACGTCGCGAGGTTACGAATGTAAAAAAAAATAATTGGGCGACGAACAATTAATTTGAAATACACGTATTTCATAATAACATTATCTAACAAAAAAAGGGGAAGGCCCGTGATATTTTGCTGAACTTTTCATTTTAATTACACGCTTTAAGAGCACGACCCTCAGATTAAACCGAAGAATAAGAACAAAATAACATCCTCTATAATACTAAGAAAAACCTGGAGCAAATTTCACAAACTGATTGGGAAAGGCACCTGGTGTCTGCTACAAGAAGATTTGTCTGTATTTTTCGAGGAGTTATAGTTAAGTAATTAATAATTCAGTCGATTCTCTAATTAGCAGAGGCTTTTGGCGCAATCAGGTTAGTTGAGCTGTATATTGATAAAAGCGATAATATATTTTTATGGACAGCCAGAAGGCACTAGAGTAGGTGAGAAAAGTAGTTAAGTTCGATTTCGACGCAACAAGTCTTATATAATTAAAGTTTAATGTGGTAATTAGAGAAAATTTGTGGTAAATAAATATTTCCGGTAGGAAATTTTAACTTTGTGCAAGGGAAATGTCCGCTAGAGTTTCCCCTAATTGCTGTTTTAACAGTGGTTTTTGTCTGTTAATTAGTTGTCCGATATTTTGGATTTTTTGTTAATTAGGGAATCGGCCGTATAAAAGCTTTTTTCAGTGAGAGAGACATCTCAACCTCGTCCCAAAGGCTCTTTTTCTCTTTTTAGCAATCTCGGGCGGAGAGGGGAATTATCCTTACAGCAATCACTGAGTCCTCACTGTAAATAAGGATTTTGGTTAACCTCGATGCGGGGCATTGATTAAGGCCACATAAAACCAATGCTTAAGTTACAACTACAGTCAACTCTCCAATTAACGTACACTCCGATTAGCAGACACATCTAATTAACGGACAATTTCCTTTGCACTGACAAAACCACGGTCAAAATATCACACGAAACTTTTTAAATAGCGGACAGACAATTAACAGAGACTCTAATTAGCGGACAATTTTATTTGCACGTACTGAACTTTCCCTCCAAAATGTCTTTTTAATTAGCGAACAGGGTAAAAAAAAACGGGAAAAAAGCATAACAAAGAGACGTATTTAAGTTCTCGCCTTACGGCCTTCTTCACCCACTCGATTGCCTTCTGTGTTGTCCTCAGAGCGTGTATGTAACAAGAATTTCAAGACCATATTCTGACCCTCTGTTCACACAGTGACACTGCAGCGTGCTGTGGAATTGGGAGTTGTAAGAAGTTACCAACTGCCTTGGAGAAATTAAGTGACATATGTCCAACCTCTTTTTCATTCATGAGGCCATAGCGATAAATTTTCACTGCAAACTCGTCATGTTCATTGTCCAAACAGTCTTTTAGAGTAGACTATCCACCTTTAAACGCATGAAATCCTCGGACACAAGAGTCGAATAAAAATTCACAAAACGCATTGTCAATGACGATCTCGATTTTCTCTACTATGTGACTTAAAAGAATTCCTGCTTCTCCATTTCGCAAGCTGTAAATATTCTGTCAACTTGAAACTTCTTGTCTTAAATGAACCAGGAAGCCAGATACGAAACTAACTTGAACTACAAAGACTTGTAATTAGAAGATTCAAAAGTTAATTGGAAATATATTCTAACTTTTCGAATATTTGAACTTAAATTTGCTGTACAAGAATACACTTTCATTGGACAACTCCGTAACACTGTACTGCAGTCATGGCGTCGATCAGTGGTATGAAAAGAGCAGCTGGTAAGCTCTCTAGAGTTGCCTAACTTTGAATGAAAAGATCAAAATGTTAAACGCAGTAAGGAAGGGAAAGATGAATTGCAAGGAAATGGCAGACGAATTTAAAGTTGGCAAAACTCAAGCAGCCAATGTTGTGGCGAAACTCGTTGGGGAGCCGAATATGAAAACTTCTAAGGGAAAGGCTTTAAGCACCTCCAACGAGAAAACCACTGAAATATAAAGCGATCAATGAAATACTCTACGCTTGGTACAAGAAAAGTGAGGCCTCGGGCATTATGTCACCGGACCTCTACTAAGAAGCGATGCACATCAAGTCATCCTTAGACCAACCTGGGCTAGCAGATTTTAAGGCATCGGATAGTTGACTTGACAAATGGAAATTTATGCATGGTATTCGCGGAAAACAAATATCTGGAAAGTCTCTCAGCGTATCAGAAATCACCGTAGAATCGTAGATGAAGCGGTTGAGAAAATTATGCAGGGGATATGATTTGAAGGACATTTGGAATATGGATTTAAGCGGTTGACTCTTCAAAGCACACCAGAGTAAAGAACTTGCCAAAAGAGGAAAAAAAGCAAAAAGGTGGAAAGAGATTGAAGCAGCGAATGACTGCGTGGGAAAGTTGAACAACGTCATCTAGAGAAGCAAAAACCCTCAATGTTTTCGTCAAGCAAATGCTGCAACAAAACTCTTATTTTTCGAACCCAAAGTCCTGGATGCAAGTTGAGATTATGAAAACGACTATGGGGCAGCTTAACCGTCAAATGATACATCAGAGTAGAATTGCGATATTGTTCTTGGATAACGCAACAGTGCACCCAGAGAGCTTGATTGAAAAGTACAGCAAAATTGTCAAAGAATACTACATCACGCCTGCAACCATTGGATGCTGGTATAATTCAAAGGTAAAAGACCGAAAGAAGCTTATGCGTTACGTGTTGGGTCCAATCGCGGATGGCGGTTGTGCATCCTAGATTGTGAACGGAGTCGACATTCTGTAAGTAATCCAATGGGCAGAGAATGCTTAGAAGGAAGTCTCTCACGATACGAATAAAAATTGCTTTGAAAAATGTGGCATTGTTCCGCAACAGGGCGAATAGTTAACCAGTGATGAGATGGTTAACCCTAACCCTAACCCTAACTCTAATCCTAACCCTAACGGTTAGGGTTAGGGTTAGGGTTAGGGCTAGGGCTAGGGTTAGGGTTAGTCACTTCCCGCTAGTAACTTCGACGAAGTTGACTGGAGAAGAGCGTCAGTCGAAGCTTGCATTGAGGAATATATTGCTGTTGGCGAAGTACTAAGCGATAACGACAGTGATGGTGTCCACGTTAATGGAAATGGCGATGAAAATCTGGTAGTAGTTATCCCACGTGGATGGCATGAGTGAAGATGATACAGATTCTTCACTTACCATTCCTGAAAATATGGAAAGCTTGACAATCCAGAAACAATCTGTAATCAAAGATAAAGAATATGTGTATTTTATTTGTCTGTAAACCACCCAGCTAGTGCCTTGAACCCTTTTTAATAACTCAAAGTAACCGGGGAATATTATTGGTCCAAAAATAGGCAAAAAAATCAAGTTTCCAAATAGCAGACACTTCTAATTAACGGACAAAACTCTCTCCACCGGAGAGCCGTCATCCGATTAGGCGTATTTTGTGTTTTTTGTTGGGGTGATGTTCACTTACCTAACATGGGATTTTGTTTGAATTTTTAAGAGAATTCAAATCTTCATATATGCACATGGAAATGATGTACACCATGGTAAAACCTGGTATGTAAAACTAGGTAGCTGTATGGTAGGTAGGTAGCTGTGAATTTGTTTATGTGTTGATCAGTCCTATATAACTAGCTAGCAACGCATTAAACGACATACAAGTTTTTTTTTAAATATTAGTCACTGTGAAAAGTTTACATTAAATATATCTCAAAAATTTAAAAAAATCCTGATGTGTACTAAGCCACATATAGAAAAGAAATATGTTAATTTACAGGGGTGCAGGGCTTCAAAGGGAATTATAATACATAGTTGTAGACAGCATACCCAACTAAGCCGAACTAAAAGTGTTAAGTATACTTGGTAAAGTGCTTTTCGAGTGATTCTTTATTGTCATAGAGTGTTTTTTTGCAAACAATTACGTTCCTGCCAAAGAACCTCTGCAAAGTTAATTCGTGAGAGAGTTTTGTACTCTTTTAGCTGTTTTGCGAAAACATTTAAAACGACCATTTGCAAAGGTTTATCGCAAAAATTATTCCCCTAAAATGTGGGTTTTAAGAGCTTTTTGTAAGTTGGAATAAAACGAAAACTGTAAGTCTCCTAAAATAAATTATTCGAATAAAAATAATCTCCAGAAATAACATTTTGCATAGTTTTTTTTAGAGAAAATCAGATACAACTAGTCGGTAGCCCGTGGAAAAATCCACGGGTTCGCCCGTTCTTTTTATATCGCATTGCGTGCGTCTCGCTACTTGCGGTACCATTTTGCGTGACAGACAGACGCATACGGGTATTATAATATAGATATACACCAACAAGCCTAAGACTACATTAAAAATTATCTTCGTTTGTTGTCATGTCGTGTTTGTGGCCCAGTAGTCAGTCAGAAATTTGTTTTGATTGTTTTAAAATTAGTTGTCTATTTTTGCTTTTTAAAATCAATTTTTAAGCTATGGTTAGGAATTTTTTGCGGAAAGAAAATTTTCTTGGGAATTCATTTAGAATATTTTATTTTAAACATTGAACAAAAAGATTTTTAATAGTTTTAATAATTTTAATAATAATGCTTTACACACAAAACAACAGAAGAATATCCCAGAATTTATTTTATCAGTCAATAAAGTTTCACAATTTAACATAGTTTGCTTCGAAGAACTGATATTTTGCATTAAAACATGCAAGTGTATGTTTTTCAAACATAAAGATAATTCGCTTCGGATCTAGTTGCATCACTTGTTGACAGTTCGTACACAAATTTAAATGTTGGTCAAAATTTTTCATGAGAATATTTAGAACAGGGCGTGAAAACTACTAAGGGCGTAATTAATAAATATTGTAGAGCAAAGGAATATAAAGCCAAGCTTTGACATAAAGCTGGGCTTATGTATTTTAAAAAAGCGCTGTGGAAGAAGTTAAAACTTTCTGCACACTTTAAAATCCCATTGTCTACCATCAACACTCCGAGCGGTTGTTATTTCATAAAATAAAAAATTTGCGTCCCTTGCGCACAAGCGGCTTAACCTCTACGCGTGCACGTGTGATGGCAGGAATATTTCTTTCAAATGTCACGTGATACATTTAAACCAATTACTGGTCAGTATTTTTCAGGGAAGCCATTATGATTTGAGGGAAAACACGCCGTTCACACGTTCACCTCTTCATAAATAGGGGCTAAATTTTTCAATAGAATCGTTAAATGACATACGGTGTAGTTTTAGGGGAGTGTTTGTTAATTTAGTTTAATTTAGACACTTGTAATTCTTGTTTAAACAAAGCTTAATCTGTGAGAATTTGACCGTGAAATATCCCTCAACCAAAAGTGACATTCTGACCGGGAGAATAGTGTTAATGTTGTAGAACTACAAATCAAAAGATGAACGCACTCACTACAACCAACTACGTTAAAAATAAATGACAACAAAAGAACACTTCTTCAGAAAATTCGCGAGAAAATTGACACATGATACGTGCCAACCAGCAGGGCACAATTTAAATTATTATTCTTTAAATAATATTTGATATCTTTAAAATTCAAAAGCTCTTGCAGAAGGAAATTAAAACTGAAAGTCCCATTTGATAAGAAAACATCGTAAAAGAATAAACTGTATAATCGAAAAGAATTACAATTTTTGTGTAAGTTTAAAAATTCTATATTTAAAGCACAAAGAATTCAGGACAGAAAAATTCTTAGCCTGTTTACAGTACACATTTTAATAACAAAACTTGTTTGTTAGTATGTTCGCTTGCTTCTTTTGCTGTGATGGAAACATGTAAAAGTGTACATATCTTTAAAAAAATCAAAACGTATAGGTACACAAGACAAATATATTATAGCTACAACCATCCACATAATCTTTGAGACAAACTAGAAATTCTATCAAAAAACCAGAAATGGCCGTTGACGCAAATGTCCATTTTTCCAACTGAGACGGTTTAAACATGTAAAAAGCTATAATTAGCCTATAGCAGCACTGTAAGGCTTCGTTCTAGTGAACTTTTCGGTTTCACTAGTTGAATTCAGAATTTCCTAAGTCTTAAGTCGAAGCTAAAGCTGAAGTTCCGTGAGCCTGGAGGCAGTACGTCGAGTTTGAGAAGACTTGTGGTGCGAGTTTGTGAATTTTTTTTTTTCAAAAATCGAAAAGTCTCAATATATTATGTGGGTGATTGTAGCTTCTTCTTTGACCTCTTTTGATGATTAATTAGTTCTGTTGGAAGTCCAATATCTGTTTAATAAATCTTTGGTCTATTGCTTTTTCATTTTCATTTTTTAGTTCGCATTTGTTTTCGCTGACTGTAAATATATAATCCTATTGACGTATAAAAAAAAAACTAGTTAGCTACATATTTAGCTATTTTTTGTACATTTTTAGCTAGGCTAATTCTGTATGTAAGTAACGTGGTTACATATAGTTATTAACAGCTACTTTCATATATTTTCCATGTATATATATGTTTCCATTTTTTACACTTACAAATGTTTTAAAACAATTTTAATTCTTTGTTACGTTCGCTTGTTCTGGTCCGCCATTTTTATTTTTTTGTTTATTTTCCCGCCATACAACTTGCAGGGAATATTACGGCAGCCGAACGAAAGTACTAATTTTGATAGCTAACTGGATTGCGACGATAACCAGTCGGTGCCAGAGCCATTTCTTGGACAACAAGAGCCCTGGGGACGAGGTTAATAGACGCCTAAGACATGCCAAGTAGCACCTTAGTAAGAAATACATTAACATGATTCAATGTCTTTGAGGGTCCTTGTGTTTTTTGTTTACTGAACACCATCAAAGAAACTCTCCCTTTTGCAGTAGACTCTTTCTAAACATCTGGATCATACATTCGTTTGTTTCAACAGGCTGATGCACAATCGTTTCACTTTTAAACACACATTCCGCATTTTCTTTGTCTTCAAACATTTTAAAGTTATCAACAGGTGTTACGTCTATGCCAGACTTTAACGCCAACTGTCCTATATACGCATCATCTATGCTTATACGGGATACATAAGGCATTGTCTTTAACAGTCGTTTCACGACATCTTTCGATAATACATATCCTCCACCTGAACAATAACGTGGATATGTTTTTCCTTTATATTCATCCTTTGTTATTCTATACTTCCCTCTTCTTTCTACGCGAGCTTCGTATTGGACGTTACCTGCGTATAGTTCAGTTGTTGGTGTGTCAGGTGACTTTAAGAATGAAAATAATCTTGGAAAGTTTATAAAAGTATTATCATTGCCTTTAAATAGATATTTATATTCACAATAACGTGTTGACCATTCCAGTCCTGCTTGAACTTTCGATGTCATGTTATAGAAATCTTCATAAACGTTAACCAGTATCATATCTTTGTGTTTCTTTAACTCAGCAGCAAAAAGTCTTTCTGTATGAATGTTGTGTGTACGACCAACAAGAAAGAACGTTTTCCAGCGATTAAATTTGTCTTGTCCCCAAGTACGCCTAATGGTATCACGTCGGCTGAAGTGAGAGACATCTGATATTAGTAAGACTATTAAGGTATACTGGCGCATGCATCTGCTTTGTGTTATCAAGCTTGTGTCGTGTTTATGTTGCTGAACAGAAAATAAATTGTTGAGCTCTCCTAAGTCATAATCATCTTTTTCTGGTGAAATCGGGACTGTTTTGTTTACAACAATATTGTTTTTCTCCGACGTATTCATTCTCTCATTAAATATCTTTAAAATGAGTTTTGTTCGAGTTTCAAGTTTCGTTAACCGTGGTAGTAATAATTCATCTTCTGTTATGTATACAAGCTGAGGTTGCGTTTCTTCAGCCGGGTAATAGGAAACACATAGAAACATACCAATACGAAATATAATATTCTAACACGGGAAGTATTCGTTTGAAATTCAGGCATTCTTGACGACGCTTTCATTATAGTTTGTTTTTTATCAGAAACCATCATGCTAACGATATGTCATTTGATTTTCTTATTGTATTGTGTGGCTAACGGTACAACATGATTAATGAATTAAGTTCTTTCAAATTAAACCATTCTGCATTGTTATGCATAGAATGATTGATTAAAATACTTCCGGTAGCTAATATAAAAAAGACTTCATGGCATACAATCTTCGTATGATGTAACTAACTTAGGTTCCAATCCCCTATCTCTGTGTATTTCCTACACAAAAGAGAATACATCAGGGCTTCTTTAAAGCTTGCCCCCCATTTTAAAATAGCATAATCTAAAATCACTCAATTAACATTAGTAAGAAAAAAATATTTCTTTTTGCCTGATTTTCAATTATAAGAGAGTACTTAACCTCTATCCCAGGGCCTGTAGCGTTTTTCGATATGAGGATGAAAAAACGCTACAGGCCCTGGGATCGAGGTTGGAGAGTACTAAGATAAACTAAAAAGATTTAAAGGGGCTACGAACCGGTTAAAATGCTCACATTCCTTATATCCCGCGCACATATTAAAAATCCGGCAAACGCGTTTTGCGCAATGAACAGACCAGCGCATATTCTTTTTCGAAAAGTATATTACAAAGAAAAATTTCAGCGAGACTCATTCTGGATGAAAACATGACCAAGGCTGGAGAAGATAAAAATTCTAGATATATCTATATGTTCGAGTCTGTAAATTACATACATGCCGGAAAAATAGCGAGTTTGTTTTTCGCCGCCATCAGCTCGACTTTCGTGTAAGTCACTAAAGTCGAAAACCAACAGCCATTCCGTAGCCCCTTTAACAAGCTGCATGCATACAAGTCCGATGGCCATCTTGAATAAGAGCTCCCGCGTAAAGCGGCAAACATCAAAGTAACTTTGACGTCATTACGTTGCTCGTCGGCCAAATGATCGAACTGTTATTAAAATTCAATTACTTTAAATATTGAATGAATTTTAACATTCTGTTTAAAGTTTTTGATAGCCAAATAAAAAGCTATTAAACACATTTTTCGGTGTTCACATAATTTGCATGAAAAATTACCAGAAATCTGATTTTTTTTCCATCTTAGGGTAAAATACAAAAAAGAGCAGGAATTCAAATTAATTATGTATTCAAACTTTACATTTCCCTTCATAAAATAAAGTTGTGTTGTGAGTTTTAAGTTCTAAGGATAATCCTAACGAAAGTTACTACATTTTCCCGATTATAAATATTTCATAAAAAATTAAAGGGGTAGTTTTGAGCAATGGCCAATATCTAAGACTCTTGAGGTGTGGAACCTAAAAATTTAGTATACAGGTGTCTAATAGTAAAATATAAAAATTCAGTATCATAACCATGCAGTGTAGCAAAAAAAAGTTATCAAGAAAAAATAAAGGGGCGGAATCCCCTCCCCCATGGAACGAATAGGCTAAAAGGTGAGAAGGTAACAGGATTTACGGTTCGTCTTTCTAGGCTGACCCATTTAACACAATTGGCTGTCAAGGGGAAATGTTGAGGACTACTATGTTTTAAAAAGAAATCTCTCTGAAAATCTATCTTCTTGAATTGAAAAAATTGAAATTTGCTCAAACTTATTACCGTTCCTCTTAAAGATGTGACCAGCTCTACACAAAATACCTTATCGGAGAAAAGAGTCAGGGAAAAGTGACAAAATTTTTTACAAGTGACTGAATTTTCCCCCGACCAAAATTTCCCCCGATTATTTTTTCCCCGACTAGTACTTTTACCCGACTTTTTATACCCGACTTAGTGCAAAAAACGACATAACTGTTTTGAACTAGATTTTTGTACTTATTCTCGTATTTGTTTTTTTATGATAAATAAAAAAAAATTGATTTAAATTCCCTTGTGAGGTTATCTACAGGAATAAAAAAATTAGTCGGGGAAAAGTGACTTATTTTTAAAAAGTGACTTAATTTTTCCCCGACTAAATTTTAATTTTTTTTTTCCCCGATAAGGCATCTGTTTTGACGTTAACATTAATAACCGAATACTCGATGCTGATTCATGGGTGTAGGTGTATACCAATTCAAAATAATATAGAGATATATCTAGCTATAATTATATTTGTTTAATATTCTGTTAGGTTTTAACACCACCTACAATCGTGGTCACAATATGTTGAGACAAGACAACGAATTTCGAAGTTCGCCACCACAAGTAATTGCGTAGGCTCATTCTATATTAGATTCACACATCTTGAACTTGTCAAAGTTCACTTGTCATTGTTCAGAGTGGACTTAGAACTTATTTGGTAAATACGAAATTCTTAAAATGTGCTAATTGTTGCTCACGTCAGCAAGGCCATTAATCGCGAATTTCGGGGCCTTCGTGGTCCCCGACGTGAACTATTTCGGTGTGCGGGCGTGCTAAAGAATGTGACTAGCAACTTTTCAACGCTCTCTGCCTGGCCTACTTGTTTGCAAAAGTAGCGACTTTGCAGCCTGCCGGCTGCAGAGCATTGACTATTTGACTGTTTTGTCCATATTTGGATAATGAGTAAAAAACTGCCTTAGTCTCAATATGTTTGTCCACGATTGTAGTGTTAAATACTGGTTCATTTCGCTTTGTCTTTTTTTTGAAAAACAAAATCAGTATAAACCTTCTTATAATAATAAGGTTTATGCAAACTAGAATGAAAATTTTCAAAGGAATTCGCCTGCTTCATCTTACAACTAACACATTCGTCAGTCATGTCGGGTTTTTTAATACAAATAGTCGTTATTCAGTGGAAAAATCAACGAATTCGTCCGTTAGTCTCTATATTAATAGCCGTCGTCTGTCTGTTTGTCTGTCTGTTACGAAACCGCGAAATGCGATAAATAAGGGACGAGCGACCCTGTGGATTTTTCCACGCGTTGACGTCTAGTATAATGAATTACTCTGCAAATTTAATTTTTTCTTCAGTTTGGTAGCAATCAATGTTGTTCGAACCAACATCTTTATTTCTTTTATTATCTTAACAACATGCATGTAACCTATTTCAGGTTGGGGTCTGAGGGACCGGTCCACGGTTATAGAGGGAGAGTGAAATAGACCCTACCACTGTTACTTCTGAACTGCTGTCTCAGTTTCAAAGTAAAAGCAGATTTTTTTTTGTATGTATCTATTTCGTCGGAGTAAATTTTTTTTTTTTACGTGTTTGTTCGTTTTTACAATCAAATAATGACTGGAGAAAAAAATAAAATAAAATATTTCCATTTAGCTAAACTTGATACAGTTTTACTAAATGAAGATCTTCAGTTAGTATCACGTTATTTCACAGAAAATGAGCTCATCATAAATTTGAAAAAAGGAAAATCGGAATTTATGTTACTTGGAACAAACAAGGACTTTCTAAATGTCCTGATCGACTCGATATTGTGTATAACTCAGACAACATAATGTCTACAAAGAATTATAAATACCTGGGAACTAGAATAAACAACATATTGAACATGTCAGATAATTTCAACCGCTTATAAGCAAGCTTCATGTGAACTTTTCGTACTGTTTTCCCTTAGTGGAAGTAAGACTCCTGAATACGCGTATAAAATTTACTCCACCATGATATTACCTGCATTACTTTATAACTGTATCAAATATCAAATAACCTTTCATTGAACTGCGGACAAAAATCTAAGTTGTTATCGATAAAAAACGTACTGAAAAAGTTGCAAAACAGCCAGTTTCTTACTTATGTAAACAAATCGAGAAGCACTCCGTTATTTTAGTTCTGAAATGTTTTGAAGGATCAATTACAGAAGATTTAATAGATTATTTTACTATGAGAAGTCATTCTGTCTCAACACGAAATAATGTTTATCTATTGCATGTTCCTAAAGTGAAACTCGAGTTCGATAAATCTGGCTTCTTCTCAATGGGTGTAAAAAACTACAACTCTTTGCCCAACCTCGTCCCCAGGACTATTTGCTTCTCAACGGCGCTGCGCTTTCTGATAGTTGGGGTCGAGCTTGCTCTTTGCCCACACTGATAAATTTAGAAGAGTCAAATGAAACCTTAAATGCAATCATTTTACAAAGACTCCCTTAGGGAGTTAAAAAGGAGTCAAATTGAGACGCAAGAAGGAGTCAACCCGCAATGACTCCCTTTTGAGGTGCTCATTTCACTCCTTTAGTGTTTCATTCTTTGCTTGACTACTTGAAAGGAGTCATTATTGCGTTCAATGATTGTTGTGCGTTCAATGATTGTTGTGCGTTCAATGATTGTTGTGTAGTGTGCTCACATGATTCCTCAAAAGGTTTCATCGGGAATATCGCATTTAATGATTTCTGCTGAGATACGATCAGTTTGGGTGGCGATTATAGAAATGCGCCTTTTAATACTTGGGAAACTGTTATACGAGACATCTGTAATTCCTTCTCGAGTCCGATATGAAGAAAGGTATACATGAGCAAACTGATTTTATTTTTATCATCGGACGAACACTACATAATTTTGACGTATATTTAGGAAGTTCTTTTTTAAAAAAAATGCGCGCAACTATAGTATAGGCAAAACTAGTGCACCAATATGGTTGAGTTGAGATGATGACCTTTGTGATACCATAGTGCACCAAAAAAAAGCCAAACTGCGCACAAATCATTTCCCGTAAACTTGTATTGCAGGTATGTCATATTATCATGTGACTGAACCAAGGGAGGAAACGTTATCATTGTATAATCTTTAGATCGTAATGCCGGCTTTTGTTAATTAATTCCTCGTCTTACAGATATGACATAATCACAACTATTCATGATAGGTAACAAAATTAGGTTCTTCTCAATTTAGTTTCAGACAACATTGATTAGCAAGTTCCTTCATGAATTTCGTTATGTAACACGATTTTCCTGTTTAGGTTGCGGTCGCAACAACCGCGCACATGACGCATTAAATAATTGAAAGCAAAAGAGAATATTTTGTTATATATTTTTGTTGTATATTTTACAGGTAGAATTATAATAGCTTATTTTATACAAGTTGTATTAACTTCAGGAGAAGTACAAAATGGAAGTCTAATCTGTATGTTCTTAGTGCATCCAAAACAATTCTTTTTACTATGCTTTATTTATTGTCAAAGTTTTACAAAGCATTATATAATATAATCCATTATTAATCACACAAAACTATGTCTTATAAGCGACCGGACACAGCCATTGAGTACAATACGTTGTTTATAAGAAACTAGTCTATAAGAAACCTTAGGCTCAGAAAAGCCAAATTTTAAGAAACGTTTAAGGAACTTTACCAGGTTAAGAGATCTCTAACATTAAGAAGCTTGTACATAACAGAAAAAATATGTAAAAACATAGCAAATGTCGTTCTATATATATATATATATCAAAACCATAGTCCAAACCTCAAAAATTCCTTGTAAATCAAAGATTTTTCAGGGTTAAATAAAGGAAAATTTAAGAAACATTTTGTTATTTATGTTTTTTGTTGAGACCAGCTATCTAAGCCCTGCTGACAGCTGCCAAGCTAGGATTGTTTATCCACCTGTACATAGCCTTATAACCCTATATCTCGATTAGACCTGTACATAGTTTTTACTCTTGTTATTTTTATCAAAGATGGCTGACTCAAGCTGAAAAGAATTTTCGGAAAGGGAGACTTACATCAACTTACATATTTACTCGAAAAACATTAAACTCGATTTATTTGTTATGCCCAAAACTTCCCCTTTGCAATTCAGCTAAAAATAATGCACTTAAATATCAAAACAAGTTATCACGCGGGAAAATTATTTTACATGTGTTTTCCGAAGCTACAAAACGTAATAATACCCACTGTTCGCGTTCTTATTGAAAAGCAACGATTCAAGAGTGAACTGAAGAAGGAACACATTTATTGTTTAGAACCAACAAAAGGTCCCCTCCTTCTGAAAGCAATAAACGTTCGTGGCCATTTGTACCGTAGGGTAAATTAAGCACTAAAACGAAGCCAGTAATTAGTTTTTTATCTATATTCAATGCTTGAACACAGTTTGTTGCAATTTCATTAGACTCCTCGAGCGAAGAAGAAGGTTTTCATGGCTTGAAATAACTGGATAAAATGTTCGAGGATCTAAAAAGCGTTGTACATACTTTAGGAGCAGAAAGTTTCGCGGGGAGAAACTTTCGCGTTGTTCGCGTTTTTAGGTCTTTTCGCGAAAGTTTATGAACATTTTGCCGGATTATAAAAACTTATTAGCATATCTCCTGCCTTTTTTTTCGTCAGGAATGGATAAAAATTTTTGAGATTATATAATAGACGTTGTATATATCACGAGTTGTTAATGTATCATATACTTATCTTGACTAAAAATAACTCAATAAGAAACATATGAATTTGCTTTATCTGCAAAAAAATCCATGCGCTGTTATTAACAACCCTACATAGATTTGGTGTAAACGTGGTGGTGGTGTGGTGTAAACGTCACGGGGTAAATTGATTCGGCGAGTTAATATAGTTTTTCGAGTAAATATGTAAGTTGATGTAAGTCTCCCTTTCCGAAAATTCAGCTGAAAAGCTTTACTTGTTCACTCTCTTTACATCCACTCATATCTGCATATAACATGGTTTCAGAATATTGAATTTGTTACACAAGAACCTTCACTGGCAATATTTCCCAATACTCACAGTATTTTAATAATAATGGATTTTCTCAAGGCTCCAAAGGCACTAAACTTGGACATTCAAAAAACCTTGCCGAACTCTGGAAATCATGGAAGCAGGCATATCATCAAATCTTCCTCCAAGCCACCGAATCTGCTGATAAGCCAGATATTGTCAAATCATCAATCCTTCTTCACTGCATAGGTAAGCAATGCAAAGAAATTTACGATACCTTTGAATTCAATGAAGGAGATGAAATGAAATTGAACATTATTCTCCAGAAATTTGATGATCACTTTAAACCGAGAAAAAATTGACTTTTATGAGATTTACATTCTTCACTGCTCGTCAGGAAGACTTTGAGAAATTTGACGAATACTACACTAGATTATGTAAATTGAGCGAAGACTGTGAACTCAATCAACTCCGGGATTCTCTCATCAAAGACATGATCATAATATCGGTTTAAGAGGCAAAAAACTTCAAGAACGCCTACTCCGCGAAAACGACATCACATTAGAAAAAGTACTATCCAACACTGCAGAGCTAGTGAGGCATCAAAGTTGCAAACTATGTCTATGCACAACAAACCTGACTCAACTCCATCGTCATCAACTGCTAATTCTGATATCAATCAGATGATCCATCATCAAAAAAGCCAAGAAATTCTGTGCTGGAAGTCATCCTCGTGGTTCATTCCTACCTTACGGCAAAATATCAATATCTGTGAAAGTAAAGGACACTGTCGAAAATCTAATCAAAACTTATCTCAACGTAATAATAAACCAAAGAGATACTCACAACGTCCATCAAAACCAGTTGGCTCAGTTGAACAAGAACATCAATCTAATTCAGACTCAGACAGTTCAGACAATGAATTATTCATGAGATCAATCAAACTGGAACCAACCACTGAAAGCGAACAACGTCAACGAAATATCCGATCCAACTGCATCAGATCATCCAGACTGGCTAATCGATCTTTTAACCAATGATACAAGGGTTACGTATAAAATAGACACTGGTGCTTGTGCAAACGTTCTACCGATATCTGTCTTTCAACGTCTCAACAAGTATGACATCCTACTTGTATATTTTGTATACATACCACACAAAAACCTGCTTGAAAAGTTTCACTCTGAAATTATTCTTGAATTAATGTATACAAAAAAAGTTGCGTAGTCCTATTTTTATCTGTAATATATTATAAAAAAATATTTACACCTGCGAAAAATACCAATATCATATGTGCTCATGCAAGTTTTTGAAATTTGATATCTTAAGAACTGCCCTAGATTTTTAATAGTGGGGAGATTCCTCTATGCTGCTTTTCAAAAAAATTCACAGGATAAAAAAGAAAATTTATTTCTGTAGCTTATTTTTAAGATTGTAGTAACTGTTTTACTTATGTGTTTAGTATTTTTACTCGTATATGTATATTATAAATTCCGGAAAAACATTTCTAAAAATGGTCACCCAAAAACGTCCGTCCTCAAATCTTCAGAGTCCTGGCTTTGTAATTGAAATTTGCTTGTGCGAATAAGTGAGTGAGTGAGTAACAAGAAGGAGTCATTAAACATGACAACTTAAAAGGAGTCATTTGAGCACTTATTTTGACTCCATTAATGTGCTCTTAATGACTCCCTAAAGGAGGTCCCCATAGGCACCGTAAAAAAAACCTTTTTAAGTTTCATTTGACTCTTCTAAATTTATCAGTGCATTGAGAGCAGAGGATTTTTCTCACTTTTAGGAAGTTGTGTTCAGAGCACTTTTAGTGTTCCTTTCTGAGGTTTTCTTACCTCTGTAGTCAACTTTGCTTTTTGTCGTTTGCTCTTGCTGTGGTGATTTCGCTTTTTGATTTTTCGTAAACTTTTTCATTTCTTGCATTTTGTTCGTTATTTTTAAATATTTTATCATTTGTATCATATTTCTATATTTACTAATTTTACTAATATTTACAGGACACATTTTAATAGCAGTCATTTATTATTGATGATGTTTTATCCTGTATAAAATATTCATTATAAATAAATAAATAAATAAATAGAACACCTTTCCCTGAGGTTTAGTTTTTTTTTTAGTGTCGTCACCTCACTTCATAATTATTCACTTAAAAAAACTAAGAAGAGCTACGTGGTTTTAATACGGAAGCTTATTAGGGCCATGTCTACACATTTTATTGATCAATGTTGTATCTCGAGATCAAAGTTTCCATAAGCTTCCGTATTTTAAGGAGGAGGAACCTTAACTCAATAAGAACATGACGTCGTTTTCGTTTATATGTCATTGATAAATTATTCATGTGAGAATATTCGATACGCGTTATATGCTCAAGTTTAAGCGGTTAGCAGTGGCGGATCCAGGATTTTTAACATGTCAGTCTCATTTTTTGCGAAGCAAAAAAAAGCGCAGCAATTTGATGCGCCCAAAACAGTTTGGGGTCATGTTGGCGCTGTAAGTCCCCCATGGCGGGTTCGAAGCGCAGCCTCGGAAAATCTCGCTATTTCGAGCCTTAACGCACTATAAACGGCCTAAATAATGTCCAAATTGCTAGCTTAGTAAGGCACGTGTTTCTACTACAATTTTAAATCGACAGGAAAAAAACAAACCATCATGTGAAGGGTTGTAGAAATATTTAGGGATAATAAAACAATAAAAACAAAGATTTAAATGCTTGTTTCGCTTAATATTAGAGATCGTCACCATGCCTAGGAAATGCGTAATAAGTTAATGTTAGCTATTCCAGACATGGGTGGTCTACTATCTGCTCAAGCAAGCTGAACCAAAATTGATTTATAAAAAGAAAAAAGACATTTATGCGCAGTAAGCTTATTCAAAAAAATGGAAAAAAGGTGTTTGCCTTTACCTTTTTGATTTATTTTAGCCAAAATTACAAAAACTGGTTAGTTTTAAAAGTCTCATCACATCCTTCATCAACACCTTGCAGACAAAACAGAATATGAGCCTGAGCATAAGTATTGTTAGCATGATGTGAATACAGGTTCAACTTAGCACTTTACACCACAGTCAGGATAATAGGAAATTTTTTTTTTATGTAACCGGACAGTCCGGAGACGCAGCATATTTTTTCTTATTACTGGGAAATTAAAATAGTTAAGGTGGCAAAAATTTCCTGTGTTCAGATTACTAACCGCGCTCCGCGACTAGTCTACCAAAACAAACTAAAACAAGTCTGGTTAATACAAGTAAAAACAGCTTCATTCCCCACAAATTCTATTGTGTTACACCAGTTTAAATGTACAAAGAGGCATTCTCATGTGTGAGATGGAATAATAAAAAAATCAAATGACTTACCTTGATGATTTTCATAGCAAGAAACTAAAACAGATTTCTTACTTTTTATATGCCTCAGGGTGGAATGTTGCAGTACATTAGCGAAAAGTATGCTTTTTTATACTACCCGCATAATAATTATTAAAAATGTTTAATAAACTCGCAGACTTGTACTAACATCAGAAGTCCTAAGATGATATATCCTAGTAGTAAGCTATTTAACATCTGCAGGAAGTTATTATCAGTCTACGTGTGCCTATTTCAAAAAAGTTAAAATGCAATAACATAAGTATGAAAAAGGATTTTTCATATGAAAGTTAAGTGATGTTTTTATTAGATATGACCTACAAGTGTTTAAGATAACAAAAGAATAACAAAGTATTATCTTACCACAAAGCAATTGCAGAACTCTCTAAGTTTTTCGTCAACAACAACGACTTTAAAAAATAACCCTCTGTATTGAAATTTCTAGCTAGCTAGCTAGGTACATATTGTTCTATTATCTATAAGCAACTGTAAATATATTTTTGACATAAAATCTTGATTTATTGTAATAACTTTACGTATATTTCTTGCATATTTAAATTTTTTGGCATCTCATTGCAGCACACATGTCGTGAGTCACCATGCCTTATATCAAAAAAAGAAAAAATATGCCTGGTTACTTATTAGTCTTGCATGCTTTCATTTGGTCCAAAAAGCCCTTGATTGCTTTCATTTGCTCCGAAAAGCTATTGATTGCTTTCGTTTGGTCTAAAAAAACTCTACCAATTGCTTTCGTTTGGTCCGAAATACACATTACACGGTATCGGTTACAAAAAAGTCAATACTTATTGGGAAATACAAGCTGTGCCACACTTCGAATACGGTAAATATGGAACGAAGTTGTCAGTTTTTTGTAAACCAATCAGGACACGTTATTTCGGCAAACCAGCCAATTAAATTGCATGAAAATCGATCGCAAGTTAGTCGCTCTTTGCCGTATCCACCAATTCAGTCACAGAAAAAAAAATACGTAAAGTTAAGTCGCAGGGCCGAGGGATCACGGTACCGTACTGTTTAACCCTCTAGCAAAATGTATGTCAGTTGCGTGACGGCGCTGACTTACACTGGATCCGCCCCTAGTTATTATATATAACTAGCTGTATAAAAACGGCCGAAAGCTTAAAAAACTAATTAAATCGCTAAAAATCTTGTGTTGTGTCGGTTACCAGCACTTTAGTTATATTATACTTATATTATGTTTTTAGGGGATTCCAGAGAGAGAGAGAGAGAGTTAAGAGAGTCAAGGTGTTCGCACGCACCACAACACTTGTCTAATACTTAAATTGAGCATAAATTTGCAATGGATAGAATTCCATTTTATTTAACGATTTTCTCGTCCAAAAGCACATGAAAAAATACGCCAGTCATTAAAAAATTATTTTCTATTTATTACATTCGTGTTGTTAATTTATTTATAAATATGATACACAATTTCTCAAGTGTTAGGTTCAATAAACTTTATTGTAATGCGATGAATATAAAAACTTGTGGCAAGAGTTTTTTGACAACAAAAAAGTAAGGAAAATAGGAAAAAGGAAAAAAGGAAATAAGAAAGTTGAAAATACAACACGTAATCTGATGGTTTAAGATATCTATAAGTGCAAACAAAACACGCAAAAACAAGCTAAAGTCTCCCATTACCTCTAAAAACTTTAGAACATTAACTTTAGGAGATTCTATCATGGACACTAGCTCTAAAAAGTTTATCCATGCATTCATTAGACTTTATTGGGTGATACAAAATTACCCTCCCATTATAATCACATGTATTGGTTTCTTTGATTTGTTCAAACGCATCTAATTGTATTGGATCAATTCCTGCTTTTAACGCCAGATAGCCCACGTAAGCGTCTGGATTAGGTATATTTTTAATACGTGATAATTGATTGATCATGTGTTCAACAGTATCTCTTGTCAGAAGATAACCTGGGCCACCACAGTACCTAGGAAATAGCTTTGATTTTAACCCTTGCTTAGTAACAATTCGTCGTGTAGTAGGATCAACCGGATCTTTAAACTTTACACTTCCGGCGTATAGTTCTGTTTTGGGCACTTCGTTACTTGATATTAATTCAAAAAGTCTTGGAACGTTGAGAAAGACATAGTCTTCAATTTTCAGGAGGTATTTAAAGTTGCAAAGACGAAAAACCCATTCCAATCCAGTTCGAATTTTTGATGTTAACCTGTAAGTGTCTTCATAGTTTTTGCTAATTATAATGTCATCATATTTAGCGATTTCATTTGATAAAAGCTCCATTTCGTGTTGATTTTCGGTCGGTTCAAGAATAAACAAGGTCTTCCAACGCTGTCTATAATCACTCGCCCAAGCACGGCGGATATTTTCGCGCCTTTTAAACATTATTATCTGGGTTGGGATCAATATAAGAACGATATATTCATGTTTGCATTGTGTTTTGGAAATCAGATTTGTTGACATTAAGTTACTTCTACGCGCATCTTCTTTTTGGCTGCCGGACAATTCTTCTTTGTTTTCTTCTAGTTTCAACGTATCTGAGGAATTCTTTTCTGCACTCACGGTATATCCAATACGATTAACCTTGCTTTCCAAATTGTCCAATCGGAAATAAAACTCAGTTGTTTTGTTTCTGGTATCATCATATAAAGTAATTTTCGTGTGAAATTGAACAGTATAAAAAACACACCATAATGAAAAAGCATATATTACCATAAGAATTGTGTTTCTTAATTTCTTCTCAAATATTGCCATGTTGCTATTCTAATTCTAAAGCAAGGTAGATATTACGGATATGTTAATGTTTTTGTTTTTAAGATGTTTCAATGCAAATGTTTAAACATGTAATTTGAGATGACGGTCGGTTTAAGTGTACGTAAATAGATCTCCGTATTACTGTGAAAAATTAAACATTTAACAAGACTAAAATTTCGTTCTTAAGATTCCAAATTGACATTTAGAAAATATCCATATTAAACGTACACATTTATAAAAAATTGTGAGCTGCAACTAACTTGAAAGCCGGTGTTTTTGTCCTATTTTTCTTTCGTGTTCAGTGGCATTAATTAGTGATAAGCTTCTTGAAATAATTTCAATTCCTTCAGGGTTTTAAAATTGAGGTTACAGATCATTTATTTAACAATCTTTTCAATATATACTTAAACGTTAAATTCATCTGTGGCATGCTAATATTTTCTGTACTGAAATATACTAACAAGAATTTATATTATATTTTTAAAATTTAAGTACTATAAATACATGCTATGCACAGAAATAATAAACAATCTGAAAATGAAAATATTGCACGAAATAAAAGTTGTAACTAAATTATCGTTATTAAGGAACTAATCTATTTTAATTTTTTTAATTACGTCTAGGTTCTGTCCATTATGTTAGAAATGAAATAACTAGTCCCAGTGCAACAAGAGAATTTGCAACAATGTAGCAGGCTGAAGGTTGCCATGGAAACTACGTCCGTGTTCAAAGCTTGCTTGGCCTTGGACATGACTGGCAAAGTTGTGAATGTTGCAATGTCAATTTATTATTTTCAATTTTATTACCTAAAATTCTCTCTTTTCATAATAAATGAACTGAAAACGAGATTATTAATCCAATTTCGTCCTTAATGCAACAATATAGCAGGCTGCAGGTTGCCATGAGAACTACGCCCATTTTCGAAGCTTGCTTTTGGACTTGGGCATGACTGGCAATGTTGTTTTACTGTTGAATTTTAACATTTTAAACTCACTGTAAAATTCTCTTGGAACTTTTATTTTTTCCGTAATTTAAATCTCTCTATTTTGAGAACTTTCATAATTGGAATATAATGTCAACTCCCTTCAGGAGAATGTTTCAATAATTTGAATTCTCACGTACTTTTTTTAACGTAAATTGTGTAAACTTGCCATGAAATTCCTGATAATTTGGTCTGTTTTATCAAGGCCTTCCTAACAAAACTTGTTATTTTATGAAGGCAAGCATAGCAATGTTCGCTTAAAACTGGAATGGCTGTGTATGATGCAAATGGAGATTATTTTGAAAAACTTGAATTTTTATAATTTGCATCTCCCACTAATTCGAATTTGAATTTTCCCGTAAGATTAGAGTTAGAGAGAGTGAACTGTACTAGCAACCTCATCCGTAGGGCTCTTTTTTCACTTTTTGATATTGAGATGGCGTTCAAGAAAGAAGCCCTGGCGGCAGCTGGTCGATTCTCAAATATGATTGGCTCCCAAAATTCAATAGGCCGCGCAATTTTCACCGCGTGTAGGAGGCGAGTTATTACCCACGTACCATAAACGCGCGATCTGAAATGTTCAGTTTTAAAATGGCAGACACCAAGACGGCACACGATGGTTGGTTTGAAAGAGGAAAATTTTTTTTGAAATATTTTAAAAAACATTATAAATGGTTCATGGCACGAGAAGTGAATATCATATTTGTAAAGAGAGCTATTCACGAGTGCTAAAATATATCAGGTATATCAATATCCTTGACAAGAGGTAAGAATTTTTTTTTTTAAATAATTTTGAAAACAACCAGCTGCCTGATCATGACTTATTGAAATTAATCTACCCAATCATGATCCCACTATAGAAAAAAATCTGCTACCTGACCACGACCCTGCTTTTTTTTTAAAAATCTTAAAAACAGTGGAAGAGTGGTATAAGAAGGAAGTAATCAACAAAGAATTAGCTATCTGGCTAATATTTGAAAGTCTAAAGAGTTGTGTATAGAATATATTTTAATGGAACTTAAAATTATAAAAAAATTAAAAGAAGTACAGAAGATCGTGTATCAAGGTAACATTTATAAATTCACTGCAGTGTATTAGCTCTGCCATGCACATTTTTTATGAAGTAATTAAGTAAATAATTTATTTTTTCACAACAATGTCTTACAACTAAAAAAAATACAGATGTATATAGTACTTTTAAATATATATAAAAAGATATCTGTTCTAAAACAAAATAAAACAAAGACCTTGAAGTCTTTTTACCTGGGAAACACCCAGTTTTTGGTTTCAGCTGATTTTAAAGTCACGTGACTTGTTTTACACCAACTTCCTACGCATAAACATTTTTCGCGTTTTTCCGAGGGTGCTTGTTCGTTCAGGAAATAAGATTTGTTTGTTTTGCCATTTGTGGATGCATCGTTCTTTTCTCACAACACAGTTGACCACACAAGAAGCTTTTTGATTTACGTACTTCGTCATAAAGGTATATGTAAATACTTTCTTAAGACGGATGAGCAAAACTCGAGAATGGTTGCAGATTTTTCTTCTGTAAAGAAAACAGAACTTAACTTTCGTAAAACTGAAATGAAAGCATCATTTTCTACTGTTGAATCTATAAAGAATGAGCATGCTATTTATGACATTATCAATGTTCATGTACTCTTGTATAACTTTCAGAATGAAGAGAGTGTAACAAAAGATGGAAAACCCTTACGAATTGAAAAAGGGATGTTAAAAGATGAAACAGGTGCTATTCAAGTTGTGTTTTTGGTGACTTAAATGATTCCCTTAATGAAAATAGACGCCATGACTTTGAACAGGTGAGGGTGTTAAAATCAACGGAGATGTCCACAGTCAAAATAAATGAAAACATAAACATAGAATTATGTGATGATGAAATCAAAGTTAACAACTTTGAAGAAGAGATTGAAGCAAAAATTGTATCCATTGATGCAAACTCGTTTGATATTAGAGTTTTATGTCCTAAATGTAAAGAGCGCATCACTCCTGATACTGACGTGGTTTGGTACCACAGTTGTGGACAAGTGTCAGCATAAAAAGTTTGTGACAAAGTTTAGCACTTGAAAGTTGCTACCTCCAACATTATTAGTAAAGTGCAAATTGCTTTAACGGTTGATCCTGCTATATTAAACAATTGTTTTAACGCTCATATTGATCAAGAAGATAGTAAAGAATTAGTCAAGATGATAATGTGGGAAACATATAACATAACCTATGATTCAACCAAAGGAAAGATAATAGCGATGTCTAAAAAATAAAGGCTTTTATTTTAGTAATGTAAGGTGATTGGTCTATTTTTCCTTGCACCCAAATAAATTATTTTTCGGTACTGATCATTAAATGTTTGTATACTGATCGCAAATGAAAAATAGACCAATTAAATTATTTTTACACTCGTTAAAATAACTGGCGTGATCAGCACAGTGAAGGAGAGATTTTTATTGTCAGAAAATTCCAGGAGTTAAAATAACGCCGGTTATCATTGTAAAGGAGAGACTTTAAATAATCTGAAAAAAGTCTCCTTCACAATGCTAATAACTTCTCTGGTTATTGTGGGTACCCAACCACACTTTGATTCGGATACTACCCTTTTTATTAGGTATTAGAATACTATTTTAATAATTTTGTTCTTATTTTTGGTGGCTTGGACAGCATAAAGTACTTATCTTTACAGATAAGTTTTTTCGATTGCTTGCTGGGCTTTACTTTTTGCATTGACTCTGGACAATGAAACATGGTCACCCGCACAATAACAACACTGCAGCATATCCTACGGTACAACACTTCAATAAGTTAACTCAATCCCATCTTGGCTTTGAAACAACGTAGCTTAACGAGATTAATTTTCGCTTTCTCGGAGTCGTATTTACGCGAATTTAGCAGAAAATCGCGAAAACTAATCCCGTTAAGATAACGTCGATCATAAATTATTTAGTACATCACAAACTCGACCCAGGAATTAACTTCGCAATATTTCGCGGGAAACCACCTCGGCATATTTCATGGTAATAAAATTGGCGCGAAACTTTCTTCCTTTAGAGTAGCCAATGAAAAGGCTCGCGTTTCATGATAAAATATTTCTGTTGATTAGCCGCTGGTCACACAGTAACAAAACTATATTGACATTCCAGCAAGAGTTCCCCAGTTGTAAAGCTGCATGGCTTTCTTGTTCTACTTCCATGCTGACACTGAAAAGTTGGCATAATAAGAACACTTGCTAAATTATGTTTATAGCTAGCTGCAAATATGTACTACTAATAATATTCTTTATAACTTACGTTGTCAACACCAAAAAAGGTTCAACACAAAAAAGACTTGCATTCATCTTGTCAGCAATGCTCTAACTCAGTTTCAAAAAGTCGACTTACTCATATTTTTCATAAAACTGGGGAGGAGAAACATTTAACAAAACATGTGTGGAATTGATGTGAACGACTCAGATTCTTTTGCCTAAGTTTATTTGTCGAACATGTGTGAACTTTGTTGAAAAAATGTGGGCCTACAGGAGAACTGTCACGAATCCCAAATCAAGTTACGTCAAAATATTAGCATAAAAAGAATGCCTTTATCGCCAACTTCACAAAAGAATGATTGTCCACCAAATTTCGCAGCTAATTCAAGAAAAAGATTACCTTTTGATGCTGCAATCATTCTGATGGCTAAATGCATCAACCTAAAGTTTACATTCATTCTAATAATGAAAAGGAAAATGTTACAGTGTTCTGTCAAAAGGAGAGCATCCTAAAATTATAAAAGCTACTAACACATGAGAACTATCCATATTTGCACTTCTGTCCCAAAATGAAATAGTCAAAAAAGAGTCCTGGAGATGAGGTTGATGTACTAGTTCTAACATCTTTTGGCACAAGTAACAACTTTACTTAAAAAAGACATGGAGGAGGCGTCTTCTTTTTGAAGTAATAACAACGAGAAAATTCTGAGAAAAACACCATTACGTTCCGGTTACGTTTCTGCTTGCAATACACATGAAAGTGCAATCGGCTGAGCTGCAAAGGTTAAGCTTGACGTATGTAGATTTCTTACATGCGAATTTTCTATTTAAAACTAAACGGTTCTTCTCCAATCAATTATTCCCCCATTGATCGCGACAAAATATTAAAATATCTGTTTTGAAATCGTTCTTTCAAATACAAAACCAACTACTTCTTTGGTGGACATTTCACGCCGGGTAAAATTGTCGTGGCAGGCAATACAGTTTACAAGAGCGTCAACGTGAAATAAGAAGAACGATTAGCGTAAACACTCGAATATGCCACAGTTTTTTATTTACTTATCATGAATAATAGTTTGAGGGTGGGAGCTTTATGGGAGGGGGTTATTATTAGGGGCAAGCTTAATAAATTAGTAAATTGTTGGACTATCATTTCATTACGATATAAAATATCACAATACAATAACTCATTTGGAAATATTTAGTAGCCCTTATTTATAAGTTTAAAACAAAATTAAATTGAAAAGGAAACCGAACAAATATAAAAGTAGGGTAAAGTTGTTTCAAACGTTGTTTCTATTTTCGCCAGTCGGTAGTTAGGATGGGTAATTGCATAAAAATTTGTAAGTATTATCATACAATCTTTTTCTCTACATTACTTATTGTAGCTACTTAACTTTGATAAATCACCATGGAGATGTATTCGAAGATAGGAGTGTATTTGTCAGAAATACCTCGTTACCATGGTGATGATACAAACATGATACAAACTTGACTTCATAAATCCAATGTGTTATCAATGAGGGTGGGTTTAACAAAACCGTGTAAATTAAAGATAATAAACCAAAGGTAAGTTAGGGTCAGATGGCAATTCTGCAGTGTCAGCATTCAGATATTGTGGATTTACATGTTCAGCCTTTACGCGTATTTCTGATAAAAACGATAAAAGGATGAAGAGAATAAAAACACAGCGAAATAAAACAGGATGTGGAGCCAAAACTCTTGGAAAAAAACTAAAAAAAGATTGAAACTAAAAAAGCTGAAGGATATTTAAAGCTGAAAGTTAAATTTACTGACGTTTTGAAGCAGCCCTGGTAAAAATGAAAGAGAAATTGCCAAAGTTTGGTGATATAAAAACACCTCGAAGTGATCAGAGAAATTTAACTCACAATTTAAACCCTGAAGCCAGTTTCGTATTCATAGTTATCAACGTAGGCTAGCTATTAATTAAACTGAAAAAGGGAAAAATCGAACTTAATTTTCTTAGGGTTGGAAAAAAATGATTAAACGGACGTAGCTATAGCTAGCAAATTTTTGTATTGGCATACAAGCTAATTTTATATTGGTATTGGTTATATTGGTCTGACTTTAGCTGGATACATACGCAGAGAGGTCACAAGAAAGTAGCTACCTAGCTACCCGAAAATTGAAGTTGTCACATCATAAAGCTATCCACAAGACATTTCTTTCGTGATATGTACTTAGCGAAAAGAATGTTATCAGATATTAAAAAACTTATTGTTGTAAAATTGTTTAGTCCAGGCAGGGACACAGCCAATTTTTTACTACGTCGGGACGCTCAAATTTGGACGAATCAGGCGGAGTTTTGGCGGGTTCTGAAAACCCTCCTCCCCCACGCTGGGTATGGGGCGGAGTCCTAGAAGTTGTTGCTGAGACGAGCTTTGCAGACACTAAAATAAGCTAAAGTCAGGGTAAACACAAGTTTTTCAGACCACAGTATTGTCGCGATCGAACATTTCCGTAACCGCCACCGTCACTAAGTAGACATATGTTAATTACTATTATTTTAATTGTGACATGTATAATCATTATTCCTGGGTTTGCACTGCTGGGGCTAATACACTTTACAGAACACTCAACCTAAAAGAACATCCAAGCTGGCTAAGTGGCAACTACTAACAAAAACACGTAGCTTTAGTTTCGGCTACTTGCGGTACCATTTTGCGTAACAGACAGACAGACAAACAGACGTATACGGGTATTATATTATAGACTAGTCGATGGCCCGTGGAAAAATCCACGGGCTCGCCCGTCCTTTTTACACCGCATCGCGTACATCTCGCTACTTGCATTACCATTTTGCGTGACAGACAGACAGACGTATACAGGTATTATAATATAGACTACTCGGTTACCCGTGGGAAAATCCACGGGGTCGCCCGTCCTTTATATAACGCATTCCGTGTTTCAGTAACACGACTTTTTTCTCCCGCACAAACAGACAGACGGAATACGGCTATTATTAAAGAGACTAGTCGTTAGTCTAATATATATTCTATATATTCTACGGGTTCGCCCGTCCTTTAAATTTACCCGTCACAACAACGTGGATAAAAATATATCGCATTTAATATTCGTGTTTCCGTAGCACGTCTTTCTAACTCAGCGGGGGGTCCGCGCAGAGACAGACAAAATACGGCTATTATTAAAGAGACTAGTCGACACCCTTTTTTATAAAATAATATATTCTATAAGAACATTCAAGATATAATTAGACGAAAATTAAGAATGTGAAATATACTTATCTTGAAAGTTTGCTTAAATGATTATGGTTTTTTTTATTCTTTATTAACTCGTATAAATTAGTCATTAATGGTGTAAAATGTCTTTCATTTTAAGTATCGCGCCCACAAAATATAGTTTTATGTCTGTCAGTTAAATTAGGCTGTTTAAAAAAACAGCCTCTAAGGGTGATTTTTACACCAGTTTGCGTTCTTAGATCTTTCAATCTAAATATGAACACTATTCTTATAAGAAAAACGCCTGTATATTTACACCTTTTTCTACACTCGACTTTGCTCGAACCGAACTTTCTGTTTCCATTTGTTCTCGCTTTCCGGAATGATTTTCAGATAATACGTCATTGTTCTTTCAGGAATAAATATATCACTATCAAAAAGCAAAGTGGACAACCGTTAATAGGAGAGCGATATCAAATTAAATTTGCGAGAAAGAGCAATATACAGTAGACTCTCGATATGACGTTATATCGGGGGTTCGTTATATCGAGAGTCTACTGTAGTGTTGCTAAGGGGGTTGTGAGGGAAAATTTTGGTACAATAGCTACGTTTATCACATAAAAAAAAAAAAATTATAACAGGTTATTACTGAATCTTGTCTCCGCAAAAATGAAAATTTTATGTTTTACACTTTTATTTAAGAACAATTTTGTAAGAACAACAACAAGCTAAAGGGATGGAAAATAAGAACGAAAAAAGAATAGTAGACTGTCTGAAAGTTTAAAGATTCTTTCTCTTTGCCTGAAAATAAAAAAACAACACACAGAAACACCAACAATCAATCTTTCCCAAACAGAAGTTTTAAACATTTCTATTGTTCTTATTTATCGGCCATTCCGAGCCTCGTTGTTCTTATAAATATGATTTTACAAAAAAATAAAAAAAATAACCGTATAAAAGAGGGTTCATAAGATAATATACGATCCTTTTGGTATGTCTGTAAAACAACAACAAAGAGAATACTAATATCAGCAATTTGTATTCGCAATAAAAAAAAATTACCAAAAGAGAAACAGTAAAAAAAAAACGTAATAGCTATACAATTATATAATCGCAAAAAAGATTACCTTGCCAGAAGAAAATATAAAGAAAAAAAATCATAAATTTTTATATATACACCAAATTATCATCCATTTTGCCTTTAAATCTTATAACTTGAAATTTTTTTCACTATTTTATATTTATAGTATAAAGTTGCGGAAATAGTGCCTGTATGTAAACGAGTTATTGCGTTTCTTTTCGTCCAGCAACCCGTTTGTTCAAAAAAACAAATTATCAACGTTTGGAAATTGTAAAAATTAACCATGGCAACCAACCAATGAAATTTTTGACTTATTTTTGTCGTACTGTCACATACTATGATATCCTCATCAAGTATCTTCAGAAAAGACAATCTTCTGCGATATAGTTTTTTCTAGGGGAACCGCCTTAACTTTAGTACTTAACAATTGTTTTCTTTCTTTTATATACTATGTCGAAGTTGACGAAACAAGACACCACCTAATCAATTCAAAAGCAAGAGACATCTCCCAAAACAAATCTTCGAGATAAAGGATGACGCAACAAACAACGATAGTTCAATATTTATTATTCTGTCTAAACATTGTTAAATATGAAATTATGTTAGTAAGCTTACGTCGTCATTGAGTAGCAATCTCAAAGGTTTACCCAACCGAAAAAAGCATAAGAACCTCTAGTTCGGCTATTACAGAGTACGGTGGTTTTTATCCTGGAGTAAGAGGCGATTACAATAAAAGTAATCGTCTTTGTGCAATGATCTCACATCGACGTTCTCGTTGTAAACTTTACTTGTATTAATTACTCGTATTTGTATATTATTCACGACGGATCTCAACGATTTCAGCCAGCGCAAAATACCAATGTTCACCAAAAAAGTAGTTTTTTGTGTTTGTCAGGAAGATGTAAAAAGAAAGAATGTAATAATAAGTTATACATATTCATTGTACCTGTTATTCACATATTGCTAAATATAAACTCCTGATACTAAGACGAGGTGGCCGTATGGTTAACTCGTTGGACGCCCGAAAATGGGAAAATGTCTATTGTTAAAATGGGAATTCTATCCAATCAGGTTGCGTATCTGTCCCATTTTTCCCATTTTAAACAATAAAGAATAACAATAGAGAACTAAAAATGGGACAGCTCTGTGCAGTCATTGGCTAGAATTCCCATTTTTCAAATTTGGGACTGTTCTGCGTTCTGATTGGTTTATACTGCGAATTCTGAATTTCGACCAAAACAAAATGGCGATCGTTGGCGTTTGACACTGGTGTCTTTTTTTGTGTCTTTTGGGCTGCATATCAGCATCAAAAGAGTATTTTACTTTAATATAGAGTTTTATATTGCAGTGTGACATGACTCCCTATGCCTTCGCTCTCAATAAATATCCGTTTGTAGTCTTCAACATGTGTAAAAAACTTCACAAGTCCAGCCAAAGTATAAGCCCCCTCCCCCTTTTCCAAAGACGTGCATATATATCACATAACTATCGTGAAATAATCACAAAGCATCCCTCTCGCTCTGCGTGATGAGTAGGAAAATTAGGTTAAGAATTGCAACGAGCTATGACTAACTAAGAAGAAGTGTAGCTAGCTAAGGTATAAATAACAAACTAGCTAAGGTTTGGTTAACATTTTGCAAGGGGCTGCAACTAGCTACGTAGCTAAATTTGATTAAGTAAGTATTGCTGAAGCTACAAAATATATTTTCACCCGTCCACGACGAAAGGCTATTGTAGTTTCCCCCAATTTCAGCATTGATCCTCAAATATAGCTAGCCAAAGAGAAAACATAGCCAACAAATGGAATGTTTATCAGCAAAACAACAAAAACAAGCCAACACAAAGATCTATGTTCAAGAATGCTAGTTGGTATATCCTCAAATGTCATATACTTATAACCACGGATAACGTTAAAAAGGTACTAAGGCCTAAGAAAAATAAACTAGCGAGAATATATAGGGTATGTCCTGTGGATCCTATTGTATATGCATATACAACTTGCTTTTAAAATTTAGATCTGTTCCCAGTAAGTTTAGACTTTCTGTTTTTTCGTTTCGAAAATTGTGTAAAAAATCATGCCAAAGCAAGGTTTGCCAGCAGCTGTTTGGCACCAACGCTTAAGAGCCTATGCTCAGCGTTAATATGTTTTTGGAAGAGGAGAACGGCCACCATCATCATCTGTGTGGTTCAAAATAATGCTTAAGATTGAAAAGTGTCCAAGACATCAAAGCAGCTCGAACATCAACCTCTTTGGAAATGTTATTGTTTGCAATTGCGGTTACCATAAGGTGATATTGATATATATATATATGGATTACTTTCGTACTTACTTACAATTTACAATAATCAACATTCCACATGCGTTGTTGTAATATGCTTTGTCAAGTTGGGGATATTCATTTAATTGTTTTAGTCACCTTCAACGTCGACATCAACATCGACAATCACCAAATCACCTTCCACTACAACTAAACCACCTTCCTCCACCGCAACCAAATCACCTTCTACTGCAACGAACCACCCTTCTTCACCACCATCAGCAGTTAAAAATCGATTCGTGTATGCAAGGCGAACCCCACTTGATTTGGTAATTATGAATAAATTTAAATTTTATTTAATGTTGCGTTTTAGAAAATTATTAGTTACTTTTATATATTTGTACAATTTTATAGACTACATCACCGAGTCATTCTAAAGAGCCTCCAAAAATTGCTTCACGAAGTCCTTCAAAAGAGCCTGCAAAAATTGCTGTGAGTGGTGTATGTTCTTAATTTTATTTATCTATTGATATTCAAACCTTAATTCCTGATAATTTATAATTTTATAGACAACATCAGTATCGTTGTCATCGGTTGTGCACTCGCCGATTCGTACAAAAGAGCCTGCAAAAATTGCTGTGAGTGGTGTATGTTCTTAATTTTATTTAACTATTGATATTCAAACCTTAATTCCTGATAATTTATAATTTTATAGACAACATCAGTATCGTTGTCATCGGTTGTGCACTCACCGATTCGTACAAAAGAGCCTGCAAAAATTACTGTGAGTGTATATGTTTTTAAATTAGTTTCTCTATTGTTATGTTCAATTTAAAAAAATCAAATAAATTTATAGACAACAATATCACCGTCTAAAACCACGCCTAAAAAGAAGATCATCAAAAGTTTGGAAAGCCCACCTTCAGGAACATTTGAGAAGGAACCTAATAGAGATGGTGTAAGTATATTTTTATTTTTATTATCTATCTATTTTTACATGTATTATTACCCAATGATGTACTTTTAACTGTTTTTTAACAACTACTGTGGAAATATTCTTATTTGTATACCAACATATTGTATATATTGCTATTTTATATTTCTATACTTACATATTTATGATGGTTTATAAATGTCATGCTAGATATCTTGTATATATATAATAGAATTTGTTTTTATGTGTGTTTATAAAGTGGTTAGATTGAGCATCCTCACATTGTTTATAAAGTAAAGATGCCCAATTTAACATTCAGCAGAGGTGCTTACTATTTTTTCTTTGTTTAGCCACTACCTAAAAGCCCCTCTAAATTTCCCAGACAGCCCAATAATAATAATAATAATAATAATAATAATAATAATAATAATAATAATAATAATAATAATAATAATAATAATAATAATAATAATAATAATAATAATAATAATAATAATAATAATAATAATAATAATAATAATAATAATAAATATTTAAAGTGGCTAGCCCAGAAAATCACAAAAACCTATAGTTAGTGGATTGTTTCCACTGGGGGCCACTAGAACAAAAAAGAAACAAAAAATGATAAACCTTAGACTGCCTCAGCTCAATCAAACATAGCAACATTTATAATCTGTGAAAATTGAAAAGAAAAAGAATAAAAAACAAAAATTAAAAAGTTAAAAAGTGATCTCCATTAGAATTTGCCAAATACATTAGAGATGGAAGTCTTAAACGAAAGCAGACTTCCATCACAGGTCACTTGGTCTGGAAGATTATTCCACACTTTTGCAGCTCTAAATGGGAAGGCTTTTTTGCCAAATTCCGTGTTGACCAAGGGAAGTGTGAACCTGTTTTTTGAAGCTCCTCTTGTTTGATGATTATGACAGTTTTTTGTCAAAAGGAATTTTGAGCGCATGTAATCAGGAGCAATGTGATTCGTGGCTTTGAAAACTAATATGGCATCGTTTTTGATGAGTAAATTATTCATTGAATATTCTCTCTCTTTCCCAAGAAAGGTACGGACACATTTTAATCGTTTTTCTAGTTTTCCCAATCTACCTTGGGTGGCACAAGCCCATGCTGAGGAGCAGTAGTTGAAATATGGCATGACAAGTGCATTAATTAAAAGGTTTTTTGTGTGAGGTGTTAAACAGGATGCAATGGTTCTAATTTTAGAATATTTAATTAGTATTTTTCTATTTATGTCATTAATGTGCTTTTCCCATTGCATTTTTTGATCAAATGTTACCCCAAGATATTTAACTTTTTCGCTCCTCTTCAAAGGAATACCCATGTAGTTGATAGTTTTGTTCTCAACTTTTTTTAACTGGCTGTGGTTGCCGAAAAAGATTGTTTCAGTTTTGTCCGTATTAATAGTCATTTTGTTATTATTCAGCCAGAGGTCGACTTGCGAAAGTTCTAACTCGACCTGGGAGACAAGGGTATCCAAGTTTTTATGAGACGAAATAATTATTGTATCATCTGCATATAGATGGTGGTAGTTTGAATTGATGACAGATTTTAAGTCATCAATATACGAAAGAAAGAGCAGGGGCCCCAACACAGATCCCTGCGGCACCCCAAAAGCGTCTTCATGAAGCAGATCTGATCCTGTGTCGTTTACAAGAGTCAGCTGCATTCGGCCCGTTAAGTAGGACTCGAACCAGTCAAAGGCAGCATCTCTGATGCCAAAACACCATAGTTTTTTTAACAAAATCTTATGATCAACAGTGTCAAAAGCTTTTTTAAGGTCAATGAGCACAGCACAAACAAAGTTATGTTGGTCGAGCTCAGTAAGAATAAATTGGATTGGCAAGCAAGTCTTTGCAAATAGCAGAGAGACTTCTGACCGGTTCCAGCAACCAATGCAGCTTTGGAATTATCCGATGATTATAGGCACAGACTTCCAAAGTATTGGGAACAAAAAATGGCCCCTGCTGATATGCAATGGATTGGCAAGCAAGTCTTTGCAAATAGCAGAGAGACTTCTGACCGGTTCCAGCAGCCAATGCAGCTTTGGAATTATCCGCCACCTATTAGAAACACTGGCACAGCTAAACCAAATCCAGAAATGTACTTCCTGCGTCGTATTTTTCTGTGGATGCCTAGGATGATGTATGGATTTGATTTCAAGTGTCCAAACTGCCAAAGAAGCATTCAGTCTAGAGGCATTCACAACAAAATTCGTCTTGTTCTGGATGTCAAGGACTATTATTACTTAGCAACAGAAGCAATTGGATGCACTTGTGGTAAAACATTTGTTTCTTCGGACACAAGGTTTTTGGAGCAGTTGCCCTATAATTTAAAAGTGAAATTCCCTGCTGTTTTGACCTACCACTATGCTTGTGATAACGCTATCATATCACTGATGAGGTCAAGGACATTGGGTAACAGTACTCATGCCCTAAAGAATACCATCTTGGAAATGCATAGTGAAGAATGGATTAAACGACATGTGGAATACCTTGCCCATTGTCAAAACCACAAAAGAATTTCTTCACTCATGACCAGTGTTGTCATGTCATCTCGGTATGAAGAAGCTGACCATTTCCGCCTTGTACCAAGAGCACAATGGTTTATTGCGGCATATGCTAGGGATGTTTGGACAAGGCTTGATATCTGCAAAGCAGAAGTTACCAGTGTTTTTGGTGAAATTCTAAAGATCGACTCCACCAAAAAGGTTCCAAGAAAATTGTCAGGTGAGGCAAGAAACAGTGCAACATGGGTAACCAACGTTGGGAATGAATATGGTGCTATTCTACAATGCGTCGTAACATCTTCAGAGTCAAATGAAGGCCTAGAAACAATGGCACAAGGTCTCACAAAGCGATTTGCGGATGCCAATGTTGCACCACCATCTGTAATTTATGTTGACTGTAATTGTTGTAGTGAGGATGGTAACAGCAAATTCAAAAGGCTTTTTCCATCATGGAACAATGTCATTGTCAGACTTGACATATGGCATTTTATGAAAAGGATTGCCTTTGGATGTATGTCTGAAGCACATCCGTTGTATGGTCCATTCATGGGAAAACTCTCTGCTGCTATTTTTGAATGGGACAAGCAAGATCACCAAGAGCTTCTGGCAGCAAAGAAAGAGGAACTCCAAGCCAAAGGAGTGAAGTCTCCAACAAATGATGCCGCTGCTAAAGCAATTTCGAAAGATGAGTTGGCGAAGCATTGTCGGAGACGAACACGAGGAAATGATGTTACAATAAAGGCCTTAGAAGAGCTCATTTTATCGTACACTGGCTGCACCGATACGCTTGGAGTGCCTCTTTTTAAAATGGAAGAACCATCAATGGTGACAATATTTGAAGGCCAAAAAAAACACATCACTTGTTTACAAGATCCTGATGTGTCTCTGTATTCCCAAGTGCGTACCACTAAAGGGATGGTTACCAAGATGTGGTAAAAATGAAACGATCCTTTCTTTCTGGTGTTTCCTCGGCTTTGTCACCATCAAAAAGCAGATTGGTAGAGGCAGTTTGCATAAACCTGTGCAGAAAATTCACAAGCTCAAGTACAACCATTGGTAGTGATGGAAATAATAAGTATCGATCACGTTGGCGAACCATTTTGGACGAATACCAGCTGATTCGCGCCCGCCTTTTCAACAGTAACGCTCTGGTAGAAAGGAATAAGATCATTTTGTTTGGCATAAATGAAACAACGTTACGGTTGTGGGCTAAAGACAAATCACGTGCGGAAGAGATTGCTATGTTGATGCAGGGTAGAAGGACTCCATCAAGTGTAACTATTGCAACAGACCCTCTTCCTGAGACTAGATCGAAAGCAACTGATCTTCAGGGACATGCCGCGCAAATGACCTTTCCAGAACCAGAAGACAGATCTGGTCAGGCGGTACTGAGATACCAAAGAAGAAAAAGGTCTTCTGAAGAAATGCTTCAACACTCTGCCTCAAAGAAAGCTTGCTTCACACCACCTGTTTCGCAGCAAAGGCACCTTTTTGTTCAACCACAACAACCTTCAAGTCAACCTATACCACCGTATGTTGTTCAACTGCCTTCTACTCAGCCATTATTACAACACTCCAATATTAATCAGCAAAGCCAACCATTAAACCTGTCTAAATCTACCTACTACAGGCAATAAAAGGCAGGAGTAGTGCCTGGTGCAAGAAAGGTTTACTGTTGCAAGAAATGCGGTAAACCAACTAGCGATGGCCATCGGAGGTTTCGCAGTTTCATATACTGTCCGTATAAACCTGGAGCTATTTCATTTGATGCTTGGGTTCAATTAAAGAAATTGGAAATAGAGCAGAGGAAGAAATAGATTTAGCTTTAATAATAATCGCTAACTATGGTAGCACGAAAATCGGACGTTAATAAAAGGGGCGAAGAGCCCCAACTTTATACCTATGGTAGCACGGAAATCGGACGTTAATAAAAGGGGCGACGAGCCCCAACTTTATACCTATGGTAGCACGAAAATCGGACGTTATCTGCACAGAGCATTCTGCCTCACATCTTTTCCATCGTGGCATGGAAATCGAACGTTAACTATCGAGGCAACGAGCCTCTATTTAAACACTACCTGTCACTATCGTAACATGGAAATCGGACGTTATCTTCACTCTTCCTCACATCTTTTCTGCCAACCATCGTAGCATGGAAATCGGACGTTAACTATCGAGGCAACGAGCCTCTATTTAAACACTACCTGTCACTATCGTAACATGGAAATCGGACGTTAACTATCGAGGCAAAAAGCCTCAATTAATCATATCGGTGCAGCCATCCTCACTTAATTACTACCTTGTCACTATGGTAGCATGGAAATCGGACGTTAACTATCGAGGCAACCAGCCTCTATTCAGTCACTACCTTGTCACTATCGTAACATGGAAATCGGACGTTAACTATCGAGGCAACGAGCCTCTATTCAGTTACTACCTTGTCACTATCGTAACATGGAAATCGGACGTTAACTATCGAGGCAAAGAGCCTCACTTAATCACATCGGTGCAGCCATCCTCACTTAATTACTACCTTGTCACTATCGTAACATGGAAATCGGACGTTAACTATCGAGGCAACGAGCCTCTATTTAAACACTACCTGTCACTATCGTAACATGGAAATCGGACGTTAACTATCGAGGCAAAAAGCCTCAATTAATCATATCGGTGCAGCCATCCTCACTTAATTACTACCTTGTCACTATGGTAGCATGGAAATCGGACGTTAACTATCGAGGCAACGAGCCTCTATTCAGTCACTACCTTGTCACTATCGTAACATGGAAATCGGACGTTAACTATCGAGGCAACGAGCCTCACTTAATCACATCGGTGCAGCCATCCTCACTTAATTACTACCTTGTCACTATCGTAACATGGAAATCGGACGTTAACTATCGAGGCAACGAGCCTCTATTCAGTCACTACCTTGTCACTATCGTAACATGGAAATCGGACGTTAACTATCGAGGCAAAGAGCCTCACTTAATCACATCGGTGCAGCCATCCTCACTTAATTACTACCTTGTCACTATCGTAACATGGAAATCGGACGTTAACTATCGAGGCAACGAGCCTCTATTCAGTCACTACCTTGTCACTATCGTAACATGGAAATCGGACGTTAACTATCGAGGCAAAGAGCCTCACTTAATCACATCGGTGCAGCCATCCTCACTTAATTACTACCTTGTCACTATCGTAACATGGAAATCGGACGTTAACTATCGAGGCAAAGAGCCTCACCTTGCAATTATGGTAGCATGGAAATCGGACGTTAGTTATCGGGGCAACTGCTTCATTCAGTAACAAAATTGTAACTATAGTAGCATGGAAATCGGATGTTAACTATCGAGGCAACGAGCCTCTATTCAGTCACTATCTTGTCACTATGGTAGCATGGAAATCGAACGTTAGTTATCGGGGCAACTGCTTCATTCAATAAGGAAATTGTAACTATGGTAGCATGGAAATCGGACGTTAATCAGCGAGGCAACGAGCCTCTCTTTTACCTTGTAACTATGGTAGCACGAAAGTCGGACGTTAATTTGCGGGGCAACAAGCCTCACTTACTTCGTATCTATGGTAGCACGAAAATCGTACGTTAATCAGCGGGGCAACGAGCCTCTCTTTTATTACTACTTAGTACCTATGGTAGCATAGAACTCGGACGTTTTAGGGCTGTCTGGGAAGGGAGAAGTTTGGATCAAGCCGTAACACGTTTTGGAGAAGCCGGCAACAATGAGCATCGTGGGCTGATGTGAAACCCCCACCTTGTGAGTGGACAATACGGGATGGTTTCCCGGGGGACCGGTAGCCTTGTTCTTATACACAGAAGCCTTTTTCATTGCTACATATATATTTTTTTTATTTTTTTTATAGTCTATAGAAAGGAAAATATACAATATTGTTGATGCGACCAGTTTTAAATTAATCATAAACGTCTTTGCAAAATTCAGCGCTAACGGCGGAACCAAATCGTACTTCAATTTTAACACACGCGTTTGGGGCTGGCTGGCTCAATTCGAATCCTCTAAGGGGTTCATTGCCCTGATAATTAACGTCCGATTTCCATGCTACCATAGTTGTAGCAAGCCTCCTGCCTCTCTTTTCTTTTTTTTTTTTTCCTTTTTTCCGTCTTCCCCCTTCTTCCCCCCCCCCTTTTTTTTTTTTTTCCCCTTTCGTATAGTCCATTATGCCCCAGCTTTGGCCGAGTGGTTAAGGCGATAGATTGCTAATCTATTGGGCTCTGCCCGCGTGGGTTCGAATCCCATCCTCGTCGTACATTTTCTTTTACATTGTTATTGTTTTCTTTTGCAAATGTTAGTAAACTGCTTACGATATAAGGTTTAAGAAAGAGTATATTTTCTATGCAAATTTCCATGAAGAGATCAACTCCAATGATCCTTTTTTCATTTTAGTTTATTAAAAACGTATAGTTATCTTTCGTTTTGCGTACTTCACATTATAGTAAATAACGAAGCGGTGATAACAAGTTTAACAAGAAGCCCTGCGGCTTAAAGATTTCCGCCATTAGCAATAATCTGAAAAAGATATAAAATCGTGACTTGTCACGATTTAATAGCTATAATACATTATCTTTCACCAAAAATATCCAGCCTCAACAATTCCTCTTTAAATTAAAATTCATGAATAAGTAATTAGTTCTGCTGAATACAGCTTTAGTCCAAGTGCTTGCGAAATTGTACAGAAGGAAATGACGTAATTATTAAAGGGAAACCTTAATAAACATCATGGGCATTATAAGACGATTTTTTAACTTTCGATAGCATATAAACTTTAAAATAAAGTATTGTTCATTGGATAATAAAACAATTTGTTGCACTGTTAGGATTCTTATTGGCTTAAAAATCATTTTAGCCTCGTTCTCAGAAAAAAAATCTTAGCCTGGATAAGTTTCAGGCGTCCAGCCTAGCTGCGCTGTCTCTATCTATCTCTCTATCTCCTCAGGCGATTTTAAAGATTCCGCCTTCGCTGGCGGAAATCAAAAATTAAACAGTAAAGCTTGGCTTTTTGAAACGAAAAATTTGATTTCACTATCAACATCTAACGCACAATCTCTTTATTGTCAGCAACTCTTAAAAATCATCAAATAACAAGGCTCATAACTTCGTCTTAGGGGCAAAAGGTCAAACAATGGACGTCACAATTACTCAAATGGCAGAAGTCAGATTTATATGTATTGTCAGGTTTTATGAAGGTATTTCGTACTTGATCAGAAATACATCAGTTCCAAAATTTATAGTATAAAGTTGCGGAAATAGTGCCGGTAGGTAAACGAGTTATTGCGTTTCTTTTCGTCCAGCAACCCGTTTGTTCAAAAAAACAAATTATCAACGTTTGGAAATTGTAAAAATTAGCGCGCCTTAACGTTACGCAATTAAAGTAAAAGTATTTTAACTCAAAATGAAATGAAACAGAACGGAAGAAAAACGATAGGTGTAGACTACCAAAAAAACGAGAATGATCAGTTTGCCAAAACGGCCGTCATCAGGAGCAGGTACCGTTTCTTGCCTGTTTCTGTGAAACATGTTTCGCCTGCCCGACAGGGAAGTATCCGATCAAACTCCTTGCAATTACAAAAGACCCCTTTCGTTTTCCTTAGAAAATATGAAGTGTGTAATAGAACGAAAGTGACAATGAGCGCTCGCGAGTTGCTTATGTGCGAATATTTAAATACTCACCTAAAATTTAGGACGTAAATAATTTCGTGAGTAAAACTATGTCGTTGACAACTTGGGAAGAGGAAATACCTAACCCGGAATACCTGTAATGTTTTTGTTGTTGTCAGTGGATAATTGTCGGACGTAAAAGGAAGCATAAAAAAGGCGGGAATTTTCGATCCTAATTCTTTAATCGAATTTCAGGAAATGTAAAAGTGCTTGCGGACTTTGATGTAAACAACGATGTTCGAATCTGGGGGCGGGAGATTTCGATCCGTTTTTTTTGTGTCTGGATAATTGTCGGACGCAAAAGGAAGCGTAAAGCGGGAATTTTCGAACCTAAATCTTTATTTAAGTTCCAGAATATGTAAAAGTGCTTGCGGACTTTGATGTAAACAAGGGTGTTCGAATCAGGGAGCGGGAAATTTCGATCCGTTTTGTGTTTTTCGATGGAATAGGCTTTGGTATAAGTGAAATGCATGATATATTTCGAACTATTTCTCGAATCGTTGTAGGTTTCCATTGGTCTGGGGATGTTGGGTTTTGAGTAATACACCTATAGCGGTGTATACCATGGACTGGGGTGGTGAAAAATATTTTAGGGGTTTAGTCGTTTCTCCAGGATAAAATAGGAATTGGTAAAGATAAGCTTTTAATTTCTAAAAACATGGCGGGAGTTATTTGGGAATGTATATGCATTTATCATGGTGCATCAGGTTATTTTGTTTATGTGTGCAATGGTTCGGGTTATTGGTAGGTCTGGGATTTTCGTCTGGAGGTTTTAGATTGCTTGTTGCTGGAAGAAAAGGCGTGGTGAACAGGTAGTGTGTGTGTATTCAAGGAAGGTGGCCTCCGCTCATGTAATATCATATTTATAGTATAAAGTTGTTCAAAATACGGCTATTATTAAAGAGACTAGTCGTTAGCCCGTCCTTTAAATTTACCCGTGGCAACAAAGTGGACAAAAATATATCGCATTTGATATTCGTGTTTCCGTAGCACGTCTTTCTAACACAGCGGGGGGTCCGCGCAGAAACTGACAAAATACGGCTTTTATTAAATAGAGACTAGCTGGTAGCACGTGGAATTTATATCCCATATTTCGAGTTTCCGTAGCATAACGTGTTTCTCGCGCACAAACACACAGACGGAATACGGCTATATTAAAGATATTGAGATAAGATATTGTAGTGTTGCTAAGGGGGTTGTGAGGGAAAATTTTGGTACAATAGCTACGTTTATCACATAAAAAAAATAAAATTATAACAGGTTATTACTGAATCTTGTCTCCGCAAAAATGAAAATTTTATGTTTTACACTTTTATTTAAGAACAATTTTGTAAGAACAACAACAAGCTAAAGGGATGGAAAATAAGAACGAAAAAAGAATAGTAGACTGTCTGAAAGTTCAAAGATTCTTTCTCTTTGCCTGAAAACAAAAAAACAACACACAGAAACACCAACAATCAATCTTTCCCAACAGAAGTTTTAAAAATTTCTATTGTTCTTATTTATCGGCCATTCCGAGCCTCGTTGTTCTTATAAATATCTTTTTACAAAAAAAATAAAAAAAATAACCGTATAAAAGAGAGTTCATAAGATAATATACGATCCTTTGGTATGTCTGTAAAACAACAACAAAGAGAATACTAATATCAGCAATTTGTATTAGCAATAAAAAAAAATTACCAAAAGAGAAACAGTAAAAAAAAAACGTAATAGTTATACAATTATATAATCGCAAAAAAGATTACCTTGCCAGAAGAAAATATAAAGAAAAAAAATCATAAATTTTTATATATAAACCAAATTATCATGCATCTTGCTTTTAAATCTTATAACTTGAAATTGTTTTCACTATTTTATAGCTTACAGTTTCTGGTGATTTTATTTATAGGGGGACAAAATTCAGGAAACTCTACATTCTCATCCAATTAGATATGTCTAGATTCAGCTGAATGAAATCCCAGTAAAGCTGTCCGCAAATTTAATTTTTCCACTTTTAAGGTCATTTTCTAGTTTTTTTTGTTGTTTTATGGTTCTTTGCTATAAGTATTGCCTTATTTTAAGGTTCTTCAGCACACAAACACAATAAAAATCCATTGGTACAACAAGGCAAACGTAAACAGACCAAAAATGTGATTGAGTAGTTGAAAAATTTCTGAAGAGATTGACAAGGTATTCTAACGCTGTCAAATTTGATTTCAAGGCGTTGAAGGTGTTTTTAATGGATTTCCATTCTGAATTTTTTTTTATCTTTATTACGTATTAATTTCTATAGAAATTCTTTCAAAACAAGGCGATCAATTTTTTGTGATATATTTTGGATTCAAATAAAAAATAAAACCTAAATGGCGCCAAAACATAGTTTGGTGTCAGAAATAACTAGAACAAACACAAGAAAATCCTCTAGTCATATATTATTTTTGAACAGTTTAAAAAACATATTTTCATGTAAATAATCCTAATTTGTAGCAACACAAGAAAATATGACAATTTAAAGGAAAAAACAACAGCAAAAAAAGAGCTGAGCTAAAAAAATATATATTATGCGCTATCAAGACGTTTCCTCCAAACTTCGTTTGAACAATTTCTCCATACAATCTCTTGATTTGACTGGATGATGGACAATAGTGTCCCTCTTGAACTCGCAGGCTTTTTCGTCCTCAAACATGCGAAAATTGTCCTCGTGCATGACATCAATTCCTGATCTTAAGGCTAATTCCCCAATATAAGCATCATCAATACTCATGCGTTTTACATTTGGAAACTTCGCTATCATGCGCTCCACCACATCACGTGTTAATATGAACCCTCCTCCTGAGCAATAGCGCGGGTATGTTTTTCTTTGAAATTCGTTTTTGGTTACACCATATCGTCCACTGCGAAAAACATGAGCCTGGTACTGAACATTACCTGCGTATAGTTCGCTGGTCGGCGTCTCAGAAGACGTTAAAAATGAAAATAACCTTGGGAAATTTATGAAAACATCATCATCGCCTTTTAACATATACTTATATCTACAATAACGTATCGACCATTCGAATCCTGCTTGAACTTTAGATGTCAAGTTATAAAAGTCTTCGTAAACATCACCTAATATTATATCTTGGTGTCTGTCAATTTCGTTGGACAACAAGCGCAAGTCATACGTATTTCGAGAACGACCGACGAGAAACACAGTCTTCCAGCGTTTCATTTTGTCGACTCCCCACGTATTTCTAATGGTTTCACGTCGACTTATATGCGAAATGTGAGTAGTGATAAGGATTAAAAGTTTATACTTTTGATCACATTTTCGTTGTGTGACCAGGCATGTTTGATGATCCCGACTTCGATTTGCATATAAGTTTTCGTACTGTCCATAGGTATCAACACCTGTCCAAAATGAACTGGCCTTGATTTGGGTATAATTAAATGAAGATGAATTACTAGGTATTTTTTTGGCTTCTTCCGTGACTGTTTTCGTCAACGCATTGCTGTAAGAGTTTATAAAATTATCGTAAATTTGTTGAACTTGGTCTTCTAAGTTTTTTATGCGTTTTAATACATCGCTACCATAGCTACGCATTGAGTTTTTATCCGATTTTGGAAAAGTCTTTCTTGGGTGTGCTAAGAAAATTACGAAGAAAAACGCTGCAAAACAACATATAAATATAAACCGGCTACGAGTCGTCTGAAATGCAAACTGCGCTACCATCTTGATATTCGATTAATCACGTTGTTTGTGCCAGCATAGATATATTCTTGTCAATATATTTATTTTTTCAACTTTCTCTTTTTTAATTTTTAATTTCAATTTCTCTTCTTTTAAAAATCTTTTCTTTATGCCTTTTTCTTGTAGTTTCGTATAAAACCCTCTAGATTCTATGTGGTTATGTTTTTCTTTCGTTGCATAAATCCACTTTTCTTGTCAACTTTTTTTTTCTAAAAACAAAGTTTATTATAAAACAACGTAACTCAATTTGTATACTCAAATTATGAATTTTTGCAGTTTATAAGACTGTCTCACAAACTTTTAAATTTATTTCAACAAAATAAAACTTTTTATATCAACAACATTTTTTTGTAACAAAAAGTTTACAAGTTCTCATTCTTAAAAGTTGTTAGATCTCCATCGCAGATACTAAAATAAAGTAGCGCCTTATGTTCTGCAAATTACGATAAGTCAATATAATTTCAATGCAATTTCAAACTTTTTATGATTATGCAGATAATTACAGTAATTACAGATATCAGAAAGCATTGTTTTATAAAGTATTTCTTAAAAAATAATATTTTATGTGCCGCTGACGCCCATTTAACAAGCTCAAGAGAACACACCCTTTTTTATAACAAAAACAACTAACTTTAAACGTAGGCTGAATAATGTGATTATTTTTTTCACTTTTTCAGCCTTAAATATTCCTATTTTGTGTTCTTTTGAAAAATAGAAAATCAGTGATGGATGGAACATATTTGAGTTGTTGCACGTATACAAGTTAAAATAAAGAATGACAACTGTTCCAAATTAATTTGTTCTTAGTAATTCTAGACTCAAATCATTTTGTTCTCATAATCTCAGATGGAATTTAGGCTGAGAACATTCTTCACATGTTTTTAATTGTTAGCAAATCCTAACGTTTTTATCAACTAGGTTCTCATATATCAAAATATGTGTACTGGGTGTGATGTAATTCACGTTGTTGCACAAACTTATTAAAAATGGCTTGAAACGTTATTCTTAAGACATTCTCACAAATAACGAAATTAATAAACGAGACAGGATTTTTATTTCTTGCCCAAAATTTTCAAATACTTTAATAATTAATTAACTAAACCTCTAAGGTGGAGAATAGTTGTAATGTATGTCACGTGCAGGTGAATCAACCATAATTACAACGCGCTGTGGCTTATAAAAAAATAACTCTTAATTTGTGGGCGACAAAGGAGAAGCTTGAACGTAAATGAAAAAAATGCGTACCTCAGCAGAAATAAACAAAAACAAAAGCTGTTGTTAATAAGTAAAGAATTAAAGAAAAACAAATACCTTTTCTAAGTTTTATGTTTTATGTGTTTCAACAAGTTTTTAAAAGCTTGCCCACTTCTTTCTCTTGTTACTGTTTTAACCTTAACAATGATCTACATGTTATTATACACAAAGTTATTTAACAAACATTGTGTGTATGTTATGAATAATAACTAAATACACAGTAAAAACAGTAGCCAAGTGTTTGACATCATGTCTACGTACACTATCACGTAATCTTATTAAGTAGACGTGAGAGAAACAAAGTTATTCCATTTATTTTATAGCATGTAAGGCTGAAACTCCAGACCCTAATGGTGAGAGAAAAAATAATTGCAATGTAAATTTCTTTTTTTTCCCTACTAAATGTATAAAGGCATTAGACTTTATAAGAACCTCGTATCAAGGGATTCTAGTATCGGGGAGTCGAACACTCAGCTCCGATAAAGAGAACAAACAATAAGCCCGGGGAACGAGGTTGAATGTCAACATGATTAATTGCATGTTTCACATAGAATTCTATCCTGAAATAAAATTCTGCACAGGGTTAAAAAACTCTGAAAGTTGTGAGATTACAAGTTCGTCCCCAGGTCTTTTTAGCGTCCGCTATTTAAAAAGAGAAAGTAAAGTCATGGAAACAAGGTTATTGAAATTTTTATAAGTTGTGACATTCTGGAACTGGTTATTTTATCCCGATGTTACCATAAAGCAGAAGAATGACTTCTCAATTTACTCTGGGTTTCAATAAATTTTGACTTGTACTGAGACAAAGAATCAAGGGATATCAAACAGGGAGAGTAAAAGGATTAATAACGGAATTATGATATCGCAACTTTTTTTATTTTCTTCCATTTTTAACCCCCAATTTAGAACTTAAGGGGGATTTTCACAAAACGAATTAGCGGCGAATTCTCGTGCAAAATCTATCTGAGCATGCGCAGCTATGTTTGTTCAGATTTTGCTTTAAAAAATTCGCTTCGCAAAGTAGAAACAGTTTCTATTTTTTAGAGGCGAAATATTTCGTTGTAAACTTTTAACCAATCAGAACGCAATGTTTAGTGTTTATTCTTAGAAAAATTTCATTACTGGAACGAATTCAAAATAACTGCCTTGTTTTTAATACCCAAAAGAGTACTTACATTCAGTATTTAAAAAAACAAAAATATATTTCGCAGCTAATTCGCCGTCGAATTCGCTATTCGGAATTCGCGGTTCCACTGCCAATGCCACTTTAACTATCTAGCTCTCTTATTATGCTATGGAGGTCAAATAATCATACCTAAAGGGGGATTTTCACGAAGCGAATTGAACGGCGAATTGTATCTGAGCATGCGCAGTTTTGTTTGTTTTGATTTTGCATCGAAATATTCGCTTCGCTGCAAAGTAGAAACAGTTCCTACTTTTTCGCGGCTAAAGGTTTCGCTGCTAGTTTTTGACCAATCAGAACGCGGTTAACTAATGTAAACAATGAATTTGGCGCATAATTTATTTTGTCGTGAAAATTAAAAAGCGAATTCGCCGTTCAATTCGCTTCGTGAAAATCCCCCTTCAAATGTACAGATACGCGAAGCACCAATCTCGTTTCCATGTTGATTCTGACTAAAGCTAAATTCACACTCAAAACGCAGTTCCTTGCAGCGCGGCACATCGCCGCATGACTTTTTCTTTTTTGTTGTTCACAATAAATATTAAAATACTTCGTTTTATTTTTGTATACAATAGAAAGAAACAGACAATTCAAGAATAACAATGAAAATCTGCAGCCTCATCAGGACTTGTTACGCTTTTTATATTTGGACGATAAGAAGCCTAGGGACGAGGTTGCTTAAAACTGTAAAATTTGTACAAATGCGGGCAGAAAAAAATTAATGGCTACCAACGAAACAATAAATGGCCACCTGCAATCAAGGACATAAATTAATGCAAAGGAGGGCGGAATGTCAAACCACGCCACAAGCAATCGAGAAAGTTGTTTCTACTAAGAAAGTAACACGCAGTCCGAACTTGTCAATGTTCACAGCAGTTCACAACGGGTCTTCAATTGTTTGGTAAGATTTAAAATCTCAAAGAGTACTAATTTTTGCTGATGTTGGCACGCGCAGACATCACGATTTTTTTCACTTTTTCAGATCGTGGAGTGGATTTTCTATAATGCGGGCACTGGGGAAAGTGTAGATAGCTTATTACCGACGTTGGTTACTCGGACTTCACCTCTGCCAAGGTAAAACCTGTACTGCAGAGTACTGGCCAAGTGATGCCATTTGGCCATTTCGAGGAATATCCAAAAACGGCCTTTTGCAAAAATATTAGGTGAGGGTTGTAGTTTTTGCCACATGTGACCTATTTTCGATAGCATCATGCAATACAGCATTTAGATTTTAATAACTAAATTTTGTTAAAAGTCAGCTGTCATCTACGCTTGCTACGAGCTTTATTTCGTTCAGATGTGACGAGTTATCTGACTGGACAACAAGATATCCGTTTTAGGGCAATTTTCAAGGGGCCAGTTGTCCAAGGGAGTATGATAAGGGTGGAAATATCTGGATGGGTTATTTGTCTGTTACTAACCACTAGAGGAGGGAGGGGAAGGAAAATGTCACCAAACCGTTCATTGTCAAGCTCATCAAGACAAAAATCAGTCAAGTTCTTATAGGAAGAAAAAATCGCGAGTCAAGGAAATCGACTGTCCTTGGGTCATAATTTATCCTTATTTGTTGTTGATTCCTACACGTCCTTTCAAAAATTTCTTCCGTCGACCTATCTTGAAAAGCGATAAACAGATTTTATAATATTGTGGTTTCTATTTCTTTTTTAAAAATATTATAAGGTTCGAATGATTACAAATGAATTGATAAAGCCCAGTTTCATGTTTGCGAATATTTATTATGATCAAACGCTGCTATAAAAACCCAATAAAAATCTAACCTTCAACAAATTACAGTTAAAAATAATTTAGAAAAAACACTTACTTTGAAAACTTTCATTATAACATCTTTTTTAAATATCTTTTTTTATTTATGTAAAATATATAGCCTTCTTTCAGTTTGATATCAAAAAATTTATTCAATATGTCGCGAGGAATGGTTTTGCAGCTTTACTCGTATGAATAGCTTTGCGGTTATATATTATTTTACATCAATACAAGTTTATGAAATATTTATGGGTAATTCATAACAGAAAACAATGGGGTAGCTACACACAACGTCCTTCTTATCTTCATTCAGCTAAATTATTCTTTCTTTTTCCTGCCGTAGTGCACGCGCCGCCAAAGAAAGAACTTTTCCACTGTTAAATCTTGAATCACTGGCTTTCTGTGTTTATAGGCAGCCATATTTTTTTTGAATACTTTTGAATGCATTTTTATTTCTTGTATGAATAATAAGCAGATATTCAGCAAGGTAAAATCGGATATCCGTAATTATTCAGTCGAGCTTGTGACATTCGACGACGTGCAGCGGAGTCGAATATCAACAAAGCGAGAATGGAAGGGAATGAGATGACAATGGAAGGAAATGAGATGAAAAAAACAATTCATTTTGTTTGACACAATCAGAAATTTTTCAGTTTTGTTTTTGTCTTTTTCGTTGTTCTTGTTTCTTGTTGTTCTAAAACATTCGCGCCTCAGTTATTTTCAGCTCTCCATCTGATTGCTTATTTTTTGTTGTCTACTATGGAAATCAATAAAAGATGGAGTGCGACATAATACATCCTTTGTTTGATAAAGTTTTCATTTTTAATTAGTTTTTACTCTCCATCTGATTGACTTGCACGTTTTATAAAGGAACTATATATATCAACGACTGCACGAATATCCAAAAATATTCCGTCAGATGCGCCCGCCTGAGGTGCATGATAATCATTGATAAGAATCTATGTATTTGATTTTCCAAGCGAATAAATTTCTTCGCTTGACGATCCTTAATCGGTCTATAAGCATCACACAAATAAAATAACGTTTGCACAAGTAAATTAGCTAGCAGAGTAACCATGAGCAAGCTCCATAAGTGCTTGACAACAAAACCGCACGAATAACAGTCGGGAACAGTTTATGACCACAATGAGACTATCAATAGCCGCATGATCAAGAAATAGCGAGGCTTAGTATTAACTACAGCAATATGGTAAACCATGATAATTTATTCACCGCGTAATAACAGTTACGACGAATTTCAATCCATAAAACGTAACTATTTGTCATAAACTAAACCATAACTTTTTTCAGGCAGCCGAAAAATAATTACACTTATTTAGGTAATCGAGACAAAACGAAAAAAAAAAGAAAAAGTATGGAATTTTACTGATTTTAATTTAATTTAACTTTTAACAAATATTTTGGATATAAGACATTCTGTTACACATCACGTAATATCATACCATGTTCGCACGTTGTGAAAAGATATCATCTAGAAATACAGCCAAATAAGAAAGACTGACCTAATCCATCAAGTGAAAACGTGAGCGTTTGTTTACCTTTTAAAATCGCCATTTTGTTCAAAGCTTGCTGTTTCAGAATCGGAGCGAAGTTTAGGTTTTGCATAGATACGGAATTATTCCGTTTCATGGATAGGCTCAGCTGCGTGTGGACACAACCTCGTCACCAGGGGCTCTTGCCTTTTTGACATCAAAGACGGCGGCGAAGAAATCCCTGGAACAGAGTGGTAAGTTCTGTAATGCGTTTTGTTTACATCCGACATAGATAATTTATTCACGCGTCATAATATATGCAACAACTTGTGCTATAAAGATGGCGGAGACTATGAAAAATGTTCAAAAAAATTGGCCAAAGAAATGGTGAGTCGTGTAGTAAATATTTTTATGAAAGATGTAATTTTGGCACATTTTTTCATTGTTGACATTTTAAATAAAAAAAAACGGTTCCTTTTACAGCTTTGTAAAAAACATAACTTTTGGCAATATCGTGCTAACATGTACATGGGCAGATGTAATAAGCCATTACTAAATACTCTTTTACTTAAACCAGTAGCCAAAGTGTAGTTTTCCATTTTTTAACCACTGATGTGACTACTTTAACAAGTTTTAAATTTTGTTGGTCTGTTATGTATAGCTAGCTAGCAGACACATCACACTTGTGCAAAATATTTTCTATTTGTTTTGTACTACTAAATTGATAATAAAAATTAATAAATGTCATGTTATTATTATTATTATTTACCCAGGAGAGCCTCTTCAGTTCCTAATGGTACTGTTATCAATGATGGTCCTGCGAAGAGTGCTTCTAGTGCATTTAAAGATTTCATTTAATCTACGGAAGCCGTGCAAGCACAACAGCCGCCCAACTAGATATCCATCTTATCCTAATGCTGAACGTTAAGCAGAAAGCATCGATTCACATTTTGGCATCTCTGGCATGAATTGGCGGGTTTTGAACCCAAGACCTTTCGCACTGGAGGCGAACGCTCTACCACAAAGCCACCAGTCAGTTTGAAACAAAAATCAGAAATTATTGTTAACTCCACATAAGCATTTACAACTGAAATGAAGTTATTTAATTATTCTTCTAATAAAATACGAACTTAAGAAAAATGTAACACATTTTAGTAATAAAAAAGTGCAATAATCTCTAACCTCTTGGGTCAGGCATTAGATTATAAGGGATTACTTTTGCTCACAAGTTTCTTAGCTGGTTTTCCTTAGCACCTATAATCATTTTACCAACACAGTTCTGGAAATTTGAACCAGACCTTGACCCTTTGGATCGTGTTCATCGGTAGTAAAATTGTGAACGCCAAAGCACACTATATTGCTGTTTAAATGTTGTATATGTTGCTGCCTCGGAAGACTTTTGCCATAGTTCAACTGGCAGGTTGTTAAGCAAGTTGCTTATTTTTAGCCTAATTTTAACCTAATCTTAACAACTAGGTTGCTTTTAAAAAATGAGCTATCTTTCTGACATTAATAGGGCCCGGTGAAAATATTTTATTTTATATATACTTATCTAGCTAGCCTTTGGCAGAATTTTTTGTTTCCTCATTGAAACCATAACTAGCTAGATGTCATAATTTAAGACTTACCACTTTGTCCCAAAGAGGTAATTGACTTGTAAAATGTAAAACCTAGCTAGCTAATTAGCTCGCCATGTATCAGTACAAAATGAGCGTTATGAGAGATAGGAAAATGTTCCTTCTGGCGCAGTCGCGCACGCACACGCGCACGCACACGCACACGCACACGCGCACGCACAAGGAAGTTCCCTAAATCAACGCATGCGCAGTACACCTTGGATACCAGCGCCCGCCACTGAGCTTAACCCCGATACCCTATCTCTCCTTCGATACCTGCGGTACCTGTGGTACCATGCCATGCTTACCCCCTAAAACCCTGCACTCTATGGTACCTGCGGTACCCCATCCTTCTAGCGCAGTCGCGCACCCATCTCAGGGAAGTTCCCTTACTCATTTGCCGTATGATAGGGGAAGTTCCCTGGAAATAGGAACTGCGCTAGTTGACCAGAAATGAAAAAAAATCTATATAATAAAGAGAGATGAATACTCACACCGTTAAACAATTACGAGATATCGCAAAAGGTCGTGGACTTAGGGGGTATTACAGGCTACGCAAGACTGAATTAGTAGATTTGTAGGAGGAGGTACCGGCGAAACTACCCAGGGTCGTACCACAACATCCGGTCAGGCCTATGACTATACCACCAACGCCGGAGGATGTGACACAGAGGCCGCCAAGAAGGGTCGGACAACGAAAGCCCATAAGGCCCATAACCCTGCTACCAACGCCGGAGGCCATGGATATCTTCGAGAAACGGGAGATGTCGAAAAATCGATCGATCGTGAAAACTAAGATGCGGGGGTGGTACAACTGGCTGGTTGATGCTGTCCCCAAACCTATAAAGGAGGGGGTTAAAAGGACCTTTGCAACGTTAAAACGTAGGGTGATGGGGCTCTATAATGGGGCAGTCAGTATAAGACCTACACTGCATGACGAAGTGGAAAAAGAGACCGAGGAAGACTACTTGGAGGACATCCAAAGTCTCTACAATCAGCCGGAGCATGACTACACACCCCAAGAACATAAGCATGCTCACCATAGGACCTTCCGAAGTTTCCGCATCCCCGGCATGGAAGGGGCCGACGTTGACGGGTTTATAGGAATGGTGCGACCAAACGTGAAAACATTGGTTGAGGGGCAAGTAGAAGAGATGGGGTCGGTGAAGGTACAACTGTCACTATGGATCATGTGGAAGAAGCCCACCATAGAGGGGGTTAACGATGGGGAGTACATCAAGGTGAAGAAGGTCTTCCATAGTAACATGGCCTCGGTCTTCCAGGGTAGCGACGTAGATGACGTGCTGGATACGGTGTTTGCTCAAATCAAGACACACGTGGAGAATCCAGCACTACCCCGAAGCGGCTTCACGATCTCGAAAATCCTACACCTCGACGTAGACTTCCATAAACTAAGGCTAACGAGGGGCTCATCGTATATCGAACTACCCAAATGGATAGCATCAAAGAAGGCCATCATCAACCCCAAAAATAAGGATGAGGAGTGCTTCAAGTGGAGCGTCATTGCATCCCTGCATCATGGGGAGATTGAAAAAGATCCACAGAGAACAAGCAAGCTGAGACCCTACGTAGGCCTCTACAACTGGGAGGGTATAGAGTTCCCCACAAGCATCAAGAGCATAGGCAAGTTTGAGAAGAATAACCCCGACATTGCGGTGAACGTCATGTACGTGACGGGAAAGAAGATCAACATCCTGCGGCGATCAACGCATAACGGGCGTGGCAAGCAGGTGAATCTACTGCTCCTTACGGATGACAAGAAGAATCACTATACAGCCGTCAAAAGCCTATCACGGCTCCTAGGCAAGGAGACCTCGAGAAATAGGAATTCAATGCACTTCTGCCTGAACTGCCTACAAGGCTTCCCCACAGCTAAATCGAGAGACAAGCACCACCGCTACTGCACCGATCACGAGGCTGTGAAAATCACAATGCCAACAGAGGCCGAAAAATGGCTCTACTACAGGGATGGCCAGCAACAATTCAAGGTACCCTTTGCCATTTATGCCGACTTTGAAAGCCTACTAATCCCAATGAAAGAAGATGCCAGGGAGACCAAGACGAAGAAGCTGAACAAGCATGTACCATCGGGCTGGTGCACGTATAGTACCTTATGGGGATGTGCCGGACCCTCTGACAGTCTACAGGGGTGAGGACTGCGTGTCGAGGTTCGTCAACCATTTGGAGGACGAGGTCAAAAGACTCTATACTACCTACCCGCAGCAGGACATGAAGCCTCTAACAGAGGTGCTAAAAAGGGAGCATGACGAGGCCACGTCATGCCATATCTGCATGAAACCCTTCGATGACGACAAGAATCACAAAGTTCGGGACCATTGCCACTACACAGGGCTCTACAGGGGTGCAGCCCATAACAGCTGCAATTTGAAGTACAAGATACCCGGCCACATACCCTTGATCTTCCACAACCTCTCAGGATACGACGCCCACCTGTTCATCCGAGAGCTAGGTGAAAAGTATAATACGGAGGATATTGGGTGTATCGCTGAGAACACGGAGAAGTACATCAGCTTCAACGTCAAAATCCAAGTACCCCTTGGAGGTATGGGATATGGCGATGGTGAGGTGTACAAGAAGGTCGAAATCAGGTTCATCGACAGTTGTCGATTCATGGCATCCTCACTGGCTAAATTGGCAAGGAACCTCATTGGTACCAACGCCGCTGGTATGAAATGTCAACAATGTGCGGGTACTGGTCTTGAATTCCAGGAAATAGATGCCCAATACATGGCAAAGTTCTGGTGCAAGGCTTGCAACTCGAATACGACGAAGCAGTTAGGCATGAACCAGGTAAAGGCGAGCGTACCATCCATGGCAAAGTTCATCGACAAAGATGATGTCTTCAGACTGATGCTGAGAAAAAGCGTCTACCCCTACGAGTACATGGATGATTGGCAGCGATTCGAAGAGTTGGAGCTACCTCCAAAGGATGCGTTCTACAGCAAGCTGAACATGGGGGTATCAGCGATGAGGATTATGCCTACGCGAAAAAGGTATGGAATACTATCACCCCCGGAGGTGATAAGGTCACCATGGGAGCCTACCACGATATGTACCTCACCACAGACGTCCTGCTACTGGCAGACGTCTTCGAGACATTTCGAGACGTCTGCTTGGAGAACTACAAGCTTGATCCCGCCCATTTCTACAGCGCGCCCGGCTTGGCCTGGAAGGCAGCATTAAAATTTACGGGCATAAAGCTAGAACTCCTCACCGATCCCGACATGCTGCTCATGTTCGAAAAAGGTATCCGCGGAGGTATAGTCCAAGCTGTACACCGCTATGCCAAGTCCAATTATAGGTACATGGGAGACCAGTATAATCCGGAGGTTGAATCCTCCTACCTGCAGTACCTCGACGCCAATAACCTGTACGGCTGGGCGATGAGGCAGGATCTGCCCACTGATGGGTTCAAATGGGTATCGAACGTAGAGTTCACCGAAAAGCGGATCGGGAAGCTCGTCGAAGACAACAAGCATGGGTACATCCTGGAGGTTGACATCGACTACCCGGAGAGACTACACGACAAGCATAATGAGTTGCCGTTCCTATCTGAACGCAGGAAGATCCACGGAGTCGAGAAGCTGATCCCGAATTTGGAAAACAAGCGAAAGTATGTGGTGCATATAAGAGCCCTTCACGAGGCCATAAAACATGGCCTCGATTTGAAGAAGGTCCATAGAGTCATCCGATTCAATCAGAAGGCGTGGCTTCGAGGGTACATCGATCACAACACGAGATTGAGAACGGCTGCCAAGAACGAGTTCGAGAAGGATTTTTACAAGCTCATGAACCTCTCGGTGTTTGGCAAAACGATGGAGAATGTCAGAAACCACCACAACATCCAGCTGGTCACGAGCGAGGAGAAGTACACGAAACTCGTGATGAAGCCGAACTTCAAAGGTGTAAATCGGTTTAGCAAGCACCTCCTAGGGGTTGAGATGGGGAAGACAGAGGTGAAGATGAATAAGCCTATATATCGGTCAAGTCATCCTGGACATCTCAAAAATGGTGATGTACGAGTTCCACTACGACTACATGCAGCTCAAGTACGGCAGCAAACTGCGGCTCGGCTACATGGATACGGACTCGTTCGTGTACCATATTCGAACCCACGATTTTTACGAGGATATAGCCGACGACGTCGAGACCCGTTTCGACACAAGTGCCTATTCCCCTGATGATCGAAGGCCACTCCCCCTAGGGAAAAATAAGAAGGTCGTGGGCCTCATGAAAGACGAACTAAGTGGGAAGATCATGACCGAGTTCATCACCCTGAGAGCCAAACTCTATGCCTACAAGAGCCTTACACCGGAAGGCGGGGATCGCAAAGCGAAAGGCGTCAAGAGATGTGTCACCAAGAAGTCGATCACTTTCGACGATTATCAGCGATGCTTGGAAGAGGGCGTTGACATTTACAAAACCTGGACCACGATCCAAAACAAGGGTCATAAAGTCTATACCCAGGAAGTGAACAAACTGGCGCTTAACAGGGCAGACGACAAACTTGTCGTACAACCGGACCAGGTTACCACGCTAGCCCGTGGTCACTACCGCCTGGCGTCTACGGGGAAATAAATGGATACTTGCCTACTAATGTCCTTGCTCCTACCCTATGCCCTGATCGCCTACCTATTTTTTCGATACCGACTACTAATAAACAGGATGTCGGAGCTTGCACAAGTATTCAACGAATCCGCAGAAACCTATGAACACGTCGACAAACCCATCGACAAACGTCATCCTTTGAAAGATGCTCTGAGGAAAGGTAAGGGACACCTTTTGCACAAGAAATGTACGGAAGGCTTTGTCGACAAGGCCCCCGAGGAGGCCATCGACAAGGTCTATACCGAGTATGTACAGCGGGAACTTCAGGAGAAGGAGGAGAAGACTGCTAGGGCACTGTCTACCCACGTAATCAACCTCTACGCAAATTTGATCGGGAATGTTGTCAACATTGACAGCGTTGACGAGCTACGTCGGGATATCGACCCCATCATCAAGGACTCTCTAACCGATCTCGGTATCTGCGCCCTTGGGAGATGTTTAGCACCACTCTTAGTGGCGGGGCATACGGCCCGGCATATGAAGAAGAAAGAGGAGGAGGAGGTGCAGGAGGAGGAGACTAATGAGGAGGAGCCCTAGGGGCCTAGATTTAAAGGTCTTATAAGCCAACTGGCTTATAAGAAATGAGCGAGGAGTCTACTAACCAAATCATAACCAAGAAGAACGAGGGTCGGGTTGCTGCTGGCAAGAGACTTGCCGAGTGGAACCGGAAGAACAAGGCCGATGTGAAAAAGAACGTGGGCAAAGAACCCTGAACCCTGGCAAAGAAGGCCCTGTTGCAGGTTCTAGCAAGTCAACGACCGTACTTTATGGGGTCGGAACGCTTGCCGTGTTGGGGATAGGAGATGGAGTTTGGTTTAGATTTGGCAGGGGCGCCGGTGCCCCCAAGCCAGCGACAGAGCCTCAGCAGGGGAAACAGCACCGCGCCCAACCTGAAATTGATATTTTTCGCATACATTGAACCATACTATAAATGAGCAACGTAACCCCGAAGGAAAAGGAGATTTTGGACATGCTCTACGAGACCGTCGTAGACCTTGGCTTCACGTTCGCCTACGCAATGGCTGGCAAAAAGTTCCTCGGCATCACGAGCCCCTCTACCAAGATGGATACCAACGACGTTCTTAAGATGGTAGCGTACTTTTCTGCAGGTAGAGCAAGCCGAGAGATGGCTGTAAGCAAGGGATGGATCCCCGCGAGCATCGTGCCGAAACCAAAATAGGCCACCTAGTAAAATTTCTGCGGGCGAACCATGTAAACTGGCCATCCAACTCTCAAAAGTACGACATCTACATCAATGAGGAGGTATGTACACGAGCTGGTTTTTGGAATGGGTTGTGGAAGAGGTGCTGCCCATTTCCTATCTCTTGACCACTTCCCCAGAGGATCAGAAGCGGAAGAATCGTGAAAGAAAAAAAGATGGAAGCATACATAAGACAAGAACAATTTACAAACAACAGAGATATCAGCATACCTGTACTACATTGCTGTATCAAGGCAAAGTGGGTAACTGGATATTGCCATACCTGCATGGAAAATTTCAGGTATCGAGATGGACCCTACTACGAAGGTTTGGAATATAAAACGGACAGGGAGCTTTTAAACAGGGTAGCGTCAGGCATGAAAGCGTGTGGTACATTTGGAAGAAGAGAGAAGATTGACGAGGAACTCGAGGAACTCAAGGAAGAGGCTGGACGCCTAGGACTCCATATTGTTCGTGAGGCTGTGAACAAGCATGGGATGCTCTGCTGCCAGGTCATCAAGGATAGGGACTTGAAGCTGTCGGATTTGGCCGACATAGAAACAATAGGTAATATACTCAACGTTCCGATACCGGATAGACTTCTAGTCGAAATAGATTTGGAAAATGCACCCAATGTTATCCAAGGCATCGTCTATGGATACCCATTCCATACCCTACATCCTGTGGATTATCTGCGGGATCCGAATGTTGTAATTGACGATGAAGACGATGAAGACGAAATAGATTTGGATAAACTAGAGGAACGCGCGAGAGCCTATTACCATTCTTTTATAGCCTCCTGGGGTATATGAACATCCTCCCGTAACACTCTGGGAGGGGCACCGGCACTGCCGGTGCCACTCGATGCGTTGCCTACGAGATTTTGTGATTCACAAGAGTCACAAAATTTGCTGATACCACGAGCCACGTGGTCCGACATATTAGGGTTCAGTGGGGCCCATGGGGAGGGCCCCACAAGAACGACTCCAAGATAAAAAAGAGGCCACGCGAGAAGCACACGGTTTACTATCATCCGACACTCAGAGCCAGCTGAGACATATCAAGGAAACGTTGATGAAAATTGCTGGCGATGACACGTCTTTGCTCGAGAAGCTTAAAATCTTGTTCAAGGAACAGGGGATCACTCTAGCCAGCATCGTCTCCGCTATTGGTTTACTGGTTTCCACCATTGTACTCGCCGTTACGGGAGCAACTTCAGCAATAGGCGCTGCAGGAGGAAGTGCTGCAGGAAAGGGGTTTGTAGAGAAGAAGAACCATCGGCTGAGACTCGTTTGCCCACAGTTAGATGAAGACGACTGCCTACTTGATGGGAAGAAATCGAAAATTCTGGCTTTACTTCCTACCAAAGAGCTAACCGACTGGGGGGACATGCTTACATGGAGTTTTGACACTCCGATCTACCTTCCTTTGAAAGGTTCCACAGACAGGCTGGAGTTCATGTTGACGGACGAATACCATCATGATAAGAACGTTTCGTTCGTAGGAATTACGATGCATTTACTCATAGAATAAAGATGGCTGAGAGAATGAAACTTTACCCAACTTTGCCGCCGAGTGCACCCCGCACAAGCAGATATGCAGGAGGAAAGTCAAAAGTATAGACTTGACGAGATAAATGAGATTGAAAAGTACCTCCGCAATGAGATAAAGGAGCGGGACAAACTCGCAATAAAGTTTAAGATGCATGGGACATGGATCCGATACTGTGACCATGGCCTGTTGGGTATTAGCGTGATCACGTCCGGGATCGGTATTGGTACCCTGTTGTCCGGAATGGGCTTACCATTAGCAGTAGCCATGGGTGGCCTAACCGTGGCTGTGGGGGTAGGGCAAGCAGGTCTTAGAACAGCTGGGGAAAAAATGGATATCAAGTCCAAGAAGCATGAGAATATAAGGCTGATCGCCGAGGCTAAATTGAACTCGATAGTTGACCTGATATCAAGGGCTGTTGAGAATGGTGAGATTGATAAGTACGAGTTCAGCCTCATTATGCAGGAGAAACAGAAGTACATGGTCTTGAAGGAACAGATGCGACAGCGTCTTAACCGTATTGTGAATGCTCTCAATGAACGGGAACGTGCCCAATTAGTTGAGAAGGGCAGGGAAGAGGGTAGGAGCGACGTGTTAAAAAAACTTCAGTCTGTACAGTATGCCAGCGGTATCTAGAGTCCCCACCTGAGCATAAGCCTTAGTTTTTATAGGTCATATGGCCTATAAAATTATTGTAATTCGAACGACTTCAGAGAGCATGTCATTGTACATACGCAGACACCCCCGTTGTAGGTGATATATTCCTGGTAGCTGTACCAGCATAACATTTTACCGTTTACCTCAAATCTTCGACCGCATCGATGCTTATCATAGGCATCCAGCATACGTTCACAGTCCACAGTGTTGTTCATCCATTTATTTAATGCCAAGTTACCGGGACCAGCTCATCCCTAATCCTGGCCCTACCTGCGAGTATATTGGTACTCGGAATCGATCCCGCAATCGATCACTTCTCCCGTATCTTGATCGATGAGCAGGTCGCCATCATGTACGACACGTCGTTGTTTTTCAGCGAGAACCTTCAAACAGTGTTCAAGATTTTTACTCCCATGCGGTGGTAGCACAAGGCTCGCAGTAAGGACCGTCCGTTTGTGTTGAAGCATCCTTGTACTTGGCCTTGCGAATTGCCTCAACAAGAGCGTCCTTCCTCATCGTAGAGTAACGAGGAATGTGCAGTGATTTTGCTTCTTTTCGAAGGGCGTTCATTTTTATTTGTATGGTTGAACCCCAACCATACAAATCTTTGCACCCCCCGTAACATATCGAGGAGGCTTCCTATCCATTCAAGTCTCCCGTGGCTCTTGCCCCACTCCACAATATCTCGAGATCCTTTTTTTCCTCTTCCGTAAAGCACCAGTCTATAACTCTGTCAGGATGCCACGTTGCTGGGGCCAGCTCATCCCTAATACTGGCCTTCTCCCTTTTTCTCGTGCGATAGGCTTCGAGCAATCGAGGATCAGTGCTACTGCTACACATTTCCCAGGTCACGAACCAAACGGGAACAAACTCGAATACCTCGGGTTCCTCTTCAACTGCCATGGGCACATTTCTCGCGCCTTGAAATGGTTTGGAACAAATTCGAGCATCGGGGGCACCTCTTGAACCGCCCTGGAACACATTTCTCGGGTCTTGAAAGTTTCTGGAATATACGCGAGCCGCCAAGGGTTCCACCGAACCCGCCATGGTGCACATTTCCCGAGTCTTGAAATGGTCCGGGACATCCTGCAGCAGCCAGGTGTCATCTTGAACCGCCCTAATGCACATTTCCTGAGTCTTGAAATGGTCCGGAACAAATTCGAGTAGCAGGGGATTCATCTCAACCGCCCTGGAACACATTTCCCGGGTCTTGAAAGTTTCTGGAATATACGCGAGTAGCAATGGGATCTTTTTCAACAGCCTCATTACACATGTCCTCTACGTTCGATACCCATTTCGGATTTCTTGTGAAGTGGCCAAAACTAACACATCTTATTGCGCATGCGTGGGCGTGCGCGTGTGCGCCAGAAGGAACATCGGCCAGATCTCAAGAGCATCGCTAGAAGTACGGGAATTCACGATCAAACACACCCTGCGGTACCTATGGTACCGTAGGGATCAAAGGTATCGTAGGAGAGAGAGAGTACCGGGAATTTAGGGGGTAAGATCCCGGAGTCACTAAGGTGGCGGGCGCTGGTATCCAAGGGGTACTGCGCATGCGTTGATTGGCGCTGGTATCCAAGGGGTACTGCGCATGCGTTGATTGGCGCTGGTATCCAAGGGGTACTGCGCATGCGTTGATTTAGGGAACTTCCCTGTGCGTGCGCGTGTGCGTGCGCGACTGCGCCAGAAGGAACATTTTCCTATCTCTTTATGTAATCACACATCAGCACATTCTTTGGATAAATAATACTTTGATGAGATCCCTATAAAATATAGTTCCAGGGTGAACAAATACTAACGTTTGAAATAAAAAGTCAAAAACATAAACAACCAGAATCCATCGTCAACGTAATGTGCAAGTAAAGAATTGTAACAGCGAGACAAATCATTATTATTCATAGTAAGCAATATGCTGGTTATGAAAAGTAGCCTGTACCAGGGTCTTGTTAGCCGTCAAGTAAACGCTAGCGGCTTTGACATCAGGCAACAAACCCCGACGACGAGGATGGTGTCGACAGTCACTGGTACAAAATTCGTCCTCCATAACTGCAACGTGCGAACTTAGTCGTATATTTAAAACCCTTGTTAAGTCATCAACACAGGAGTATACTATAGTCGTCATGCCACACAAAACGTTGTATAGATTATTTTTGTAGAAACCTTTCCCCCTCCCACTCACATGACGTCTGCCATGACAGAGATGCTTTCTTTCAAGAACAATTACAATTTTTCTGTTTCCATTGTCTACCTTGAGCAAGGAAATAATGTAAACGGGGCCCATGGCCCTGGAGCTGATGTCCTACTCACGTTTAATAACAGTGGGGTTGCAATCGCACCCTCGTCCCCAGGTTTTTCTGCCTTTTCGATGCGAGAGATGACTGCGAAAAATACCCTGGTATTGTTAACCAGTGTAGCAGATTATCTTAACTCCCTGTGAAAGATGACTCCCGGGATCAAAATAAACCGGAGAATAATAACTCCCCTCAGTGCCGTAACCACAATTTTAATATTGGGGGGGGGGGGGGGGGGGGGGGGGCCTATATAGAAAAATTACATATATGAAATTTGCCTTATATAGTGGCTACCTGAGGTGCCCCCATGGTGGACGCTGAGTGGCAAATATTTTAAAATTTACATCTCTAGATTGGCGGAAAATGCCCTTCCAGGCGTCAACGATTTCATAGTTCAATGTTAAAAAACACGATGAATGTTTCGATATTTTTGTAATTTAGAAAAGCTGCATTTGGTATCAAAATTTAGATAAAAATTTCCATCAGAAACCAAAAGATAGAAAGAGAGACATATTTACATTACACGACTACAATAATACAAAACATGATAAGAACACCAGAAATTTTAACGGTGCTGGTACTTTTTAGAAAATTTACATCACATTTGGACTTGTGCTGCCACCCCTCTTAAAACATTCAGTGATTTTGACCATGAGTAGAACATATGTTCTATGTTTTTCATTTCTCTCCGTCTCTCTGGTTCTCTCTCTCTTTCTCTCTCTCTTTCTCTCTTCCTTTCTTTTACTTCTTTCTTTCTCTCTTTCTTTCTTTTTTTTTAATAGGAAAATTATTGGGGGGATCCTGTGCCCCCCCTGGCCACCCCGGTGGTTACGGCACTGCCCCTAGAGTAGAAATAACCTAGTAAATAATGACTCCCCCAGTTACTAAACACTCCCCTTATTTTTTAAAGAGAAAGTTCAAAGGCAAAGGGGAGTTAAAATAAACTGGTTACGGAAATCTCCCCTTTAAAATATTATGAAGTCATTGCAGTTTTCCTAATATATTCGAATGCTTTGTTTTGTTCCGATTCACGTGAGTGATTCGGTGGTTGTGAGCAAAATAGTCACACATATTTTCTTATTGAAAATGGCTGCCAAACAACATGTGCCACTTAGTGAAATTGGATTCTCAGGTTAGTTTTTCTTTTTTTCCCATTTCGACTTTTTTTTAAAAAAGGTGAACATATGAGTATTTTTATAGTTTTGTCTTATGATTTGAAACCTTAATTGTAAAAAGTGGAATGAACTATCCATAGCTGGTCATTCTTTAAGTTTTACTGCAAATTTTATGAAAACAATTAAAATTCTATTTTTAGGGCACAAAGGAAAGAAGAAAAATTTTTGCCGTTCTTGTCGAAATTTTTCACTTGTAGGTGAGAAGTTCATGTACAAGAACGAACGATTAGTAATCACATCACGAGAGGAACAGACAAAAATCATCCAAGATATCAAAGAAGGCCTCGGAAGCAACAACAAAGCCCAGACAATGGCTTCACATCGTGGAAGAGATGCCACCTACCAAAAAGGTGCAGAAAGATTTTTTTGACACAATGACAATGTTGAATGACATTGCTGAATTTTTTAAACGTTGCTTCGTATGCCCAAAGCATGGAAAATTTATTAAAACGATTTCTCCTGAGTTGCATAGCGTCTTCGTGCCTAGTGAGGTAATGTGTCAAGTTGGGATTGACTTATTTAATTTGCCAGAGGTTAACGGGTGCAAGCATTTGATCATTTGCATTGATTATTTCTCGAAATGGTTCGAAGCTAAGCCAGTGAAGGACAAATCAGCTGAAACGGTTGCTACATTCCTGTACGAGGTTATTTTTAGGCATAGTTGCATGAAAATTCAAATCAATGACCAAGGAAAGGAATTCGTTAACGAAGTGATAATGAATTTGCATGAAATGACTGGTGCAGATCAAAGAATAACGTCTGCACACCATCCTCAAACCAATGGTCTCGTTGAACGACACAATAGAACCATCAAGGACTCGCTGGTAAAAGTTTTGAACGAACGGGCAGATGAATGGCCTTATGTAATTGAAGGTGTTTTGTTTGCACACAAAGTGAGTAAACACTATTCAATGAAATTCACTCCGTTCTTTTTTATGTATAATAGGCATCCAATTCTACCCATCGATTAAAAGTACGATTTAGATTCAGACTTACAGAATACAGATATTCCGTTTGTGTTGGAAGAGTTCGAAACTATCCTGTCATCGACGTTGAAATTGAGACAAGATACCAACGAGGAAGCGAGCAAAATATGACAGCAGCACAAAAGAAACAACAACGGGACTACAACCGTCGCTATTTGTTACCAACCACATTAAAAATCAAAGATACACTTTGGCTCCAAAATCATAAGAGACTTGATAGAAAAGGAGGAAAGTTTACATTCAAATGGTTGGGGCCATATACATTGGAGAGCATTTCTAAGACTGGTTTGTGCGCGTTGAGAAATGAGCGTGATCGCGTACTAGCTAAAAAGTACAATGCTGGCCTCCTTAAATCATGTCTTGATCCTTTGAATCAGCCTGACGATGAAGCTGAAACATCGCCACCCCATGATGATGAGCCCGAACCGTTGCCACCACATGACGATGAACCGGAACCATTACCGCCCCATGACGATGAACCTGAACCATCACTGCACCATTATGTTGAGCCCGGACCATTACCGCGCCATCACGATGATGCGCCTGAACTATCGCCAACCCAAGACGATGAACAAAAACTGCCCCTGTTTAACGATGACGAAAAGCCAGCTAGTAAGCCAAACAGATGGAATCAGTTACCCGATAAAATCGTAGAGAAAATCCTTGTACAAGCTTTCACAAAATCCCTTACATCGTTTAATCATATTTCTTTGACATGCCATCGTTTCAAAAAAACCCTTGTAAGAAGAAAAGATCGAGTGCTACCAAAATTACATTTGTTATTTACTGACAAAGAACGGAATGAATTAAAGAGATATAATGGAAAAGTCAAAATAAGCACCCGAAAGCTTACAAAATTATTCGGAGCGCATTCTGGGGTATTAAAAAAATTGAATACATAGTGAACAGTCAGAAATGGAAGTCATCTAGGCTTTTACTAGAGCCAAAAAGTAATTCTATGTTTCAGGTTCGAAAGACCTACTGGAAAAAAATAACTAACACTATCCTAGTCAAAGATAATCAACCAATTGAGTCGTCAGATATCGAAGAGGAGAGCCAAGAAATGTTTTGGATAAAAAATGATCAATATTTTCTCAAAATTGAAGATAGAGAAATCCTTAACTCGAAAAGTGCTTGGTTGAATGACCGTAACATGGATGCCGCGCAGAAATTGATATGCAAAACAAGAAGATAACTATCAATCTGTTTTGAATACTCAAACACCGCCATCTCTTTTGATCCTGTATACCAAGACCACATTCAACTGTTACACAACGGAGGTTCGCATTGGGTTTTGAGATTTTGCTCAAGTGGTCGGATTCAGACTTGCGATAGTTTGAAATCGACTTTGAATCGTGTTTCTAAGAAAACCCATCTATTCATTGTATAAGCATGTAGTTGTGAATTTCAAAATGTTGCCCCAACATTTCTATCTGTGCAAAAGCAACAGGATGGAATCAATTGTGGAGTCTTCGCTATCGCTTTTGCAGCACAGATCCTTGATGGCGATTCACCAATGGAAGCAGTGATCGATATCGCTAACGTGAGGAATCAAATTGTGAATTGATAATCGAGATTTTAGAACACTTTCTGGCGTTATTTTTGTTAATTTTAGTTTTATTTACGTACACACTTAGTGAGTCTTGAAAGTTACCAGAAAAAATACTTTTTCCGTAGGGTTAATCCACTTTGACGTTATTTTAGTTTCTATTTCTATGAGCAGATTTGAAGTTTTCATGCTTTTGTATTCTACAACATTTTTTGATCTCTTTTATTTATCAGAAAAAAAAGCTTTTTTCATGTCATTGAAAATAAGCAAAGTGAAGGATTTTTCTCGTTACTTTTGTACTAAAAATACACCCTAAACAACTCTTTCATTAAAGGCATCACAAATTACCAAGAGATTTTTTTTCATTTTGACCTTAGCCTCATTCTAAAAAACCTTTGTTACGTTTTCTACTTTTTCTATCAATTTTTGACGTTTTTTAGGATTTATAAATAAAACACACCTTATCTTTACCCTCCGGGTACAGTGTCTTTATTCTTTTCTATTTTTAACAATTTGTAACTTTGCTAGGATTTCGAGAAAAAAATTCTTATCTACTCTACTTCATATTCTGTAGTCATGTGTTTTGTCACTTCCCGCCGATTAACTTTGAAAATTGGTAAATTCTACTAGATCTTTCAAATCACTCAAAACCTTCGATTTTTTTATTTTCAGTTCGAAGCACAAATTTATGTCAAAAAATGCAAAAAAAGTTGCTCAAAAATTTTTAGTTAAGGCAAAAAATTCGGGGAAAGATCTTGGTCGGGTACAAAAAAAGTCGGATAAAGTTTTGGTCATATAAAATTTAGTAACTGAACCGACTTTCTACCGTTCTATCCAAAAAGAAATATAAGGGAGTCAAACTAAACTGGGGGAGTTATTATTTCCTAGGAAATGTTGACTCTGGGGGGGGGGGGGGGGGGGGTAACAATTCACTAGTTTATTATGACTGGGGAATTATTATTAACTAGTTTATCTTAACTGGGGGGTCATTATAAACTAGTTTATCTTAACTGGGGGGTCATTATAAACTAGTTTATTATGACTGGGGAGTCATTATTTAGGGGAGTTAAAAATTATTGTTGACTTAATATTCGCATAATTATTACGATTTATTTCCTTAGTCAGCACTTTTTCAGGTCAAGATTAAAATGGCAGATGGAGCCGTGGTCGATAATATTTGTAAACAACAACACTTTATTATAAAGCTAGACAAATTTATAAAAACGTTTGGTATTACTTTGTTAGATTTATTAAAATATCACTAACTCGATCTTGATGCTGCGTTGTACATTTAGAAAGAAGATGGCGGCATAAAAAAGTAGGCTACTGATATAAGAAAACAATAGGCAACTTTCCGCGTGACGTAGTTGTTTTGATTTCATTTTAAGAACAATGGGCATGTGTAGGTAAAAAAGCAGGACTCTTACAGGGTAAAATAGTTATTAATGACGATTGAAGGTTTTTTGGGAAGAAGATCCAAGAGGAACTGGAATGAGATTTTAACTATACTAGCCAGGGACACGTGTCAAGCCACAAGTAAACACGTGTTACCCAGCGTTGAACATCTAGAGGAACAATTAAATATTAAATTTGCAGTCATTTCTACATTAAACACAAAGTAATCAAACTGCTTATGTATATCTGCTTATATACTTTGTTTTATTTTATTCTGCTCAGGTTAACAAGAGAATCATTAGAGAGAGAGATACGATTCTTTTAAATATTTGTTTATTATTCATTTCAGTTGTAACACGTAACTGTCATAACGAGAACCTTCTATGAGTCCAAACAGATTAGCTATCATACCATTTGGAGTACTAACTGACTGCATTTTATATCCATGATGTCGTTTATGTCCACTATACATAGTTCTTTGATCAACACTTGGTCTAGCCACCTGTCTTAGCGTACCATCAATAAAACCCCAACAATTGTCGAGTGGAGCGCCTTTATCTTAAACAGTATCTGCAAATAATTTTTCACTTGACAGCCATAGTTGATCAAATGATGATAACAAATGATTAAATCTGTCATAAATTAGATCCAGAATTTGGTTGAAAATTAGACATAGATCTGGAACTGATCATCCGAAACGTGGTATCAAGTCAGAATACGTACAAGGAAATGCCAACCTTCTCAGGAGTGGACAAGGTGCCTTTAAAGGATTGACGTTTAAGCGATTTTCGGTTATGACTCGTTCATCCAATTTAAAGCATTTTTCAGTCTGATAAGGTCTGCCTTTTTAAATCTGAAGTCAGTCCAACTTTCATCGTCATTCCAATTGTCAAGTGAAAATTTAGAATACAACCAGTACGAAAAAGTTTCTGAAAGAAGGAGATATTCTTCATCATCGATTGTACCTAACTCCAGTTCGTTTAAAAGCAAATCCTCCATCTTGTTTTGATGATGTGTCATTTAATTTTGGGAAATTATTTTTTAAAAACAAACCGAGGACGGACTGCGACAGCTAGTAACTATGGAAACAAAAAGTCGCAGTCCGTCCTTAGTTCGTTTGCGAAAGTTCCCTATACGGATTTTTATTCAAAAAACTTATTCCGTAAAATGTTTTGTATAACTTTATGAAATAAAAATTATAAAATTAAATTAGGAAGTTGGATAAAACAATGAAAGCATTTCTTCTAAGGGGTTGTTCATATGAGGTGAGCTGGCCCGGTTGATCGGGCTGGCTCGATTAGGCGGTCTGAGCTAGCCTGGTTAGGCTTGGTTTAAATAGACCTTTCCCAACTTCCCCAATTATACCAAACTCAATTACATAGGTCGATGCTAAAAATGATTCTTATCCCTAAGCTCCTTAGCAAAAGGTAGAACAAATTACGTAATTTCGTAAATATTTCTTTCCGTTAAGTGCCTCAATTCCGAGCTGAAAGTTACGGTCAAACCCTTCATATAGCCGAGCTTCCTAAGAATAGCCTCGTTTTAATATCCTTATTTGAAGAGCACAGAATCATTATCAAATTTTGGATGACGTCAGAATTATTATAATTTATGAAATTCGGGAAAGGTGTATTGACAAAAAAGTTAAACCTTCAACATTTTTAGCATTTCTATACCATAAAAAACATGCTTTCTACAAAAAACAAGATCTTGCCTATGAGGTGGCCCAGTCAACAGGCCCTAAAATATTTTTATCGTGTTGTTCACACATTTTAAATTTTTGTTCTCGTGTTTCTTATTCCGAAATAAAAAATGTTATCAAAAGTTTCACACTTTCATACCAATGTGAGTTTTATTAGTATATTACAGGTCGAAAAAAACGCTTTTTCTCGTAAAAGTATTTTTTTCTCGTATAATAGTCGTTTTTGTGCATAGCATCTATTTTTTAATTTTTTATGTTAAAAAGAAATTTTTACTTATTTTTTGTAAATCGTCAATTTTAATTAGTCATATATAAAGGCTAACCAACCTCTCCTTTGAAATCCGTGTTTAAAACAGACTTCATTGAAGAGCTGGTTTTTTTTTTGTTTTTTTTTTACTACATGTCCGGAAATTGACGTTAAATAAATAAATATATCTTATCTTATCTTACCTCATCTTAACTTATTTTTATTATTTTTGATAGCTCTCCTCCATTTTGTCAAAACATAACGCAATAAACGCTGCTGTGCTGCTAATATCCGTACCTGCGACACTTTGCTTCTTCTAATGCTAAAAATAAGTCCTTAAGCGTTAAGAGTTTTTTAAAAAAAATGGAGCAAAGCGATGGAAATCTGAATCAGAGCAATTTGGCCATATGCTTTTGGTGGGAAAAAATGGCGAGGGGAGTTATCAAAGCGCAAAGTCAAGGGTGTATTTTTCAGTTCAGATTTCTGAGAAATTCCTTATATTATATATTATAAAGAAATCTCTTTAATAATAGCCGTCATCTGTCTGTCTGTCTCTGCGCGAACCCCCCGCTGAGTTAGAAAATCGTGCTACGGAAACACGAATATCAAATGCGATGTATTTTTATCCACTTTGTTGCGGCGGGTAAATTTAAAGGACGGGCGAACCCGTGGATTTTTCCACGGGCTACCCACTATTTATTATATAATTCCTTATATATAAAATATATCATCCTATAGGAAATTTATCAATCTTTTAGAACACATATCTTTGAAAAAATAATTTCGTCGTGATTTGGAGATGTTTTAGATAAACTGAGTGTGTGTTAAAAGGGGTTACCGTATCATGAAGACTTTGGTTTGAGTACCTCTTAGCGGTTGGGTCAAACACCCTTACATCGAAACAAATGCCATATTACTCTTTATACAAAATATTCCTAAACGAGCTTCGTTATTATGTTTAGCTGATTTTGCTGATAACGATTCCTCACTTGTTTGTGTTGATTCCATTTTTTCATTACAAACTTCATTCAATAACTGTGCAGTGGTATCTTCGGTGACACGCCAAACATGCCAGTTATCGTAACTCGCAAACATGCGAGTTATCGTAACACGCAAACATGCCAGTTATCGTAGCACGCAAATATGCGAGTTATCGTAACAAGAAAAACATGCAAGTTATCGTAACACGCAAATATGCGAGTTATCGTAACACGCAAACATCCAAGTTATCGTAACACGCAAACATGCGAGTTATCGTAACACGCAAAAAAAGGAAGTAAGTATTCAGCAGTAGGTTTTTAGTAAGTGATTTTTTCACGGTTGTATTATGTTTATTTGTGACAGGTATTACAAAAACTCAAATGTTCTCTAACTTTTTCACAACAACTTAATAAAGTTCCTACCTTCTTATGCTCACATTGGAATGTCCAAATTATTTTCCTTCATAACAATTGAGCTTAATTACCCCATCTCGTTTGTGCAATCAAAAAAGGAATGTCCAACAATAACATAATTGGATGCGGTCCCAAAATTGTTCTTTATTCAAGACATAATTTGACTTGCTGGTTGGAATGTAAGCCAAGCATAACAACCAGATTCGCAAGCTGTCTCTTTGGATCCCAATCCTCCGGCTTTTTGCTAGCTTTAATTGACTAACAAATAATTGATTACGTTTGCAAGAATTTTAAAGTTGCTTTACAATTACATATGCGTAACATTACACTTTGTTGAATCACCTCAAAAAACAATAACCTATAACCGTAGCTATTTGTTTATTTATTTTTACTTTTTTTTATTTTTGTTTTTATTCTTTGATGTTTACACTTTTTAATAGGGTTGAGAAGGTAGATAGCCAATCGTTTTGTGGATTATGACAAACGTGTGATTAAACAACATTATTGGAGAGGGGGGAAGGGGGGGGGGGGTGGGGGGGGAGGGGGTCACACCTATATTTAAAGCAAGTTATACTTTCAAGTGGCATTCAAATTTGCTAATGTGGACGCTTTTCTGCTTTGCTAAAATTCTTTTTAATTTTTGTTTACTTGCTTATAAACATGCACTTTTAATTTTTGCTTTAGCTCCCATAAGTAGAGACTTTACTAGAATTGCTATCATGCGTAACTAACAAAACTTTAAATATGATTTTGAATCCATAGTTTAATTTACAAATTGTTACTTGTCGTTTAACCAAAACTTGTATTAGTTATATTTTAGCGTGAACCCCCTGTTTATAGCCGACAAAAAAAGATTAACAGAATGGTTCATATTACGTTAATTGCCACATTATTTAGAATATGGTGTGCTGCACGTTTCTTTGTGGTTGTATGGCACGATGTCTATCACGTCGATGTAAAAACCAGGTTTAATAAACATAATATGTTCATGCAAAGATGATAAATATACAACATTAACGTGCTGATTATAGCTTGTATAAAATGGTAGAAAGATCACACGATAGCTAGAGCTGTTTAGAGCTTGATACAAAAAAGGTAAGATGTACTTTTGTTTTTAAAAACATTGAAAATGTAAGGAAATTATTTTTTTAAGAGTGTGTCTAAAATGTACTAATAACTGGATAGAAGGGCACGTTCCTGATATTCTAGGTAACTTTTTAACCCAAGCGCTCAAAGTTGGTTGCGATAATTTCCGCACTAGCTGCTTCACAGTTTCCTATGATAAGAACTAACTCTTTTCTATAATAAAAAGTCCCTTTTTAATTTTAGTACAAGGTATAAAGTACAAAGTACAAAGTTGAACAATAAACACAAACGCAGTAGTTCAAGTGACACAAAATGGCGTCCACTATGTTTGGGCATTAAAATTTTTGGATTCCTGACCCTCTAGGATGCCCTCAAACGGCTCTACTTTGAGGCGTTTTTCAATTTTAAATTACAAAAGTAGCACATCAATTTTTCGCAAATAACCACAAACTTTAAACATAAATACTTACTTTTTTAAATTTTTGCGGAGCAGGACCATCGGATACCAATTTGGGTAAGTTCCATAAAGCTTAATTACCACCCGTTTCGGAACAGACATGTTGATGACGTCATTAAAAACCCTTTAACCCGCAATATCTCTTTAACCATTCGTCAAAAAGTACATGTACTCTTGATCAGTGTTTTAAACACTATGGAATAGAGGCAATGGGTACAGATATTTCTTTTTTGGTACTTTGGCAGGTCTTTACTGACGTCACAAAATTTGAATTCTGTTGCAATTTTTTATTAATTCTTCTGACGTTTTGGGAGGACGCCAATGCATTTTAGACTGACGTCAATTCATTAAATAAGATTAGTGAAGCTAGAGACTACATGGGACCGGTTTTTTATTTTTGTCCCACTTGGTCTACAGCTGGATCAACCCACCTGTTTCAGCCCATCTGTTTCAGGAATAGACGAGAATGACGCCATCACATAACGCAATATCTCTAACTGTTCGTCAAAAGCACACGATATGATTTCTTGGTCGGCGTTTCAAGAGCTACACGAAAGAAGCAACACATAAAAAAACTTCTGAAAAAAACATTTTATGTGCATCGGCGGGTCATTGGTGTCGTCATCAAAATTCAAATTACGGATCTTTATCATTTTACTTCTGCCTAGGTGGTCTTATCGACTAGTTGTTTCTAATGTAATAATTGTGATTTATGCACCAACCTCCTATGCTAATTTTTTATTGTTTTTACTCACATTTTTGTCAAAAAATTTATCTTATCCTGTTTATAGTATGTTGGGAATTAGTAATTTAACATTTGTTAAGTAAAATTACTTAACAAATGTTTAAAATGTTGCCGTAAACCTCATGAAAGGACCTCCGGGAAAGGAAAAAATTCGTATACCGTCTGTTGAATTGTTGTTGTTGTCGTTGTTGATCGTTGTTGTCGTTTGAAAATGAAAAAAATGAGAATGAATAAATTTGAGCATTTTACGAATAAAAACATCACTAAACTATTCCAGCATCTTGTTGCGTGAAAAGTCTGATACGTGAAAACTGATAGGTAAAAATGCATCAACCTAATAGGCTTTTTCAAGGTACATTTTATGGTCAATAAGTTAGGCATGCATAATATTTACAGACATTGAAAGGTGATCTTTGCTCTAATGCTGTAATACAATTTAACTTTATTTATATATGTACAGATAAAGATGTCGTCGGACCTCCAAAGAATTGAAGAAGCACGTAAAAAAGTAACTACTGGAGGAGATATCGTTGGTGATGCTGCATTCATAATGGATCCGTATAATAACTGGGAAGAAAAAATAATACCAGCTCCATTCACGATTGCAATATTAGGACAACTTGTAATCATATCTGACTCTCAAGATTTTCCACTAAAGCAACCTCAAGATGGATTTAAGTTAGTAAGATGGCCAGAGTCATTTCGAGCGAACATATTTCAAGTTAATGGCGAAGGATATAAAGCCTTCAACACAGCCCATCATTGCATGGATGAAATTCGTCTTTCGACAAAAAATGTTTCACAACATTTGCTTACTGCAATTAAAATACTCATTGAGGGAACTGATTATGATGTCGAGCATATGCTTCCCCTGGCGTTGCATAAAATTGAAGATATTGCCAATACATGCCGAGCAAGATCAGATGAAGTTGCCTTAAAATTCCAAAGCGTTATGAATCTTGTGTTAGAATTGCAGCAGGCATGTGTTGCTACGTATTCAGCTACTGAGGAACAGAAAAGAAACATAGAATTGCAAATAAAAATGCAAAATATTAAAGATGATAATTTGAAAGAGCAGAAAACTAGATATAAAGAACAATATAAACGTATGAATGAGGAAGTAAAGAAAAGTAGCGCACGATATGATGAAGCCATTAAAGAATTACCAAAGGCAGGGGAAATACTTGGATTGACAGTGTTAGAGAGCGTAACGAATGCTGTTCAATCACTTTCATCTGTCCTTAGCTTTGGAAAAAAAATTTGCAGTGGTGATTTTTCTTTCTTGACTGAATTCAACAAACCAATGGACCCGAAGGGAAACGAAAAATCCATCAGTTATGACGATATTCAACTCTATACAATTGGAAAAGGATTGTCAGATGGTGTTGAAATCTTTCAAAAATATTTTGATCACAACGGAAGTTTAATTGATATCAGTGCAGCTGATGAAGATTCAACATTTGGATTTCAGGAACTATTCTTCAAAAATCAGAAGGAAATTGTTCTGAGAGAAAAGGGTAGCCTTAAAATCAAGAATGAAATTTTAAAAATATGTGACGAGGCTTTCAAGCTCTGCCGAGATATCAAAAAAAGAGTTAGAGAGGGTAATGTTGGAGCGGCTGAAAACCTTTATAAACAAATGCAAGTCATATCAGATGCGTCTAATGAGCTTAATCTCAGATGTCGTGAAGTACTCCTGATGGACCCTATGTCAGGTAGTACTCCAAATATGGCTAAAAAGTCTTTATATAAAGATTCTGGATCCATCACAAAGCAAAGAATAAGAAATGCACATTTCAATGTTGAAGCAGCTACTGGAAGATTACAACTAGCTGAAAGGCAATTTGAAAAGTCTGCTGAAGATATGATGAGAAATAACGAAGCTATGACTAAATGTCTCGTGAGAATGGCGGCGTTTAAAGCAGAAAAAGCAACACACAAAGAAATCATTGATATCTTACAGGATGGAATTCTCAAACTTGGTATACTTCAAGAGAAATGGTCTCATCTATCTGAGTTTTTTACACATATCTCTACATTAATTAAAACAGGTTTGGAGACTCAGCTGACCCTATTTGTAGGGTATTCAGAGAAGGCTCGTGAGCAACATTTAAAAGAGAATGTCAAAATGAGTGACGTTATTCGGGATACAATATACAGAACAGTATTTGAGGCCGTGAAATATTCATCTTTGGTACATCATTTAGCATCAGGATATTGGGAAGTGTCTGATCAATACCTTATGCGATCTGTTAGCAAGCTGGGTCAACTTTTGACGTTGAAAAGTGAGTACGATAAACAGGTTGCACAAATGGCGTTAATGGATGAATGTGAAGAAACGCAAAAGGCGATTGAAAAAAAGATTAGTGATCACCGCACTGAATTTAAACGTAAGATCAATTATCGCATGACTGTATTCAAAAAAGAGTTTGAAAGCGTTCTTCCTGCGCTTTCTGAAAGTGATGTGACTGAAGTGAAGAGCATCGCTACAAGAGCTTTGGAGGACGTTCCTCTTCGGCCAACTTGTACTGTAGACGATTACGCTACATTTGGCGTTTAATTTTGACTTGCCAATTGTTCTTTTTTGTTGTGTGTGTTATATAACGAGTTTGTGCCCTGTCTGCATTTTTGTCGTTTATTTTTAAGTATGTAGTAAAAAAACTAATGTGTTGGGGCTTTTTCGCTTTATTTCACGTTTTTTACAAACTAGAAATGGAATAAAAATTATTCCGGTAGAAAAAAATATTTGTGGAAAGAAATTATTCTTTAATTTTAAAAGTTTCAGTGCACGCACAAAATAAACAGTTACGCATCGCTCTTTGGTAATTTCAATGTCATGTCGTAAGAATTTCATTGGATTATAATTTATTTTGGTAATTATTATATCCTTAATTATTACGTCACATTTTTTTTATTTCATATTAAAAATTAAAAGCCGTCTTTTATGCTCATTTGCAGTCTAAAGCATTCCCTTTAGTTAATAGGTCACGAAAACACCGAGAAATTTGTAACTGGCTTACCCATTATATTTCAGCCTCTACATGCTGAGGAGTTGTTGTATTATTAAATTGTGGTGTATTCACCATTGCCAAAGGCCATTCTAAGCTACAGTACACATCCAGTAATTCGAATTATCGGATAATAGGGAAAAATAAGAATTCGGATATAATTTCCTCAAAATTCTTTACTAAGGACTAGGATGTATAAGAATTTGTTACAATTTATTTGCTAAAGCTAGCTATCTTTGTTTTTTCTTTGCCTGGGTAGAGTGCTTGTCGAGAATGCGACCAACGTGATTTGCATATGATTAAACCGTCTCCCCTTCATTTGAAAATAAGGAGAGCCGTTTCATCAACTCTACCATTTGCAAAAGTTCACGTCGGTTCAAGAAATGTAAAATTAATTGAAAAGTTGAAAGAAATTCTACCATTATTAATGTAAAAAAATTGTCTTTATTTTTATCTCAATATTGAGTGCGCAGAATGTTCGAAGTCGAATTAAGCAGCTCAAAATATAAGACCTTATTAGACCAAACTCAAGGGACCGGAAAATTTGTTCGAAATGAAGAATTAAGCGCCATTCGAATTAACGGATGTGTACTATATACTTTATTAATAACGTTTAAAGTGATCATGATAGCCGTATACGTTACCGGGCAAAAATATTTTAAAACTGCAAATTTAAGTATTTTTACCATTGGTTGTTCTTATTTGAAAAAAAATACTTTACGATATTTAATAGTACTAGTCGTTAGCCCGTGGATTTTGCCCGTGGTTCGCCCGCCGCAGCTAAGCTACCATTTTGCGTGACAGATGGAGAGACAGACGTATACGGGCATTATAATATAGATTTAAAGGTTTAATAAAATATGGTCTGATAATTAATTACTTGTAGCTATAGTTCTTATTGGCTGTCTTACCTAATAATGCGCATGCGCCATATAATTTTGATTTTAAGTAAAATGTTCTATTTTAGTTAATAAATACTCAAAAAAAATATCTACGAAGAAAATGTAAACCTAACAACAGGAAAATTGGATTAGTCATTTAAATTTAGAGAAATGGCAATGGAATCATGACAAATCCTAGCAAGTTAGAATTTTTTTTCTTCTTTTTTGTTTTTGTTTTCATTTTTACTTTCATATTTATCAATTTTTTGGTGTTGCATCCTGGGAATCACGATTTCGTGCATCTTTAGCATAAAGTAGTGATTCGGTTACCATTTTGAACCCAGAGAGAAACTACAAAATACAAAGATTTAGCTGTGGCACAATGTTGCTAAAAAAGTCTCTCTCTTTTACAGACTCGTCTGTTACTTACTTGTAGCTTGTTGACGATTTACTTTGAAAAGATCAAATTCATGTGTTTACTTGGTCAGTTAGTCTGGGGTTTGAAATTAAACTTCCTTTTTAATCATCTCTGTTGTTGGCCTATTTCTTCTTTATTTATAGCCCCATGTTTGTAAAAAAGGGTGTAAAAGACTACTGGAAAAATCCACCGCCAGTTGCGACCAAGTGAATAAAAATATATTGCATTTTCTATTTTGTGTTTCCGTAGTTTCTTTTTATTTTTTTCGCAAACACACAGACAAAATACGAGTAATGTATTAATAACTGTTTCGAAAAACTATTTCATTTTTAAGATTATTTTACACATTTTTTAAAAAAAATAGGAAGGACCTGATTTAACTTTGTTGTATTTTGATTTTTAATGTTACTTTTTTCCCTTCTTTATAGTGACACATACCGCCATGCGATATGCGGCATTAAAGCGTTCGTAGAATTGGTGGACCTTCTACGCGGCGAAAATGTGTCGGCAAACATTGTTAAATCTGCTCAAAGTTGTGTGGAAAGTATATACAATCACTTTTCCCGCGCTAAAGAGACCTGTGAAACTCACCTAGATGAACTGCAACAAAGAATTGAAGAAATTGCCATGTTTGTTGGTCGTTCAGATCAAGAGATTGCAAGCATACAATGCGATATACAACAATTTTCAATTGAAATTAGCAGGCTTAAAGAAAAAGAAAATGATCAGAGAGAGTATTCAACAGGTTGCGAAAATATTCTTAAAGAAAAAGAAAACAGTCTAGAGAAGGCGATAAAAAAATTACACATGTCAAAGAAAAGTCAAAAGGTCCTTACTGGTGTTGGCATTGGAGTTGCGACAATACCTATTGGTGGCTGGGTGTTAGGCCCCAGTATGATTGGAATTGGTGTCAAAGATTTGGACAAATCAGTCAAAGATACGAAAGGGTATGTTGAGGATGCTCAAGCAGGGTGCAATTTAGTTTCTGCAGAACTTGCAGAGATGCGTTACAAACTAATTGACCTTCATCAAGAAATTGAAGCAAAAAAGGCAATGATGAATGTCTTGGAACTCCAAAAGAACAATCTCAAACAACAAAGATCTGAATTAATGTCGGAAATTTCAAAACAAACAAATATGAAAGAAAAATTAAATCATTGTTTTACTTTCCTTTCAACAGCTTTTGGAAGAGCTAGACATTTAAGAAATACAACAGAGAACTATAGAACTCATTGCGCCGTTCGTTGTGTTTTACCAAAATGGGATTCCATACTATCGTATTTTAGTGAAAGTAGAAATCATGCAGAAGCTGAGCAAATTATCGATCATCATTTTATTCAACCATTGATTGAACCCATTAGAGCTTTAGCTGAGCATTTACTAGATAAGAGACGCTTTTTACATTTGCATTTACTAGAGGACTTTGAGGACACTCTTAAGAAACTAAATCTGTAAATCAATATAACAGTTGAAAGAGAAATTATTCTGCAACTTTGTAATGGCGTTTAGCTAAGCAGTGTCAGGGTTTTGCTACTGAGAGTTTGATTTAGTACTAATGAACCTTTGCTAGATTATTTTTGCGAATTGGGTCGCAAGCAATGTATTTCAGGAATTTATTTTTGCAAAACAAATATAACACAAACATTTTGCGAACGCAGATTTTTCAAATGTTATTATTTTGTGTTTTGCATACAATGTATTTTTCGTCCATTCTATCTTTGTGATATTTGATTTCCGTCACCGCTATATATATAGTGTAATCACATGAGGAACTAATTTAATTATATATATGGTAATCAGTATATTATTGTCTTGGACCGAGCGGGATTCGAACCAGCGACCTTTGGGTTAGCGCCCCATTGCTCTGCCAACTGAGCTATGGGTCCGATAGTGAGACGAGTTTGCAACTGCCTTTTCCCTCACTACCGGGTCGAGCACAGTTGGTGGTTCGGACCCACATCGGTAAGCTTTCAAATCCACCAAGTCACGGCTACTTACCACTTACTACTTATATATATATACTAGCTGTTTCCCGTGGAAGAATCCACTGTATTCTCATTTAATTTATGTAGCAGATATACTTCCTCCCAAAAATAACAATACAGCAGTGCGCATCTTACATCTGCATTATTATATAAATGACCAAAAAAATTAAAGGTGTCCAACAACTCCAGTATATATGTGACATTTAAAATCTAAATCTACTAAAATTACTGCTCTGACCATCTGGCAAATGCGAAAATTATTCGGAAAGAAGTTTTCAAAAGCATTTCAACATACATCTCACCCATAAAATTTAAATCACTCAAAACCTCACATATATACAAAAAAAGCTGATCAATGTCAAACACAAATCTCTCTCATTATATATGTTAAAATCAGTTAGTTTATTGCAAACCCTGCCAAAGGTTGACACAAAATGTGAAAAATAAACAATGAATTGTGCCTAAGTAGAAATTTTTATCTAAGGTGTTAAAAAGGGATTGCAAGGATAAATTATAATGCAATAAAACGTTTTTTGATATATTGCATACGGTCCTTCCTCACTAAACTTTAGAAAAAATGTCAACAAAAAAACGGCGTTTATACCTGAAATTAATAAAGTCCTTTTAGCAACTTGCATGCTGTTTTACCATCAATAAAGTAAACAAAATTTCAAATCTCACATAGTATTCTGTCACAAATGTTTTTTCATAAAATATATATAAAAGTCATAATGAGTCATGTTAAACAACAGCAATCAATCTATAAGTTCATTTTATGTCAATTTTTGCACCAAATTTGCAACACAAAATACAAATTCTAAATAATACTAAAATCTCTTATTTTGGTCTTTCGCATACCGACGGTCTCCCACAAAAGTTTAATCAAAATGTAAAAAATGAGAGGTAACAACAAAATCAAAGTTTGCAAAATTTAATTATTTTGGAACATATATAGAAAAACACAGCCTGCAAGGTGTAAAATCGAATTCTTCTTCTGTGTATATATGGTCATTCCTCGCAAAATTAAAATAAAATGTCAAAAAGGTTCAGATATAACATCTATTAACACAAAAAAAATCAGTTCTATCAGTATATGTCATGCCATTGTCTTCCACAAAATGTTCCCCTTAAAGTTTCACAGACACAGCCTGTAAATTAAAAACAACTAAGATCAGGTATTTTGGTCTATTTCATACCATTCTGTCCCAAATAATTTATAAAATGTAAAAATTAAGTGGTAAAACAGAAATTTGCAAAATTCCAATTTTTTTATATGCATATATATATTGTATATTATATGCCTTCTACAACAATAAGTTAATTCAAAATGTCAAAAAGAAGAAAAAAATAGCTTACAACGAGTATAAAATTGAAATCAACAAAGTAGCTATTTTGGTGTATTAAATATACGCCATACGCACAAAAGTTTACACTAAAGGTAAAAAAATGGTTGTGTTTAGTAATTCTAAATTAAGAAAAGTCAGTTCTTTTAGCATGCTGATTTATGTCTTTGCCCACAAACTCTTACATGAAAATGTCAAAACCACAATTTGAAACAAATTAAATTTACATTTTAAAAATAAGTAATTTCTGAACTTTATTTTCAGAATATTTGCAGGAAAAGAACTTCGCAAACCAAAAAAAGAACCAGGAAAATGTTTAAAATTTTCAGGGTTAATAACGTTTGATGGGTTTTGTGGGAATTTATATATATAATGTGGGAATATATATATATAATGTCAGAGTTGAATTTCTTATTTTAATATAAAAACATGAAAGGCTTGCAAGGTGTAAAGTCAAATTCTACAAAAATTAGTTCTTTCGGTATATTGCATGATCCTTGTGCCACAAAAGTTAACACAAAATTTCAATATAAATGGAAAGTCACCCCAGCCTTCCCTGTACATTTTTTACCATAAATGTAAAAAAACATGTAAATCGTTCCCTCGCCCTCCCCCCCCCAAAAATAAATAAATAAATAAATAATCAAAAACCCATGTAAATACTGCAACAAAATCAAAAAATGTGAAAAAGCTACGTAAATTTTCCCCATAATGTCAAAAACCTCCATCAAATAAGAATTAAAAAAACAAAGGTTTTTTTGGTGTTAGCATGTAGTAACTCTCTCGAAAGGGTTTAAAGTTTTCTTAGATAACACGAAATGTCATAAACAAAAACATTTCAGTAAGAACATCTAGAACATCAGAATTACTACATGTTAAATAAAAATCCTTTTCTCATATTGCATGCAACCGATATAAGTTTAGTTACAAAAAATGTGAAAAATGCATTTGCATAACAAAGAATAACCTTAAATATTATATAATACTTTCTTAAAAGGTGTTGTGGCTTGTAATATCTTCTAATTTAAGCTTAAAAGGTCAAGTCAAATAAGTTACAGGAATATCCTAGCAGAGATCACTAAGATAACTTCAGTTAGCTAGCTACATGTGTAAAAGCAACATAAAACTCACAGGTTGTTAGCTAGCTAGGTAGCTACTGGGAATCTTTTAAAGCTAACATTAGCTAGCTACAGCAGCTAATAGCTGGTCACTTAAATATGAACTGGAGACTTAGCTAGGTATAAAGAACATGGCTACATATATATAAATTCCTAGCTAGCTAGCTAGTTGTTGTTGGTGGTTGGCTTTTTATGATGCTAGCTAACAAACATGTCTCGCATCAATAATATCATTAAAACTGAAAAAAACATAAACAAACCTTACAGAAACCTTGCTATGATTAATTTATAAAAACATGCTCTTCTTCAAATGTTTTTTTAAAGATTTATTTTGAAGGAAAGTGTAGAGAATACTAAAAAAGAACAGCCATCTTTTTCGTAAACACAATTTCCGTTTTATGCTAGGAACTTCATTTAACAGTCCGCATGCTTTGTGGATATCTACTACCGTTTCATATTTAGCGATACCTATATATATATATATATGCTCATATAGATTTTTTTGGCAAAAGGGTATATATATTTATATCGTTATTAGCTGCGGGTTATATATTTACACCTTATGTGCGATTTCTATGAAGTACATCCCTAACTTTTTTAGTTAAATTTTAGCGTACAGCCACGTCATAAGAAAGTGACCCGTGATTTCCGTGTCGTGGACTCACAATTTTACTCACGCAAGGGAATTAATATATAAGATATATCTATATAGATAGAGACAGCACAGAGCCCGGGGACGCTGTTAAGTTTGTGTCCAGGCTAAAACCTCGAAAAATTTCTATTTTCTCGAAATCAATGAAGATGCTTCATTTTATTCTTTGCCAATTTAATGACCAATCTGAACAGAGATTGTGTACTCTTCGTGTGGCCAGAACATTCTGTGTACGGTCATGACTAAAAGTGCTAACATGATGTAGCTGGGGAGCTAAACACTATTCTTTAAATTTGTGTATTTTATCAGGTAAGAATTATTTTATATAAAAGTAAGAAAAGTGTGCTGGCTAGCTACAATCGTTGCCAAAAGTAGTTGAGACAAATGCAAAAACTGACCATTAGTGGCAGAAAAGGCAATTAATACAGAATTACGATTCTTTTTATCCCCTCCCCCCTTTACACAATGTTGGAGAGTCATATCAGCAAACTTCTGTCTTTAAAAAACCTGAGCGCAACATTGTCTGGGGGGTGCGGGGGTGAAAGTGTGGAAATAATTCGAATTTTAAAAAACGTCTCAACACTTTTGGCAACGATTTTCTCTAAAAATATTAATTTCACGGAAAAGGTCACCTAAGCGGGACCAACTACCCGTGAAATTGTGCACAACCAATACATAATATTTGGAGACCTAATGCATGGGACCAAAAATAAATATCAATACACCTGATGAAAAACTTTATATTGGTTCCATAATGGTGCCCATAACATTTAAATATAAAAAACGTCATAAAAAATGCAAAATAAGATCATTTTGACACTGTTTACACCATTCAAAAGGCTCAAAATCAACTTTTTCTAAAAAATTAAACAACTTTATAATATTTAGTACCAATCAACATAAAAATGTAGTGTCAGGCACACTCCAAACTCCATTAGTACATTTAATAAACACGACCGAGTCAATAAAACCTTCGCTCAAGGTAATACGCCATCAGTCTCCAAAGGCGTTTGCTGCATGGAAACTGCACTGAAAAGGGGTTAGCAACTCACCTTCTTGTTACGGATGCTTTGCAGAGTGTCGTTTCAAGGGCCATTGTCATTACCAATAACTGGGTCTAAAAAAAACATTCCGTTTTAAAATTATTCTAATATGGTAAAGTGCTGATGGTAAACTGTTACAGTTTACCGTAAAGTTTACCGCTATGTATCCATGCATAAAAACTATTTTACTGGTAATAATTCCTATAAAACACTATTTCACCTTTTAACGGATGGTTAGCAACATTTTAAAATTAAAATTAGCACGGTAATGCCTTTATATGTGAAAAATCCGCACAGTTTACCGTTTTTTATTAATAGAGAATAAAACTATTAGCTACTTCTTATAACCAGTTAAAATGGTAAACTGTTGACATTTTCCTATACGGAGCAGTTTAAGAAGTTATTTTGTATTAGTTCCATTCCCTGAACTAGAAAGCATGTCAAAGCACCTTTTTTAATTTTATGTTCTGCATTGTAGGTTGTACACCAGTTAATTTGTACGGTAAACTGTGCGGTAAACTGTATACACTTTACCATGGCACTTTACCATCACAGTCTGCTCTTATAAGGTTTGTTTGCTGGTTCGCCTGCTTAGCAATGGCACTTTAAAAACCATTCATCTGCTTATGAGAAACCATTTTAGCAAACCTTTTTATGCCAAAAATGTTTCAAGGTACAGCTGTATTTAATGTGTCAACATGTATCGCAGCAATAAACAGTCCGTAACCAAGCTTAACATATCAATAAATATCTAAAAGGTTGCCAATATGCACAAATAAAAGATAAAGGAGCATTTTTAAATACAAAATATTAAAAAAGAATGGTTTCAAGTCATACTTTGCCAATTCCCACCGAAAACGGCTTATTTCACACAGCTACGCTGCCATTATGGATTTTCTTTGTTAAACAAATTGCGCAGAAAGCCCTTTTCCCCAGCACCTTACACCCTAAGTTTGATAGGCAATAGCAGAGTGGATTGGCCGTAAACTCCATTTAAATTTTTAAAAACTCAGACAATCGTTGCCAAAAGTAGTTGAGACAAATGCAAAAACTGACCATTAGTGGCAGAAAGGGCAATTAATACAGAATTACGATTCTTTTTATCCCCTCCCCCCTTTACACAATGTTGGAGAGTCATATCAGCAAACTTCTGTCTTTAAAAAACCTGAGCGCAACATTGTCTGGGGGGTGCGGGGGTGAAAGTGTCGAAATAATCTGAATTTTAAAAAACGTCTCAACACTTTTGGCAACGATTGTAGCTATTTCAATTTTTGGTGCTCACTTGGATCTCCTTTTGATTGGTGCTGACATACCCCTTTTATTAGTCGTGAAGTTACTTAGCTATCGAATATATATAGTGAATGAGTTAAAACCATCCGAGGGCTTGCTTATACACATTCTCGTCCCCAGACCACTTTAAGATAAACCTCGAACGTTGAGATGTCACCATGCTCTTGGGTCGAAAATGGTTCATATGAGGCAAGTTGGGCTGGTTGAATAATATCCGCGACAGTTTGTTTATGTTTGGCAGAGAGCTATTATTCATGTAATAAATATGTTTACTTTTTAAAAAGGTGCTTAAATTATGACAATAAAATCTTATGATTATGTTATTCAAAGCCGGATACACAGTACGATTTGTCGCATATAAGTTGAAGTATACGACAAATCGTGCCGTGTGAACACCGAAAATCGTACTAAAAGTACAAGTTACGACAAGTCCCAGTCCCAATGTTTACATTCTACGATAAGCCATACGGACTTTTAATCGATCAGCGCTCGAAAACCATACAAGTTGTGTACGTTCTTTTTGTCTTTTGATAAAGACTTGCAGAAAAAGGTAATGTATTAGGTCCATTATATAAGCTGTGCAGTGCCGAACCGAATAAATTTGTAAAGGTTAACAGATTCGGTTTAAATTAATTGTTTATGCAAATGTTCAACCGTAATTATGTCTTTCTTGCGAGTTTGATGTTGAAGTAGGCGTTTAACGGCTTCGAGCATATTTTTTGGTAGAGTGTCATAATTGTTGTAGGGATTGCTGTAGTCTATCAGATTGTGAAAATAGTTAATAGCGTAGCATGCGATTTCGATTATAGGATAAGAATTGTTTAATTGAGACAGGTTTAGTTACAACGCAGCTGTTACTGGTTGAGCAGGTAATTGTGAGACGGAATTTTTTTGTCACCATGTATTCCATAAATTAAAGAAATCCTGTCGATCTCTCTTGAATTTATGATATATTGTGGCAAATCTTCAATTTTCATTCTCAAAGATTTTATAGTTTTCCATTTTCCTTTTGGGTTAGTCAAAAGTGATCAAAACGCCGCCGAGGGCCAGTACCACTACCATCAATTGATAAACAAACCAGTCATTGTTGTTGGTAAAGAACTTTCCAAGACTAGTATTATCGCAAAATTTATATGCAAACGTTGCATCAATCCTTTTCAGGTAGAATCTGCATATAATAGACACGTTCAAATTTGCCAGACAAAAAGGGTGTTGTTGTGAAGGGGTTGTTGTGGTCGATACGCCAAATCCCAATTCAAAGCTAATGTTTACTAACTTTAAAAAAGTCGATGCGAGTACCTTATGTGATTATACGCTGACTTTAAACCCATCACATAAAATATTGAATCGAATCAAGAGTTGGATAGGGAGGGTTCATACACAACAAAGTAACAACATCACAAGCCATGCGAATTTCGCATCCACGTCGAAGGTCTAACAAAGTTCAAGTCATTCCTCTATCGCAGTGGTCTTCGTAAGAACTCTGGAGAAACCAGTAAAAACAATATACCAAAACCACTTGAAACTATACTAGAAATGACCAAAGACGATTGGAAAAGATATTGGAATGGAGGCTGTCACATTTGCAAGAAACCAATAGGGTACAGACGAGTTCCATTTAAGGGTCAGCCAGTGTATTTAATATGTATAACCAATGAAGACGTGCATTATGTAAAAACTGTCATATATGCACTAAACCAGTAAAAATTTCAAGAGTAAAGAATCACGACTAGTTACATCACGGGAAAATGCAGAGGTTTGGCTCATAACAACTGCAATCTAAACTATAAAATACCATCATTTATACCAGCAATATTCCGCAATCTGCAATGATATGATATACCTATTCATAAACTGATTAGGAGAAATAGAAGAAAACATAAACTGCATCCCAATGAACAAGGAAAAGTGAATCTCATTTTCTAAAAAGATACCTGTCGACGACAAGAAATACATCGAATTAAGATTCATAGACAGTTTCAAGTTCATGGCATCATCCCTGGACAAACTATCTAGCAACTTCATGGAACACAAAATAATTTCGAGTCACTATGAAGGTAAGCAGCTGGACTTAATAAAGGTGTTTATCAATACGATTACATAGCTAGCTTCGATAGATTTTAAGGACCTTCACAACGATTATGCACTGGCCCCACAAAGAATAAAAAAAACAAGATAGAAAACTTAATCCCGAATCTGCAATGGAAAAAAAAATACGTACTACACTACAAAAGCTTAAAACAAAAACTGACAAAATACATCAGGGAATTAAGTTCAAGCAATCACCTTGGATGAAGTCATATATCGGCAAAAACACCTAACTAAAGACAAAAGCCAATAACGAGTTCGACAAAGATTTCTTCAAATTCATGAACAACTCCTTGTTCGGTAAAACAATGGAAAATATCAGAAACCGAGTAAACATAATACTATTAAAGGAGAGGCGAACAAAAAACATTTTTGTGGCAGCCACAAATAAATTTTAAGCGAGGTAGCAAAAATTAAGGAACGTCTAAATCCCAAAATCTAAAAAAATAATTACTATAACGACACACAAATAACTATGTTTCATAAATAAATATCCATATTCCTTCCTAGCAACATTTTTACAAAGTTTTTATGGCTGTGTGGGTAAAAAAGAAGCAAGTTTGAGATGTACTTACCAATAAACATTAAAAATAAGACCTTTAACTCAAGATAACCAAGAATATTTTACATCCAATCGTAGTGCCAGAATTTTATAACCTTCGTTATTACTTCTTGGAACTTTATAAACATCTTTCACAGCCAATAATAATATTCTTTCGTAATTTGGTTCGCTTTTTCACAACAAGCAGCTTTAATTTATTACCCCCTTAATATAAAAACAGCAAATCTTTCAGCAAAACCATTTTTTACCTGATTTGATGCTAACTAAATATTACAAAAACTAAACAATTGTCAAGATTTTACGGGATATTCCAGACCAGCGGATCTGGTGTTTGAAATTATCTCAGGCATCATGAATTTTCAATCAGCAGCCGTGCCACGGCTGTTCGCCTCTCCTTTAAACAACCACGACAAAACAGTAAAGCTCTGTTTAAAACCTAACTACATCAAGCAATATTCAATAAGAATCTAGTTGTTGTCCAACTACGCCAAACAAATCTAACTTTCAACAAGCCCGTCTAGGTCGGGGCGTGTATTCTAGACATATGCAAATCATGGATGTACGACTTCCACTACAACGTGATGAAGAAGAAATACAACGATGGAGCAAAGCTGTTATTCACAGACATCGATTCCCCACCCCCTCTGCTACGAAATCCAAACAGACGAGTTGTATCTTGATTTACGAGAAGAGAAAGACCTTTATGACTTCTCCAACTACGAAAAAGGCCATCCAAACTACGACGACATAAATGAAGATGTGTTAGGAAAGTTTAAGGATGAGTGAGGTGGTAAAGCCATGAAAAGGTTTGTCGGTCTAAGATCTAAGTTATAAGCATTTAAGGTTGATAGAAGTGAAAGTAAAAAGGCAAAGGGGATAACGAAGGCCGTCAGAGAACGACTAACATGTGATGCGTATGACGACTGTCTATTCAAAGAAAAAGAAAACCGACAGGAAATGAACGTCATCAGGAGCTACAAACATGAAATATACACAGAAACAGTGAATAAAATATCTCTGTTCTGGAGCGATAATAAAAACGAATCATTAAGAAGAACAAAACAGAAACATACGCCTCCTGATCACCATTAACTCGCGACATCATGACCAGAAAGAACCTTGTGATGGATAAGTACCTCGTATATGACCCCACGAAAGGGTCTATAGTATATGGTTTACATGATACACTCTCTTTTATCTCAATAAGTCCTGGTAGTACTTTTGAACCAGAACCACCCCAAGATTTAACCCTCCCTCACCTAAATATCTCTTACTAAACCCATACAATATAAGTATTGGTATACCATTTGACAAGTGTTCATTTGACAGATAAATCATGGACTTTTTATCCTTACGACTAACAGCTAAAGCAGTTCTTTTCCCATCGTGAGCATGTGCTTTATGTTTTTTTATTCTTCGTGTGTTAAGTTCTAGGTTAGTGCTACTCGAATGTTAAAAAAAATATTATAAAACCATCATGCCTTACATATATCTTATAAGAGATAGAGAAGTTTAACAAAGGAAAGGATTCCATCCTAATAACAGAATGGAAGGGAAGTTTGTTATCCCTTCACAACAATCATTTTATCATCATTTCTTGTGTTCTTTTCACAGTGATCACGATTTCAAGGTGGCTGAACAGTTTCGAAAATTACTGGTTAACTATGACAAAAGAATGCCACTGTACACTGCATATTTCGGACAAGTAAAATATATATTTAAACCACTCCTCGCCAATTCGCTACTTGCACTATATATAGAGTTGTTTGGCTTGTACATAAAAACATATATATAGCTCTAATTCAAGTTCTACTTAATTTTATTATTTCTCTTCTTGTGTCCTGTTTTTCAAACAACAGCTACAATGTTTTTTTTTAGGTAATATCACAACTGTCGATGTGGATATAGCAATTCTAAGTTTTGGTGCAATCAGCGAACTTCAAATGGTAGGTCAGTTAATTGATGCCACTCAATATATCTTCCATCCTGGCTGAAAGAAAATAGACAATTACCCAATTATGAAATGAATTTTTTTCTTGTTTGATAGCATAAAATCAACCATGAGTAGTCTTGAAATATCGAGATATTAGCGATCATGTTTATAGAATGTCTATATCCACCTTAGTGGGTACACACTAACAAACATTCGAAATGTAGACGGACGTGTGACAGAAAACGACAACAAAACTGAATAAATACTTTGAAAAACACTTGCGAGAACAGTCAAAACATAAGTAGGAAAGTATGGACTTACAATATAAAAATCTTTCACTTGATATTATTCTTCGTCCGAAATCGGCTATCGTCCGAAATCGACTATCGGCTGCGTTATAACATGACAAACAAAATTATCCCGTTATTAGGGCGTAATACACCATCGGACTTTATTTGGACTCCGGACACACATTTCATCAACGCAATAAGAGCAATGAAGCATACAGTTACTGTGAGCAACGAAAAACTTGATATATACCTAGATGGAACCGTGTTCTGGGGAACATGGTAATACTGTAAAATTATTACACAAAGAATCGAGTTCATTACGGAGTTTCATACCGCGCAAGTGTTGGCACTAGAGAAGTGCTTGCAGGGTCAAAATTTTGAACCTCCCCCCGCAGTCACTTTTTCCTTTATATACTTACTTTTGAACTGGTGTTTTAATGTATGTATGAAATTAACTGACATAAGAGCGTATATTATCAGCTTTACTTTAAAAATTGCTCGTCTCAATGTTGCATCGGAACAAATTTGATCCGTAAGATAAAAGGGATTCTTGCATTAAAATTGTTTTTTTGAAAATCTTTTTTTCTTTTTAAGATCTTAAGCTTCCAGCTGACCTTATGACATTATCATCACTGATGTAATAAGGTAGCAAGCTTAAAATAATACTTGAAATATCTTGCAAACTTACATAATATCAAAACATTTAAGCAGTGTGGACTTACGCTGTTTTTCTCAATGAGATACCTTAACTGGTTAACTATATTATTTGAAATAATTTAGTTATGAACAAGTCGAACGTTGTGTTGCTATTTTTTTATAAACCATAAAAAAACTGGCACATACATGGTTTTTTTAGGCTATTGCTCTTTTTTTATAGCCATTTTCTTAAATGAAAATTTACGTTAGTACTGCGGCTACTATAGTATGTGTTGTATGAAAAAGTGCGACAAAAAAGGATTACAAATTGCGATAGGTTTGGGATTACAAGGTGCAACAAAATGGGTTAAAAATTGCGATGTGATTATTAAGTGTGACAAAATTGGATCACAAAACGAGAAGTGATACACTACAAGGCGCTGCATTTATAAATAACATTGAATACGTCAGTAGACATATAACTGCATATTTGTTAGACGAAAAACAACAACACGGAATAAATCCGCCAAAGCAATACACTACTCCGTTAACGGACGAGTGTAAGTAACAACATTTTTGTTAAATTGTAAATAATCTTATACAAGTTCGTTTTAGCAAGCAAATAAGAAACGTTTTGAGTTGTATGATAATCATCAAATACACTTTAATGTTTATGAGAGAGGATGTAAATTAATTGGCTTGGAAAATCCATGAAAATAGACAACAAAACCTGTAGGCAATAAAGAAAATACTCGACGTCACATGGCATGTCAAAATTACTTTCTTTGCAAAGGTTGATTTTTACATTAACAAAAAAATCTGTCGGTTTGACCACACAATCCAGTCCTATGAATCATTATCATTATGCCAATCTATTAACGTAAGGAAATACCTTTTACAAGAATATGAAAGAGACTTATATAACGCCCATAGCAACCATTTTCGAATTTTTACACAGCTTTCTTGCCCCTCCGTCGATGTTTAATTCCTTGCAATAGCTAGATGATACTTTAGGGCCTCCTAAGACAATATATGACAGTTCTGAATATTAAATGTGGTGTTCCACACGCATTCAGAAAGGTGTCTTTCTGAAAGGTGTCTTTCAGAAAATGCGCTTCGCTCAATCCATACACGTGACCCTTGAGGAACAAAAGCGGCCAAAAAGGCGCTTGAAATAACGCATGTTATTCAGTTATTTGGTTAGACGTCGAGTAGCAAAATGTCATATTTTGCCTATACTTCTCCTAGCAACGGGTAACCATGGCAACCAATCAATGAAATTTTTGACTTAATTTTATCGTACCGTCACATACTATGATATCCTCATCAAGTATCTTCAGAAAAGACAATCCTCTGCGATATAGTTTTTTTCTAGGGGTACCACCTTAATTAGACTATATCAAGTTCAGAATGTGCTACAGTTCTGTTTTTTAAACATTTTGATGTTTGTCAACTTTTATCTTTTTTATTCTTACATTTTCTTACCGAGATCTGTTTAGCTTTTTGTGTGGTCTATTGCTTTCGACGTTCTTTATGAAGTTGAAATTAGAAGAAAACCCCCCCTCCGCCTAGCAGCATAGAAAGTCAATTTCTACGCTAGTATGATAGACCGTAAGACAATGACAAAAAATATCACATGAGAGAATGAGCCTAACGACCAAATACTAAATCATGCGCGAATAAAGGTAGTAAATAAGATCATAACTTGATTATAAATAAAATAACCAGAAGCTTAATCATTGTGAAAATCAGAGGGATGTAAAACGATTTTCTTTAAAAACTATATATTCGTCTACACATTCCAGTAGACATCATCAGAGTGTATATTTTACAAATTAAAAGTTAAAATGTTACAGTAAGTAAGCGTTACTATGGATACATATATATTATATAAAAACAGTAATAAAAAATAACGACCTAATTCAACAATTTCAATGGCACTGATTGTTCTTGAACATTCAAGGTTGGTTTAACGTGCTTAATATGTAATGCTTCTGCCAATTTTCTTTTGAATTTGTTGTTTCTATAGCCACCAGACAGAATTTCGAAATCGTCTATGGTGACACTTTGGTGGCCAGACTTCTGTGCATGTTCAAGCAAATGTGACTTTTTATCACGTCCATGGTGGTCCGTGATGCGTTCTGCAAATCTTCTACCTACTTCTCCTATATACGTAGCTTCACAATTTTGATCAGGACATGTGGCTTTATATATCAAGTCATGTTTGTGTTTTTTCTCAATCTTATCTTTAACATTGAATTTCGAACTTAGTTTTGTTCCTGTGTAGATAATTTTGCACGTATTGTTTGCAGGTACAACATTTTTCAAAGTGTTACGTAATGACTTTATAGTCGTTTCTCCTAATTTTCCTTTATATGGTAACATCAAAAAATGCTCTTCGATATCAGTATTTGATACTGTTTGTTGAGTTGGCTGTACTGCTGTGTTCAAATGTTTAACCTTTTCAATTGTTTGTTTAATAACCCAATTTGGATAGCCATTTATGTCTCTAAACACTTTCTTAAGGTGTAGAACTTCTTTCTGTAAATGCTCTTCGTTGGAACATACTTTGAATGCTCTAGACACTAAGGTTTGTAATGTACCTCTTTTCCATGTGGTTGGCGCAAACGACTGCCAATGAAGATATATATTGTTATTAGTACTTTTACGATATACTGTGGTTTGGATTCCAAATTCTTCCCTTATTACAAGTACATCCAAGAAAGCAATAGTACCATTCTGCTCTGTTTCATATGTGAATTTAATGTTGTTATGGAAATTGTTCAATTTCGACATAACAAAATCTATCGAACCTTCTTTTATGTACGCAATAGTGTCGTCAACATACCTTCTCCATCATAACTACTCGAAAAAGTAATAACACGGCGTACATTTGTTTATCGCTAACGTCGAATCGATTGTTTTATTTATTTTGGTTTAAAGGAAGCATGGCAAACATCACGTATTAAATAGGCAATCCACAAAACGTCAACACTTGATAACATAAAGTCTGGTCAGCATCTTAAAGAGTGGGAACAGGAAATCCTAGTGATTATAAATAATTTGCGAAGTTTGGCATGAAAGAAATCTACGGATTTATCCCTGACTTAAATTTTAATAACATTACAAAGCAGTTTTTCTTAAACTTTTATTAGAAAATCAAAAGATAAATCTTTCCATTTGACGCTCACCTCACACAAAACTGATTATAAAATTGATTCTTTGCTAGTATTTTTAGTGCTTTGTAATTTGCTTCCTACAAAATATGGAGGTATATATTTTACACCTTAATGCTGCAAACAATATATATGACGAACCATAAATACAAGTGGAATTGGTGAAACATGTCATCGCCTGGAAAATACCTTTTAACCTCTTCCAAGCATGCTTACCAGAAGTTCATATAGAGTTAAGGAAATTGAAAAAAACAGATTTGGAAACAAATAATATATTTTCTGTGGATTTGTTTACTTTCTCCACAAAGGCAAATAAACATACATGCAATTTCAATAACACTATGAGAAATTGATCTAAACAATGCCTATTCTGCACTCCAGCCGATATCTATATTATAATAGCCGTATACGTCTGTCACGCCAAATGGTACGGCAAGTAGCGAGACGCATGTAATGCGGTATAAAAAGGATGGGCAAACCCGTGGATTTTTGCACAGGCCACCGACTAGTTTCCTCAATTTTCAATCCACCTGATCGACTACTTTTGATTATTGCGGGAGGCATAGGATTTATGTGTAAAAGACAATGGTAGTGTATCTACCTAATAAATTTTACTCAGGCATTACTTTTTCTTGGTTTTGATTTACTCCATTGTCGGATGTTCTTCTAGCAAAGTCAATTAGTGAACCTTGTTGCTTTCCTGAAAATAAAGAAACGCTGATCGTCGTCATTTCTTTGCGTTTCAACAAAAATAATTAGTTATTGCTAGCCTAAAAATACGTGCACGCACTCATGTACTAACCTGCGTCGTTTCTTTGCATTTCTCACTAACTGGAATTTCATAAATTTTTCGAACACTTTTTAAAAATAGGATCAAAAATTATTTGAAAACATTTTCATAATTTGCGTTTTACAAATGTATTATTTCAGTTATTATGACGTGTTTAAGAGATATTGTTTTCAATAACTCGTTACTAAATTATATAAATCTGCGAAAGTATCAATTTTCGTAAAGATAAAAGAAATTTATCTCGCCATGTGACGTCGTTTCATCTGTAATAATTATTACTTACATTTGTAATACATCTCAATACCTGCTTGTTCTATCTAGGATATTGACAGATAAATGTGTAGTAAGTATATAAGTCATTTCGGGAGACAGATTATTAATAAGTCACTTATATTCCGTGAAAATCTGAGAAATCAATATCAAGAAATCAAGAGAATTCTCTTAGCAATTTATTCCATTTTCATCATATCATATTGTGCTTAGAGGTACAACGGAAATATTTTCCGTTTTGGAAATATATGGCAGGAATGATATGTTATTAATCATACCATAGTGATATCAATTTTTCTGTAAATTCATCATTTTTATTTACCATTTCCTGGAAAAAAATATTTTAAAAATGAATTATAAATACATTGATTTGAATGATTTTGCCTCCGAATGAGAAGGGTTAGAAAAACTGTTATTTCTGTTTCTATAAAAATTTGTCACTTCTGAACTTTGTGTTAACCAAAAACTATTCCGTAACGGATATGTCGAAATATACGTTCAGATTAGTTCAAGCTGTATTGATTATACTTCCTGCATTCAAGATATTTTAGTATTCAAATTTACCGAAACGTGCCAGTGTAAGACAAATATGCAAAAGATGTGTTAAATTAGTCGCGCATTAAATTAACTTCGTCACACCCAGCAGTATAAATAGGACAGAGAAGTGTTTGGTCATCATACTCTTCAAATTCAGAAAGAAAGCGAAAATGAAAAAGGTCTTGGTGTGTCTTTTTGTTCTGTCATCTATGACAGTGTTAGCGATAGACGAAACAATGTCAAAATACTGCAGAAGATTGCATTTAAAATGTCCATGGAAGTGGATTGGCAAGTATAAGATTTTGGGAGGTGTTACAGCGACGCGACAACGTGTTAAGCCTTTCAGCAAAAAGAAACTATATAAATTAAAGATATCCTTAGTCACGAATAGAACAGTTGGGCCATCGAAAAATGATTGGGAAAAGTTACACACAAAAGGTAACAAAATTTTGTTTTGGTATAAGTGCCTTTTTTTCCCTCTTGCAAGATAGATTAGAGTACAATCAAGATTAAATTACACATTATGAAACTAAGTGGATGAAAACTATTAATTTTCACCTGACGTGTGTTTATTTTTTTCACTTTTGTAGCCTGAAACTATTCTTATTCTGTTCTTAAAGTATGAGCATTTTTAATTCATTTACCTATACCTTAAATACATTCTAGTCTCACAAAGCTGCAACAAGTAATTCTGTCAGCCCTGTCATTGTTTTATCCTATTTTGTCCTTTTTTAACAATCCTTAGCCTCATTGTTCTCATTTAATTGTTGGTGTATCGTAATGTAAGTTAAGTGAAGTTAAGGAATACGCTACTCCAATGTGCGTCCTTATAAAACATTGAGTAAAATTAATGCGCATATAGAAGATAAAATATATACTTATTTAGTGGTTTCAACGGAAAACGAAAAGTTGTTAAAGGTGATGACAAGGTGACGAAAGTATAATTAAATGCAATGGATAGGTGGCAATGAAGAACATACTCAAGAATATAAATGTATTAGTATTTATATAAAGTAAATACTTAAAATTTTGCATAATTCTTATAAAATGAAATTTAATTGTGGGTGGAAGCATCTTTTTTCTTGTTCTCAAAACTATCCTGAGTCAACGAATAAACTGGTGACAAAAATCTGTCGTGTTATCTGTTGATTTCCTATAAATATTTGTTTTTCTTAGTCCTAGTGAGAAGTAACAATTGTATATATCATTTTTAATTTTAAGCATTAATATTTGCTTATTTTTTCTAACATTATGAAAAAGCAACTTCGGTTTAACGTTAGATATCGTACAGTTCTATCTCTCTGCATTCTACACCAACAATGGTATTTCAAAAAATAATATTAGAACAAAGTATCAAAGTGATCATAATATTAGTTTACACTGAAATTCAACTTTAAACCTTTCTTGTTTTCAATTAATCTTTTAACCCCATTCATGACGTTATCTTGGTTTGGCTCTCATACACTATCTTCTGTGGTGAGATGGTATCAATTAAAGTTACTCAACTTTCGGCTTATGATGAGAAGGCTGTTTTTAGTTAGTCCAAATGAAGCATCACGTCGCGTTTTTAAATGTAAGATCTAGTTTTCCCCTAAAGATTTCATCGTTTTTATATAACGTATCTTTACAACAAGTATGTGACGATATAGCTCGTCTATAAAAATTTTAAGTCCGTTGAAATCTCTATTACTCAACGCGTTAAATTGTTATTACTCAAATGTTGCGTCGTTCATTCTTATTTAGGATAGTTTAATCCTGGTAATAAACGAGCCTGAAATAATACTATTTATCGGTTCTTATTCGTTTTAGTAGGAACTGCACATATTCTAACGCTTAAACTCTTACATTCTTCTTTTAGTATCAATAGTTTTGTATCAGTACAATCCAATATATTGAAATAATCTTTCAAAGACATAACCGTACACCCATGCTGTTTCAAGAAAATATGTAATAAATATAGAAAACAAATAAACAGCGAAACATGTGAATGTTATAAAACAAAATTGTTCCATTTAACTTATTTTATCATATACAAATGTATATACTCTGTTCAATGCCTTTTTTAAAATAATTTTGTTAAATTAAGTAGGCTTGCATACAGCTGCACATTCACTAGCTACCATAATTTATTAATTTTATATTTTTAAATACGAAAGTTTCAATGAGATTCATCTTGTTTATAACGCATTTAACTGTGTTAACACTGGGTCGTTCATATGAATTTAAAAAAATGAATTGATTGGTATTACGGAGCACTGGTTGTTTCCCAAGTGAGATACTGTTCTTTTATGTCTTTAAAAAACGTATTAAAGTAACAGTTACTAGGACATATTTCATATCCTATAAGTAAAAAGATCGTTAAAAAATTATATTCATGCTATCACTTTCACGAATTCAAATTCCAGTTTTATTTTAATATGTGTAGTTTCTCGTAAACAATTACCGCAACCTCGGTTTAAATAAAAATACAGGCAAGAACCTGTACCCTGCCAGTTAAGACAATTGATAACCCAGCGATTTTATTTTAAAGTATATAAATTTTGAGAAAGTTCCAATATTAATCGCTAGTTTAAATAAAAACACAGCCTAGCTAAAACCAGTCGTTTGGAATTTGATTGTAAGAAAACTAAATTACTAATATTTCTAACCAGGTTATATTACAATAAAAGGTATAGCTACCTAACTGATTCTTACATAAATAACGCTTTTGAACTGGATGTACCTTATAGTTAGCCACAAACCAAAGTTGCTGATCAGCGTGGTAACACAAAAAGAAACAACAAAATTAGCTACGATAGAAAGCATCAAACTGAATGAACGCCCAAAAACCGTTTAGACCTGTTGATTAAGTATAATATACATCACAACCTTCTGATTGGTTCATTCACTCGTACCGCGAACCCTTAATTATATATTTTCACGAAAACCACCCCGAAAAATAATGTGCTTGCGAAATTTTCAGAAGAACATTGCTTCTCGCTACGTTCATGTCCTAAATTCTGACGTTGCAGTAAATTTTTACGATTAAGGTAACTTGCGCCGTTTGAAGACTCCTAAAACAAAAATTCAACGCATGCGCAAAGGGTTTTTGTGACCTGGAGAATGAATTTAAGCATTTGTAAGTGTAAAGTTCATTTTTTGATTACGTTACAGAGTCGAGTTAAAGATAGATTTAGCTGTTGATTCCTAAGAGAGAGAACCCTTTACAAATGCCTAAGATTCTGGACAACAATTTTCACCATCAATATTTATCATACAAAAGATAATACTTTCAAGAAATTGAACCAATTGAGAAAAAACAAGGACTTAGATGTACTGAATGCCGATAAAGAATTGTGCGTAGTTGTTATGAATAGAACTGATTATATTCGTAAAATTGACAATTTGATTAATGAAGAAATCGGCAAAGGAATTTACGAACCCATTATAAATACAATCCACAAGGATTTGACCAGCTCTCAAAGCTTCTGTTACAGACACTTTAAAAAAAATCCTGCGTACTGTAACATGCGCCCTCAAGCTAATTAACTAGCACGTTTCTTTGTAAAACACATTAAAGCTTCGACTAATTGTCGATAAAACGGATACTGCAACTTCTAATGCCTTCATTGTTTAAAATTTCTCCAAATCATAAAGAAATTTATTTAAGAAGAGGACGTACAGCGTCGAATCCTTATTCATTGGTATTTCGATAGATGACACTATTGATCACATATGTAGACAACTATATGTCACAACAATACCTTACAACCTTTATGTAAGGAGAGTATTTTCCGAAAGCTCTTACGAAATCGTCAGACTGCATATTTACCATTAATGGTTATTTGATTAAACAAATTAATGTTTGTCCAATGGGTGGGCCTATCTTGGTTATTTGCCAACGTGTATATTGCTAAGATGAAAAAAGACGTAGTAAATCGAATCAATCCACCACTATATAAACATTATGTAGATGATACCTGTGCTAAACAGGAGAAGAACGCGCCAGATATTTTGTTCGATTCATTTAATGAAAATCACCCAAACATTAAGTTAACAATGGAAGGGAATCCAGCTCGTTTTCTCAGGAATTATTCTGACTGGCAATGGCTTCAAAAACCAAGGTCCACAGAAAAAAGTATAAGTTACCAATACACTGTCACTGTGCAATACCAAGACGATATAAACGCAATTACATAGACCAAAAAAGATGGTTTGTCAATAGCATAATCAGAGATTTTAACATAGACAAGGAAGAACAAGTTATACCTGACTGATTGTTTGAAGAAAGAAAAAATATAAACTTCATGCTGTCCTATTGTACCAGAAATGAAAAAGCTGTGAAAAGAATCATTTACAACTTAAATTGGCTGACCAAAGGAGCTTTCATTTTCATAGTGCTTTGAAAAACAAAGAAAATACATTCCGTCTTCCCTTTAAAGAGAAAACGAAACAATGGTATGTGTCATTTATGAAGGAACCTGTTTGTGTGGTCTGAATTATATTGTAGAGACAATTAGAAATGCTGATATTCGTTAGTTCGAACATAACAAAGTGTCTGCAAAATCAGAACCAGTAATTATGTTGTATTGAATTATCACCATTCCTTTAACTGAAAAATTATCTGTAGAGCTGCCTCAAATTGACTTAAACGAAAAATGTTGGAAGCTTTTAACCATCTCTAAACGAGCAAGTTGAATCTAGTTTCATAATGCTGTAACATAATGTAACTATTAAAGTATTACTGATTTCGTATTATAGATTTCACTCCATCTACATACATGTCGTCATGATAACTTCATATAACGATTGTAGCACATATATATATTATTCATGTCGTCATTTTATTTATTACCTGACGATGTAAGGATATTGTAACTTACGGAAAGCTTCGTTTACTTTTCGATTATTTTAATCAATTTGTTGTTCTTTCTTTTAAATAATTTAAACATTGTTTTACGCTTAAAAAAATTGTAACCGTAGACAGGTTTTTTCTTTATTTTTTTTTAGAAATTTACATAAACTCGCACGTCGAAGAAAAAGCAAATTTAAATGCAGGTTATATGTTGTTGCGTATTAGAGACGTGTAAACGGAATAGTTTGAATATAACCGAGTTGATACTTCGCGAAACAGACATTCTACGAGGTTGTACAGATTACAAAGTAAGCTTTGGTGAGATGTGTTGCGCAGCTATTAACAATAGTGACTCAATTATGAAAAAATTAAATATATTTTCAATTATTCAGGGCACACTAGGCTAACTGTGACATACATTGTTAATAATCATTCGTTTATATTTCTGCATAATTTATGAGAAAAAAATTAAGAAAATTTCATCAGAAGTTATCAGAAGTCAATTAAGGAAGGAAAAATAGTTAAAGTCATAGAATTATCATTTATTGGCGTTAGTAAGAACATGATCCGCTCAATCCACATGTATGTATGCATTTTTGTTTATAAAATTTGAATGTGAAATTTTACGTTCAAAACTTTTTGATGGACCCTAGAATCCTTCTTATTTTACACGTATTCGACGGGTACATTTTTGAGCCCAGTTAAGCTCTGAGAAAGATTCTGAGGGGGTGTTTTCAACTAAGAAAGTAGCGACAAGGTGTGACGTTGACGTTCAAGCACAACTGAACACTAAATCGAGTAAAAGAAAAATAACATGCTAATAAAACGCAGTCCTGTAAATGAACATACATTTTATTTTAAAGTGAAAACAACATTTTTTAATTTGCAGGACATGTTTCGATTGTGTTACATCAATCATTTTCAACTGAATAAAATATACAATTTTTCATGGATGATATATATATAAAAATCAGCAATCAAATAAAAGGCTTTATTAATACTACAATGAAAGAACTATTAAATGCTATACACATGTGTATAATATAAGTGTACGAAGGTGTTAAAATCTATTTACAATAGAATTCCTATGTGATGAAATGTTACGATACAAAGAAAGCAATAAAATGAAGAGAATAGTAATAAAATAATGATAACTAAATAGATAGAGTACAACTTGTTGTACAACCAGCCAGACCTGCTTATTAAGAAGGGGTTGTTGCCAACCTATATACAAACCTTCTTTCACATTTAATTGATATTTGGTTGGCGCATAGTCTATAATAGAAAAAGAAGATTAATTACAACTGTTTTGGCACTGCAAATTATTATTAAGATGTTTGTAGACATGGGAACTCTTGTCACTCTTTAAATGTTCCTTAACTCTAGTAGCAAAATGTCTGGTCGTTTGACCAATGTAACTAGTATTACAGCTAGCACAATTAAATTTATAAACTACATTAGATTTAAGGGAACAAGGAATAGAATCTTTTACATTGAAACAAGATCCAATTTTGAAAGATTGAAAATTATTTGTTAGGGTTTGTTATTTTGAATAAGTTTCTACAGTCATACTGCTAATGTTAGATAAGGTATAATGACATTAGAGACATTCAGTTTCTTCTGAACCGATATTCAAATTACTCGGTGCAACTGATAAACACGAGTGCGGATGCTATTGACTATATAGACTGTACTAAAAAGGCAAATTGTTTGAACGAATGGAAATAACTATGAGAATGTTTCATGAAGAGTTTGAATTCTTCAATGATATGTGCACCTTTCCCAAAACGCAAGGCAGTCTTATGCACCTCTCGTGTGATTTACACAGCTTGTCTATGTGTATCTATGTGGCTATAAAACACGCACCAAGTAATAGGGCACGACAAGACAGAAGATAACTGAGTCTCAGCAACAACCTATTTTACAATAACCAATGATATGAATCATTGGTTATTGATGTAATAATGAATAAAAAACACGTGAGCGAAAGGAAAGATTTAACAGTCAATATTTTTCACAACGGAGAGAGAGAGTAAAAAACACTTTTTATTAAACCGACTGGAAAATTCATTTTGAATGTATCGCAGGATTTCTGCCAGACATCACTTTGAGAAAGATGTTCGTGTGTTGAGAAAATATCCAGTTATTAAAATGTTTGAGTTTTTATCGAACCTTGATTGGTTAATCTGTGCGCAATGCTGTATTTTTATTTTTTACTGAGAAACGAATGTTTACTTAATTTTTAATTCTGCTTTACAAGTAAAATAAAAGTAAGCATTTGCATCTTAACTATTGCTTCGCTTGTAAAATATAATTTCATGACGCGCCTTTACGGTGGAATTTATATGTTACCTTTCAAGGTTTGCACCTAAAAAAGGGTATACATTGTTGCTAATACGTTTTTACGCCCGAAAAAAAATTGCAGAGTTCAAACACATTGTTATATATAGTTGAAAAATCTCCGGGATACTTTCCTGGAATATATAGTAGTAGGAAATGGTAAAATTTCTTTTTTAAAGTGAAGGATGGAGTTTTTTTCTCTTAAATAACTATGACCATATAAATAATTATGACCATATATCGAATGTTTTTATTCCAGCATCTTAATTGTTGTCCAAATCACAGCTTTGGTTGCAAACGATGATGCTTCGATGAAGTAAGTTCCATTTTATTTAATCTCAACGTGAGCGCATTTCTGAAAAAATATATGTTGGCTTCTTCATAGGAGGCAACCCTAAGTTATACAGGGAAGCAATAGGAAATTCCAATACTGAATTTTAATTTAATTTAAATATGCCATTAATGAAGCCTTTCTTGTATTATTAAAGGTACTAAAATTAAAGTTTTATTTTTAAAAACAATGTCATGCGAAACATAGAATGTGTTTAATAAAGATTTAGTATGTGAACAGTCAATATCACAAAATATCGCGAGACATTTTTTTTATTTTATTTCAGGGAAAGTGATGAAATGGTTCGTAACGAATTTTTAAAAATGTTTAAAAATTATAATCGAAGAATAAGACCAAGTTATTCAGGTGAATGCTTTAGATATTAATTTACTTTCTCGTGTGCAACAAGAATAATAATTCTTTTCAGGTACACGAATATTGTGATAGCTAGTTGTTAGCCCGTGAAAAAAAATCCACGGGAATTTGCCTGTGGCAACAAAGTCGATTGAACTATATCGCATTTGATATTTCGTGTGCCCGTAGCACGACCTTTTCTTGCGCACATATAGACAGAATGCGGGTATTAATATAAAAGAAGTGCTAGCCCATGGAAAAATTCACGGGTTTGTCGGTCCTCTAATTTTTGTCCGTCGTACATATACCGGAAGTCGCGGGTATTATCAACACAGAGAAGCTTTCTCAATTCTGTTTAGGTTGTGGTATATGACCCAATAAGGATACAATGAAAACTAAAAGAATCGCCCTTCATCTTTAGTTTATAAACTACTGTATGTTCACCCTATTCGGGCCGGACCTTTTAGGAGCTCCTCAAGGCCAGAGGGAGTGCTCCCGAAGCCACCAATCTGTCTCCTAAATAAAAAGAGTTATGAACATGCTATTTTGCGTGATAAAGCAAATTAGACAATTTTTTTTTCATTTTTGGATTTATTATCGTTAACAATGTTTTTCACCTAATAGTTTGCCTAATATTGTGCAGGCCGCTTGAGGACAAAAATGCAAATAAAAACAATAAATATAACATAGGAATGATGCAAGAATCGTATTACTTACATTCGAATCAATCGCAGACGAAAATGTGTTGGACCAAAATGACCCAAAAACTTTCTGTTGTTGTGACAACTAAAACGATATTTCTTTGGATTTATTTCGACAACATATTTCTAATAGGTATATACAAAAGTTTACCAGATTCACTAGAAAGAGGGGGTGGGGATCTCCAGCCCCTTCAGGCCCAAATAGGGTTAAGAATATTCTAAGATCGATCATTAGACATTCGATATTTTTTTTGACCATGTTTTAAACAACACATGACATTATTAAAAGTTTTAATTAGTATAATCGATTTTTTAAAAACTCATTTAAGGCTTAAATTAACCATTTATAAAAAATCACAAGGCTCAAACAAAACAAAAAAAGATTCTTATAAATAAATATATGTTAATAAAATGAAAGCAATCCGATTTTAATAATTGCTTGAGATCAGCAACAATATGTAAACTAGAGAATTTTAAAATGCAGAATTATTTCTATTATTATGATATTAGATAAATTTAGTTAATCCTGTGTTAAAAACCGGTTTCATTAGGGCAATGTAGCATTATTTCTATTATCATGGTATTATATAAATTTAGTTAATCCTGTGTTAAAAACCGGTTTCATTAGGGCGTCAAAATAATTAGAATTTTTTATCTCTTATATTATATATATATATCTGTATAACTTTGATTTTAAATGAATTCGGTTGAAAATTAAAAATATTCTGAAATATGCGCGACTAGGTATAATGAAGCAAACAATGCAAAATGCAAAGCAATGCAAAAAACAAAATAGAGAAATCGCAAAACATATACAAGGTCGTGCTTTAGCATTAGGCGCAGACATTTAAAAAAAAACGAGAACAGAACTAAAATATTCAGAGAGATTGTTGGCAATAACTGCGAAAGACTTCTTTCATATGTTTATCTACTTGACATCCAAAAGCAAGGAGATAAAATTAACAGTTTTAAAATGCTAGCTATAGTTCGCACAACACCGTATACATTTTTCAAGCCCACATGCCTATTCAGACAGGGTTAGCAAAGTTTGTTAACAAAACGTCTTATTACCACATAAGAGTTTAGTTTTAATAATTCCACAAAAATCCAGGAAAGAGATTCGATGTATTTATTTTTATTTTTAGGGGATGAAACTGTGGTTGACGTTGACATGTCCATTTTAAAATTTGGGAATATAAATGAAGTGGAAATGGTGAGAAGGTTTTTGTTATTAATAAATAGCGATTTAGTTTCATTAACTTACTCTATGTTTTAACTTATTATTCCAGACTTATCCTGTCGATCTGTTCCTTCGACAACAATGGCATGATAAACGACTACGACACAATCTATCGGAACCAATAATTCCTATTCCAGGCCAAAAAACACCAACAGATTTTATCTGGACTCCAGACACGCATTTTATCAACGCACAGAAAGCGAGTAGACACAGAGTGACAGTGAGCAATGACAAATGGAATATTTACTCAGATGGGACTGTATTTTGGGGAACACGGTATCTGTATTTCAGAATTAGATATTTAGCTTCAATATCTGATGCACTTGGTGTTGCATTAAATGCATTTTTGGTGTTCTTATATTAAGTTAATTTTTATTATTCTTCAATTTTAGGGTATCGTTAATAGCTAGCTGCAGAATGGACTTTCGTAAATATCCGATGGATACTCAAGTTTGTGGGCTAACCTTAGAAAGTTGTGAGTACATGTGGGCGCATTGTTACAAAAGGAAATAATAGAGACCTAGTCAAAAATGAATGTTTTTTTTTCATTTTAACTGCTTTGGAGTGTTAGTATTTCCTCTTGATTTCAGACGCGTATCCGAAGGAGCATTTGGTTTACCAATGGTACAATCGTGGTGCTAAGGTCATATCCAAAGAAATGGCACAGTTCACGTTAACAAATACTAAAAACGAATCTCATGAGAAATATTATGAATCCAGTATGATTATTTTTGCGCTATTTTCATAAGTTCGATATTTCTTTGTTATCCTCTCACGTTTTTTCCTAATTGTGTATAATATTTTTTTCCAGTATAGAGCTGAAGATCACGATATAAAGTTAGTTAGAATCTTATGTTATTTATAGGTGGCACATACAGTATTCTGGAAGCTTCTTTCACATTCAAAAGGCAATTGGCAGGACCTATTATGCAGATATTTTTCCCCTGTATCGCCATTGTTTGCGTGTCCTGGATCACCCTTTGGATTCACAAAAATTGTATCTCTTCCAGATTTGGTAAGATGAATCAATAGCGTAGTGAATATATAATTATAGTTTAAAGGTCAACTCGTTGTGATTTTTTTAGGAGTTGGCATGACAACGTTGTTGACAATTTGCACAATCTGGGGAGCTGTGAATCGTGGGTTACCAAAAGTCCATTACGTCAAAGCAGTGGATATCTATTTCATAGTTTCTTTTTGTTTTATCTTGTTTGTTATAATCGAGTTTGCGCTTGTGCTAAACTTTAATACTGACGAGTTAAAGAAGAAAGAAGTAGACTCGAAACAACAAAATTCTATTCAAAGGAAAAATGTTCAAGTTCAACCGATAATGGTAAGTAGTAAGGATTATGTTCAGAGTGATTCCTTCTTTAAGTGCAAAGTTATAAACTATCATAACCCACTATTACTTTTTTTACTGCCTTTATTTTTATAATACATCTCTATTTTTGCCTTTTTTTGACTTATTAAACTATTTACCTTATCCCGATCTTTTTGTCCGCAGTGTAACTTCAGCCTCTTTTCTTTTCATTCGTCCACAGAAATATAATTTCGGAAAGTTCAAATTAATCAGTCTGTAACAAAGCATAGACACTTTACCTTCATAAATTTATGAAACTGTTGTCCACCGAATATCGTATTTTCCATAAATAACAGCAAGATATTAGAAATTATAACGCTAATTAATGTTCCAGCGTTTTTTTTTTACATAATTTTATACCTGTTTTCAAACTTGCAAACTTTGCCAACTTACTAAACCTACTAAACCTACTAAAATTTTACTTGTTTAAGTTCACATTTTAATTATTTAGGATTCGATGCTTACTGGAGTCACCAATTTTGCAAAAAAGCGTCTTAAGATTCCTTCTATTAACACAGCTCACGAGGTAAGCGAGCTTATCGTATTGACAGAACTGGATAATCGAGGCAGATATGTGAAATACTCATATACTAAGAACAACGAAGTGACAAATTTAAAAAGGAAGGTCAAACGGAACAAGTTACCAACCTGGTTTTCTATTTATCCTGTGTACGACAAATCCTCCAAGTTGGACATTTGCAGTCGAATTTTATTTCCAGTGATGTACTTTTGTTTTAATCTGGCTTTCTTTTTAACGTATTTAAAATCAGAAGACGAAGATATGGAAACTCTTTACTAACAACATATGTTTCATTTTTATTTGATTTTTATTTGTAATATTGTTTTTTCTTATTATTTACTTGCAAGATTAAGCACAGTTTTTCAATGTAGTTTTAATGAGACTTCTGAACAAGGACGTAAATTAAGACTGAAGTTATTTTGTCTGCTTTAATTCGATTTTTTTTGCGTAAAACGATGACTTCCTTTAAAAGTTGTCTATACAAAAAAACTTAAAAAAGAAACTTAGGAGAAGTAAACTCAAAAATAATTATTGATATTCATAAAATCACGAAAAAATATCAATTAGTTCCTGAATGTTGTGTTTTTATCGTAAACTGGCTTTTGTTTTGTAGCGAAGAATTGTCTTTTTTTACGGAAGGCGTTTTTATGCATTTTAGTCTTAGACGGAAAAACAAAAAATATATACGCATAACGCATAGGCAAAAAGGCATAGACTACAGTAAGCCTCAAAAAGGCATAGACTGCAGTAAAGGTGTGCGCAAATGCGTCAAACTTTTCATCAAACTCCATCAAACTAGCGAGTTTGATGAAAATTTTGATGCATTTGAGTTGAACCATCAAACACGATTTTTTCGAAAAAATGAGAAAAAGAAGAAAAAAATTGAGTTTGATGAAGTTTGATGAAGTTTGATCGCGATCAAACTTTTCATCAAACAAAATGGGTTCATCAAACCGAGTTTTGCTGTTTGATGGCTGTTTGACGCATTTGAGTCGAATTTCATCAAACAGTTATTTTTAATAACCGCGATGAGTGCAAAAAACATCAACAGTGGAGGGTCTTTCGAACGTTTCGAACGTCTTTCGAACATTTTCGACATTCGAATACTGCTTTTGATATTCCAAAACAAAAAACATATGCTCATTCGGTCATTCATTGAACGTTGAACAAGACAAAATGGCAACGTCAGAAAGTGAAACAGAGATCAAAAATGGCGATTTGTTTGCCAAAAAAAAGAAAGAGAAGAAGAAAACGGCTGCTAAAAACAAAAAAGAACTAAAGCTAAAAGTTGATGATAAAGCCAAGGCCTTTAATCATTTCGAATGTTTTGATAAAACGTGTTTGACGAGTTGACGCAAATGGAAAATTCGATTTCATCAAACATTCGCAGTTTGATAAAATTTTCATCAGACAGTTTGATGAGCTGTTTGATGAACAGTTTGACGCATTTGCGCCCGTCTTAAGCCTCAGCTATCATGTTCATTATTTCTTCAAAGCATCATGCCTAGTTTTATATGGTATAAGTGCTACCGGGATATATATTTATTATGAGTACCAACAGCTACAAGATAATAAATGTCATAAAGCTGAATTACACTGGAGCAATTCACAGAAGATTAAACCAAGTGAATTAATCAAAGGAATATATTTCGAAAATGTATTTTCTTGTATTTATGCAAATAGCTATGCTTTCCTTCTCTATAAGTTTGGTTAATGCTAATTATTTTTAAAACTTTTTGAAACAAGCTCGTGTTACTACCAAAACAAGACAAACATATTTGTGTATTGTGTTTGATCGCGTCTTCGAGCTCACGTTCAGAATACGCACCCTGGGCGTACGAAAAAATAAAATATTTAAAAACGGGCTGTTCGATAGTATTTTTGGGTACATGCGGGAATAAAAGAATGTATAAATGTCAATCAAACGCAAAAAGAAAACGTATCAAACAGTAAAAAAAATCTCCATACACAACACGTTATAATTTTAAATTAATAAAAAGACAGAGAAATACGATACGCACCCAGAAAAATCATTGAAGATAGATTAGGAAAGAGCTCTAACATTTGTGCTTGTTCAGACTGAACTTCGCAGTTTTCTCTTCACTGGAACAATTTTCTGAACACATTTGCATCATTAAACGCGCTCCAGCCTTTTTTTTTACTTTTAAAGGGGGCCGGGATTTTAATTGAAATAGAAACATAGAGAAAATTTGACTTTTTTCATTTTTCCCTGGTAGAAGTATGAACCAGAACAAAAATTTTGTTGAAGCTGTTGGAATATCCAAAAATAATTTTTAGATTAAAGGCATGTAATCATTCTTAAGGGAAAAGTTTTGATTTATTTCAAAGTGCAGAACTAGTTATGACGTTCCTAAAAAATTGGAGATCTAAAAGTTACTTGAACTGGAAATAATGGTACTATAATTTCTTGAGTTTCTGGTTGTTTTTTTTCCCAGCCACCATAAGTAACAATTTCCTTGCTCACTCACTCCTCCTCCTCACTCTTTTGGAAATCATTTAATCAAGTGCAGAAGAAAACAGCAAAAAGAAAGTTTAAGGTAAATCCCTAGCGGTTGCCTTTTTGACATTGAGGCCGGGTAAATTCTGCAATGCAATTGGTTTACGTCCAACATAATTTATTCATGCGTCATAACATATGCAAATGGTGAGTCAATATTTTTTGAAAGATGTTGTTTTGGCAGATATTTTCATTGTTGACATTTTAAATAAAAATAATGGTTCATAAAATACATCTTCCTGATTTTTAAAAAATTGTGCAAAATTTATTCTGTACTCAGACATATGAAAAAAATTAGAAAAAAAAATTTATGAGAACCTGCCACACAAGTCACATGTGTAGCTCAAGCTATAAATGTCACGTTTTGAAACAAAATTTGGGAATTCAGAAATGATTGTCAAGTTGCATGTCTCAAAACACTCCAAATGTACGAACCAAAGAAAAAATCTATGTATACTATCTATCTATATCTATAAGAAACATTTTAGTCATAAACAAGTAGATTAAATATCTAACCCCTTTGAGCAGGCATTAGATTGTAAGGGCCTTTCTGGCTCACAGGTTTCTCAACTCGTTCTTTTTAGCACCTATAATTATTTTAACAACACAATTCTGATCGTTTTTGCAGATCTAGAAGAGTTTCAGAGAACGGACTTGGTATCTTAGCAAATCGTTTCAGAATAATTTTTACAACAATTCAGCTGAGTCCTGAAAACACGGAAAAAGTGGTACTGGACAGTTGTGTGCTTCATAACTTCCTGCGAGACAAATTGCCCATGCAGTATACTCCACCTGGTAGTTTTGACATCGAAAATACGGAAACTGGAGAAATGCAAGAAGCCGAGTGGAGATCTGGGGGAGATCCATGCAGTTTGCGCCCTATTTCTGTTACTGTTACTGGAAGAAACAACTACACAGCTGCAGCAAAAGAAATTCGAGAAAACTTTTCTCGGTACTTTAACAGCGATGTTTCATGGCAGGAAAAGTTCATATGAACATATTCGTTTCTAACATTTCTTTACATACCAGTGATGAGGTTGTCTTTCTTGGCTTAATTGTATCTCGAAGGAAGTTTAAGGAATTAAAATGGGCCCATTTTGATATAAATGTCTCATCTGTTCCAGCTCCACTCTTTTTTGACGCTTTTAATTTAACTAGTTCTTTCAAACAATACTTTCTTAGTGTATTGAGTTTTGCCTTCACGTCTTGCTCTAAAGGTAATGAATAAAAAAATAAAAATAAAATAAAAAGGATGAATTTAGAAAACCAAAATTATTACCTGTCATTTCAAAAAAATCCGATAAATCTCTAAGCTTTCGTCTTTTCATTCCTGTCCCTGTATGATATGTCGACCACATCCCATAAACAGGGCTGTTCTTGCCACTTCGCAATAAATTCCTCCGTTTTTTCAATTTTTTTCATCTTGTTTGCTATTTTCGACGTGAAAATAACCGCTCACTTCAGTTTCACATAAAAGTTACTACGAAATCATTCGGAAGTGTTCGCCACGTGTTGAAAACAAAAGAAACATCCGGCTTATCTCATGATTTCAATAGAACATTTTCATCAGTTTAACTGAAAAAGATGAACACGTCCATCTTTTAAAAAAACTGATCAGTTTAAAAGGATCATGAAAAATCCATCCGTTCTTTTTGTTTACACGATCAGTTTTTTCTATTATCAGTTTAAACTGTCAGTTTAAACTGATTGTTTGGTTTCAGCCTTAACAACAAAGAACAATTATTTAAAAAGTGGCTATAGACATGTGGGTACAACAGATTTCCGTATGATCGCTTAGTTAGAAATATTAACCTATTCAAAGTTTCACATTAGCTAGCTCGTGAAAAATAAACGTGAACTTTCGAAACTGATTGCTTTGTAAACAAACCTGAAATCGATCCAACTTTCAAGTAGGACTGTGCGTGTTTAACTGTGAATTGTATTTTTTTTTTTTTAGTTCCCGTCACAGATGCAAAAATTCCTTCACGAAACAGAAACAACACAACACAAAATTAATCTTGCGATTGTCATTTACCCAGCTACACCTTCCAGCCATTATCGTCACACACTAGTTTTAAAAACTGTGTAAAATTTTACTCAGCTTCCACAAATACAGCGCGTTTCTACCGTTGAGAATGCTGTAGACATGCTTGTGTTCCACAATTTCAACAGCTTATCATATTTTGTCAAATATACGTAATGGAACTATTAGAGATTTGTTAAATAGTTTGAGAACTACGCCTGGCGCGATAGAGTTTTGATCTTTGACGTTTCCAAGAGCATTTTGATGTCGTCTTTTAGACAGCGTTGATGCTTTTGTTATTTTTTACACTGTATTTCAGCCAATTAGAGTGAAAAATATAAGGTTTTTGCACTGTATTTCAGCCAATCAGAGAAAATATAAGGTTTTTGCACGCTATTTCAGCCAATCAGAGAAAATATAAAGGTTTGCACGCTATTTCAGCCAGTCAGAGAAAAAATATAAAGTTTTTGCACGCTACAGCCAGTCAGAGAAAAAATAGAATTTCACTTTACATGAACCCAAAATAAGATTTGCCGAAAAGGAGATTTCAAATCACCATTACCAAAATAAAATCAGCACCAAATAAGTTAAAAGGCTGGACAAGAGATCTAAAATAAATTTTCATTTCGACCCGTAAATAAAACATCGTGTAAAGATTGCACTAATTTAAAGTTAACGAACGAGATGAATTTCATTGAAATTTTCGTATATATAAAAAAAAATAATAATAAGGTAAGGTAGCCAGTGAATGTGTAATACAGCTGTATGCAAGCCTACCTAATTTAACAAAATCATTTTTAAAAAAGCCATTGAACGGAGTATATATATTTTAAAGTAATACAAATTTATTTCATATATAGCTTAAATGGAACAATTTTGTTTTATAACATTCTCATGTTTCGCTGTTTATCTGTTTTCCATAGTTATTATATATTTTCTTGAAACAGCATGGGTGTATGGTTATACTGGATGGTACTGATACAAAAATGTTCCTACTAAAAGGAGAAAGTATAAAGAAGTTTGAGTGATATATCTTAGAATATGTACAGTTCGTATATCTAAAAAATAGTATTATTTCAACCTCGAATCATATGAGGATTCTTAAAAACAAACGACGAGATGCTTCATTTTAACTAATTAAAAACAGCTTTCTAAGCAGAAGCAGGAAGTAGAGTCACTATTAATGTGAGACCATCTCACCACAGAAAGTTGTGTATAAGAGCCAAACCAAGATAACGTCAGGAATGGGGTTAAAAGATTAATTGAAAACAAGAAAGGTTTTAAAGTTGAAGTTCAGTGTAAACAATTATTATAATAACTTCGATAATTTGTTCAAATATTATTGTTGAAATATCATTGCTGTGTAGAATGAACAAAACTAGGATTGTCCGGTGTCTAACGCCAAACCAATGATTTGCGAGTTACTTTTCCATGATGTTAGAAGAACAGAATTTGAATTTACATTACCTAAGATTTTGCTCGTAAATTAGAAATGATATGTGCAGTAGTTACATGTCACTCCTTGCTACAAACCAGGACAACCCTATTTGTACACTACAGAGTGTTGTCACTAGCCTTCACTCAGGATCATTATTGACAGCCAAGAAAAAGATGCTTCCACAAATATTTAAATTTTATTTTATAAAAGTTATGCAAAATTATAAGTATTTACTTTATATAAATATTATTATATTCATATTCTTGGGTATGCTCTTCATTGCTACCTACCCTTTGCATTTATTTATACTTTCGTTTGTACCACGTCACCACCTTTAACAACTTTTCGTTTTCCGTTGAAACCACTAAATAAATATATATTATTTATTATACACCAATTAGTTTTACTCCATTGATTGACGTGGAGTTTTAAGATAATGAACATTGGAGTAAAAACATTCATTAACTTTATTAAACTTACATTACGATACATTTTTCTACGTAACAACAATTTTATAAAAAAGGCTAAGAGTTGCTGAAAAAATGAAAAATGTCAAAAATACAAACAATGGCAGGGTTAAAATTCTGATTTCTTTTGCCTAACATATCTCCCAAGACAGAATTTTTCACAGAATCAATTGTTACATGTATGTACTCAGGTTACAGGTCGCAATAATTTGTAATCACAGCAAAAGGAAATAAAAAGGCCAAACTTTAGGAACAAAATAAGAACAGTGTCAGGCAAACAAAGGGAAAACTAAGAACATCTGAGGCTAAAGCCAAATTCTCTAGATCTCATATAATAAGTTGCTTAATTTCTGGACTCTAATCTATCTTGTGGGAAAGGATAAAGTCACTCGTCTTCAATATAACTGAACTTACATCAAGAAAAAATATATAAAACAAAATTCTGTTACCTTTTGTGTGTAATTTCTCCCAATCATGTTTGGATGGCGTAACTGTTCTATTCGTGACTAAGGATATCTTTAATTTGTTTTGATTCTTTTTACTGAAAGGCTTAACACGTTGTTGCTTCGCTGTAACACCTCCCAAAATCTTATACTTGCCAAGCCACTTCCATGGACATTTTAAATGCAATCTTCTGCAGTATTTTGACATTGTTTCGTCTATCGCTAACACTGTCATAGATGACAGAACAAAAAAACACACCAGGACTTTTCTCATTTTGACTTTCCTTATGAATTTGAAGAGTATGATGACCAAACACTTCTCTGTCCTATTTATACTGCTGGGTATGACGAGTTAATTTAATGCGCGACTAAATTAGTACATCTTTTGCATATTTGTCTTGCACCGGCACGTTTCGGTAAATTTGAATGCTAAAATACCTTAAATGCAGGAAATATAATCAATACAGGTTAAATTAACGTGGACGTATATTTCGAAATATCCTTTACGGCATAGTTTTTGGTGAACATAAAGTTCAGGAGTGACAAATTTTTAGAGAAACGAGGCAAAATATTCAAATCAACGTAATAATGATAACTCATTTTTAAAATATTTTCTCCACGAAATGATAAATAGAACTGATGAATATGCAGAAAAATTGATATAACTATGGTATGACCAATGAAATATGACCCCTGTTATGTATATCACAAACGGAAAATGTTTCCATAGTACCTCTAGTCATAATTTGATAATATGATGAGAATAGAATAAATTGTTAAGAGAATTCTCATGATTTTTATGATTTTCACGTCCCCCGAAATGACTTACTTAAACATTTTACTGTCAATGACAACTAATTTTTTTTACTGAAACAATGTTTTCTTTGGACATGCCGTTTTTTGATTTTCATCGAAGATATATTTGAATTTTGATGTTTTGACTTTAAGATAATATTCAGCATTATTGAATTGGTGTGTGTGTATATTTTCAACTTAATCCGACATGTGTAAATGGGAAATAATGTTACGGTCAAAATCTTCTTAATTTTCACTTGTATTAGTAAACCTCGGTTTCAAGCAGAGATCAATTAGCGCAAAATTAAAAAACCTGTTTTAACAGGTTGTTTGCACTCACATTTGATCAAGTTTCATTGTTCCCATCAATTTCTCAAAATTTAGCCTTCTTGAATGTAAACAAATCCGCAGAGAACACTTGTTACAAAAATGACTTGATGCAATTTAAAAAAATGCGACAAGAAAAGCAGAGACGGGTGTCGGAATGCATTTTTAGGCGATGATTTTTTTACTAATTTCTTTTGCTTGTATGGTTGGTAATATACATTGTTTGAAGGAAACAAATACCAAACCACCGATAAGGCAACAAAGAATCTTTGTTTTATAATTAGCTTTGCGTGAGGTGGGCATCAGATGAAAAGTCTTAAGTCTTTTGACCAAATTAGAAAAACACCCTTGTAATGTACTTTATATCAGGTTTGTCAGCGTCAAGCTTAAGAACAAGGTAAATCCCTCGATTCTTTTTCGTGCCAAACTGCTCAAATTATTTATAATCACTAGGATTTCCTGTTCCCACTCTTTAAGATGCTGAAGGCTGACCAGACATTATGTTTTGATGTGTTGTAAATGTATTGACGTTTTGTGGATTGTCTATCTAATACGTGATGTTTGCCATGATTCCTTTAAATTAAAATAAAAAAGAATTTTCGATACGACGCTAGCGATACATAATCTAGTATTTTATTCGATTAGTTATAATCTTATGTACTTCTTTCATTCGTCCATGATTTAGTATTTCGTTGAAGTAGGGAAATTTGAGCCAATTCGTGCATTTATAACACGGAACCAGCTTTCCATTGACTTACGGTATCACTTGCATAAAAAGAGTTCCATGCGACTAGACTCTCAAGGTTTTTTTTCCCGATTTTCACTCCTTCAAGAAAGTCGAAAGCAACAGACATCAAAAACAGCTAAACAAGATCACATTGGTGAGAAAATATGAGAAAAAAAATTGACATCAGCATCAAATTGTTCATAGTAAAAACTTTAAAATATCTTATACTCGATACTAAAAGTGATGAGGAAACCCAACTTACTATTCCCTCATCCATAACAGCTGTCCCATGATGCGTATAACTTAAGCATGTTGGGTGACTTTCCAACTTAACAAATTACTGTTGGTAACTTTGTGAGTTAGGTAGCTACAGCTCATTATAATATAATGGTTGACAATCAGGCAGAACAGCAAAATAAGATAAAATAATAAGATACAATAATAGTCTAATTAATTTATTAATTTATTCTACTTACGCTACCAACAGGGCGTTCTGCCCATTGCGCTTCGTCCGTACGCCCTAATCTCTGGAAATTTTCTAACCTAAGTTTTAAATCAGCGTTAGGGTCTGACACAGAATTTGGGTTTTGTATTAAAATGTAGTTATACGTATGCGCATCATCTAAATTAAATTTTAAATTTTCAACATTTCTTGATGAAATAAATCTACCGTAATAATTCGAAAAAGATCTTCTGGAAAAGTGTTAAAGGTGTGTCGGTTCGTATGTTCTTACATTTTTTGGTCTTGTGGTTTGTTTACATTTATTGCTACCATTATGGTTGCCCTGACGTTTAGAAGTTACCCGGTGCTGTATAGAAACCGTGGTTAATGGGTTTTTAGCCAATACATGTTGCGGATTTTTTGCATTAACCAATCAAAAAACGAAACAAAAAACAAACAAAAAGTTAATTAGCGCTGTTATTAAATGCGTTTATGTCAAAATACTTTTAGTGGGTGAGTGTAATAATGAGTCTAAATATCAAAATTTAGTCTCAAAAACTATATAACATTACAAATTAGAATATATACAAATCAAGGTCATGTTAATAACTCTAGTTAGTGACACAATGAAAGGTTTGGAGAAAAGAGAAAATGCAGATATAATGACTGAATGGTATGATGAAAAACAAATATAGGTTTTCTGGTGGGGTAATTTTATTTTTATTTTTTTACTACTGGTCAACTCCATATAGATTTAAATTCAGATACAACGTGGGGTAGAATGTTGGCCAAAACGTTATTGAAATTTACCACGATGTTCAGCATGGCTACTTCCATTACTTTCCCTTTTAGTTACATACTGAGCCATTTCTACGGATACGTTAATTTTCAACTTGTGGTGAAATAATGCAGTGATTCATCTACACGTCAAAGTTGTGACATCTTTACTTTCTTCCTTGAAAAGAAACATTACCTTTACATACTTTCTCTAAACTTCACCAGATATTTTTCTCCTTTTTTATTATATCATTGCTAAATATATTTTCCGCTTTCGGTAATGATGAAGGTATGGTAATCTGTGTTATATGTTGTTTGTGGTAATATTAAATTATCAAAAATAAATTTATGTAAAGGTTATGTTCTTTCCAATGTCCTCTTGTAATTGCTAGACAATTAGTCAAACATCTAGTTATAAGTTCACGCTTTATTCTGCAACTTTGACCTGCATTGATTCTTTCTGATAAATTCAAGATCATTCAGCATTTATTGTCTAGGAAGACAAAAAATATTTAAAAGAAAGTTTTCATTAAACGGTTAAGCGTTATAATAAAAAAATGCATCATGAAAAAGTTTCTGCTGTTCATTGGTTCTGTCTTATAATACCGTGCTGGTTGGTTAGTTGGTTGGTTTATGTATATAAAACAAAATGGCTATTAATGAAGGACTTGTTTATCTCGGTACAAAAGTAGCTACACCGCCCTTTTCATAAAGTGCATAAAAAATTTCATCAGAAAAATGCACCAGAGGTTTGCTTGTCAAAGTTCGTAATTTTCATCTGCTGCATTTTAACGACGGTGACGTTAAAATTATAATGTTAAAATTATAAGATGACGCTTATTAAACGACACCACCATATTTGAAAAATGATTTGAGCTAGTATAGTTCACATATGCTACACGTAACATATGTAAACAAAGCCATGCGTGCATGTGAACAACACTGTATATAACGTAAGATAATTTTTTTTACGATCCTCCTGTTAAACTTTACAATAGTCCGCACCTTTGCTTCACCTTTGGAAAAAGGTCATTGGTTTGATAAGGCCGTTTTTATTTAGGCAGAAATTCTAGGGATTTGTGTTGCTCAAATAAGAGGCCTTAAACACTCTAGCGCAGAATCGCCTTTGTGGCCCCTCCTGAAAACAATAATTGGCAGGGTAGCTACACCTATATCGTTAGCTAGCTGGCTAAGCTAAGGACATTAAATGTAAATGACTTCATCATAGCTAGCTTATACCTATTAAACAAACAAACAAACTAGCTAGTTTAAAATACATCATTTTTTTACCTGAGAAAGCTCGGCGACCAAACATTCTGTTTTGCAAAAATTAATGTGGAGTTCCAAATATATCGAGAGGGACGGTAACCGAATGTTTTGGCCTGTGGGACCTTGAACTCGAAGAATTTCGAGAGAATAGGAAGTCATGAATATCAGATTCTGACAATCTGAGTTCTATTGGCTAAAATTGAAATAAAGCATTTCTATAGGCTTTCAAAAAATTGAAAGTCCGAAAATAACAAGGCCCAAAATAAATTCTTTATTTTGGACCCCGCGCGTCCAGGCTCTGGGCAGTCTCTATCTCTCTATCTTCCAAGGCTATTGTAAAGATTTCGCCTTTCGCGGCGGAAATCAATGATTGTACAATCGATCTTTAATCATGACAACTGTATGTCAGAGTGTAGATTACACGTGGTAAAGAAAATAATATGGAGGGGGAAATTACGCAGAATGGTTATTTCCCAATCAAGTTGCCACTCCCTATCGGCGGTACAGGTACCGTCATCCGTCAAATAGGAGTTTGGAATGCAAGAAAAGAGAACAAGACTTTTAAGTAGAACCGATTTAGGGACTATTATTTAATTCAAAAATCTGTTGGACGCACAGTCGATAGTTTAAAAGCCTCAAAAAAACGAACTACTAACTTTATAATAAATGTATTGCAACTCCGAAATTGTTACCTTGGATAAAACACAAAAATATTATACAATACAATATTTAATTTGTTTTTAAGCTGGGAATAATGATAAGAGACAATCTGTTGGACACGATAATATATTTTTATTACATTTTTCTTTATTATTATTCTTAACTTAACACACTTATGATACATCAATGATTTATAAATCAATAAATATTCCAAGAACATGGAACAGCTAGTACACATAAACTAATTTACAAAGAAAACAGGAAGAAAACAGGAAGAAAACAGGAAGAAAACAGGAAGAAAACAGGAAGAAAACAGGAAATGCAGTGTTTCTTGCTCTGTTTTCTTTCAATAGACTCGAAAAGTTGGCGATAATAATTGTGTAGGTATGGAAATAAAGACATTTAAAATTTTATTGGAAAAGCGAATTCTTAAGCTTGGTTTCCATCTGGCGTTAAATTGCGTTAATTTTTCGCGCTAATTTTTGCCCTCAGAGTTATTCATATTAAGTATTTAGCGCAAGGACGATCCATTACAAGTAAAATTAACGCTGTTTTATTTCCCTTTAATTTTTTTCCTTGATGTAATACGTCTAATGACATCGTGGAGGACATTTTAATATGGATTTTTATTATTTTTATTTAAAAGAAGAAGCCAAAAACATAAAAAAAGCGGTTAAGATTTTAGGTTCGTCAGTTAGGCTTTTACGATATTCTGAAAAGAATTCATGTATAATCTTTTAAAGATAAACTTTTTTGTAGAAATGACTTTTGCACACATTGTACGCTCAATATTTAGCCGCGCGCTAATTCGAGTTAAAACAGGTGCGCTAATTATACAGCGACGTTTCCATACGCGTTAAAAAATTAACCCCAATTGTGCACCTGCTTAACGCGAATTAACGCCAGATGGAAACCAAGCTTTAATGCGAGCAATTCCGAATCCACGCGTAGGTGTAGCTACTATACAATATAGGTATTGTAATCTGAAGAAAAAAAAATAATAATGAAACTAATTATTAAATCTTATTATTTCTAGTTATTAAAGGTTCATTATAAGAACTTTCGTGCAACGGAATCTCTCAAACTCAATTTGTACAATTTATCCATGCACACTTCTTTTTTCACTGGATGGTGTACTATCGTAGTTGTTCTGTACATGCACCTGTTTTCATTTTCGTTCATACGAAATTGATCACAATGAGTAACATCAACACCAGATTTTAAGGCTAAAATTCCAATGTACGCATCGTCTATACTAATCATTTTAAATCGTTCAAAGTTATTTACAAATGTCTCCACAATTGATTTCGACAGGATATAACCTCCACCAGAACAGTACCTCGGGTAAACAGACTTGCTATATTCTTCTTTACTAATGCCGTATTTGCCTGAGCGCCGAACAAATGCTCTGAAGATGACGTTACCGATATACAGTTGCTGAGAGTTGTACTTTCTTAACAACTCAAATACTCTACCCACATTGACAAACACATCGTCATCTCCTTTTAGTAAGTACTTAAATTTACAATAGCGTATTGCCCATTCAAAACCCATAAGTACTTTTAAAGCGAGCTTGTAAAAATCTTCCTCAACACTACCCAAAATTATATCGTTGTGACTTCCAGTTTCTTCCTGTAAAGCAGAAAAGGATTTTGCATCTACAGGTCTGCCAACTAAAAAGAATGTTTTCCATCTGTTCTTAGCATCGTTTCCCCATGTGTTTCGAATGATGTTTCGTCGTTCGACGTGGTCCACGTGTGTCGTAACAAGAATCAAGAGTTCATATTCAAAAACACATTTCATCACACTAATTAGACTAGTCTTATGATTGCCATTCGTTCCTGGAAATAACATTTCATCGTTCAAAAAAGTACCGTTGGTATCGGTAGACGTATTCTGTTGCTTAGCGATAGTTCGAATCGTTGTATCGTTTACAAATTTAGGGGCTGCTGGCCTCACACTAAAATATGAACATGAAATAGAAGCTTTTTCAAAATACATTTTCAACTGCATATTATTACGAAACATTGCGATTGTAATCAACGACGCCCATATTAAACTTAAAACAAACCCACAACCTCTTCTTTGTGAAAAATTCAATATAGTGATCATAACTGCGACTGATGTTCGCATGTGTTTTTTCTTCTATGCGCTATGATAGCTACCTGTCTATGTCCAAATGTACTGTCCAAATGATATTTGACCAGAATTTATTTTTGTAAATTATCTGCGTGATAAATATTTAGAATACTTTTTTATTAACATATACAGACACAAGATAAAAAACAAAGACAGAATTAATAAAATAACAAGTAATTTGAGCATTTGGGAGACAATTAAAGTTCTGAATTAAATTATATCTTTCAGTAATTTTTACATTCAGTTAATTTTTCTTTAATGGCTTCTATAAAACATCGACTATAAAACTGTTCTGTCATTTACAAAACTTTAACGACCTGCATTAGTAGATTGACGTCAATACGTCAGTAACGGGAAGTTTTTACCTTCTTGGGAATTCCATCCTCACGGTTGGCTCTTTTTTTCCTCTGACTGTAACTATGTTACATTACCCCCAGAGATACGTATATCATTGCTCTTACTTGCTTGCCTGCCACACAAGCCGGTTAGCGGTTAGTAGATGGCACCAAATGGGCTGACAACACTACATTTAATGTGTGCCGGGAACTCAAACTCGACACCTTATGATTACAAGCCGAATGCGCTACCACTAAACCATAGCCACATACGTTCCCAAGATTTGTTAAGCTATTGCTGCGTGGGTAACTAGGAATCACCTGGGACAAAAATGGGTCCAATTTCCTACACCTGGGTCAATCCACTAGTTTCGGAACAAACAGGTTAATTACGTCATTAAAACACCTTTAAACCCCAATACCGATGTAACAGTTCAACAAAAGCCATGATCCTATACATTTTCATTATCCGCGTTTCAAGCTCTACACATTAAAGGCAACGGGTAAGCAAATTTCTGATAAAAAAATTTGTATCGTGGGTCACTGCTGTTGTCCTCAAAATTCAAATGACGAATCTTTTCAATTGTTCTCCTGCCTAAGTGGATTTTTTTCACGGGTTTATCAGCCACAGTGAAATATTCTTGTAACGGAAATACTTAATAGCTGAAACCTCAATATAAGCCAATTTGGGACGAACCTCTATGTAGCGAAAACCTCTCTACAGCGGAGGTCCCTATTGTGTCCGCTATAGAGAGGTTTCATTGTAGTTCCTAAATATTTAACAAATTAAGTTTTAAAATTACTGAAAAATCTTAGGTTGGTAGTGTCGGATTTAAAATTGAAAGGTTCTTTAAATAACCGATTTGACATCAAAATTATTACATCATCCTCAGTGTCAAAGCAATTTCTACATCTGCGAGGTGTCAGTCAATGCAAACTTTAAAAAATTCTAAAAGAGAATAAATGAGGTCCTGGAAACGAGGCTGTTTATCTTTTTATTTATTTATTTTCTGGCATCTATAAATCCGCAAAATTTATGGCAGTTCTGTCTGAAAAACATTCGAAATTCGAAATATCATCAAAATAACCCATGTAAATAAGACATGGTGTGGTGCTGAGAAGTAGAATGTGTTAACTTGAATGTGCGTCTTAAAGTACAGTTACAGCGAATATTGAAGTATATTTTTTTAATAAAACTGATATAAAATATCTCATTATCATTTTCCATAAACATTGTAAGTAGTTAACTAGCGACATCGAAGAAACTTCCAAACAGAATATTTTCGCTGAATCTGGTTACTTTATCAGTAATGATTCTCTTTTCCTACACAATTGAGTTGATTATTATTTCTTAGGAGAGATGGAAATAAAAGCTGACGTGGAAGAATGATTTTTAATGTAATCTGGCAAGATGTGTAAACTTATTTGGGTGAAATTTTCTTTCACTTTTAAAAAAATGTTGACATTTATTCATTGATTAAGTCGAACCTTCTGTTAATATCTGCATGCATTTTATAACGATTTCTTTGCTAGTTCCGTCTGAAAACGTTTCATTTAACTGACAACACAAATGAAAATAATGCAAGGAGGGGATGAAAGACGTTTAACGACGGATGTAACTTGTAACTTTAAAACGCTTATGTGGCAATAAAAATTTCAATGGAAACAACACCTGTCACTAAACACTCTCTATAAATTATGATATACCGGAACAATTCACCGCTACTTGCCCCAAGTGCTCCTCCTAAGTACATATGTGCATGGATATTCCGAATTTTCAAGAGGTAAATCAAGTCGAACTTGAACTAAAACTATCAAAAACCTGTCCCTTTTCCCGAGCTTACTTCAACATAATGTTTACATATATCTAAACCTTTATGATTTACATCCTCTATGATCGGAGGTCTGATCGGGGTGAAACATTTTCTGTTAAATCACCTATATATGTAAGATAACTTTTTTTGGTATTATAATGAAAGAAAATGAGACATTATCTGAATGATGGAATCAAGTGTCATTGGCTGACCTACGAACACTATTTGCTAATATTATGGCAACTGTGTTTATTTTAGCCATTACCCGAACGTTATGTGAAATGAAACGACATGCGTCCTGATATGTGGTTTGGTACACACAACCATTTTTTCAACCCTCTAAGGTATGAATAAATAAAAAAACAAAGTCAAGACACAGTTCAGGTAACAGAACGTAAAAAACACCAAAAAGTGTTAGACATTTGACCGTTCATTCGGCAAAAAATTACCAAACAAGAAAAAGGTCCACGTTAGATTAAACATGATTGTTTCGTACACAATTTATTAGTATATTTCGTCTTTTTGAAGAGCTTGTAGTGTATTTCAGCCAGTCTAAAGGGTGCAATCCTACGTTCTAACTATGGTGGGTCTCCTCAACCAGTAGCTGCGAAACAAGGTCTATAAATTTACAATATCGCCCCTCCGACTATGAATGCTTCAGTGTGTATTTCGTCGCTGCAAATGCTAGTTTGTTTTGTGTCTATTCATTGCAAATATTTATTTTTCTTATTTGTAAAGAGGCGACAAAAGGCGTCATTTTTACTTTGATTCAACAATATTTTTTTTTAAGTGTTTAATTTTTAGGCTATCGGTTGAGCGAAAAAATCTGTTTTTAGCGACAAAATCTGTTTTGAAAGCTAGCATTGATAAACAGCCGGATGCCAAAAACTACCAAGTAGTTTGTAGGGCCAAAAATTTTGATTATGCTATACTAATAGCATAATTAAATTTTTTGGCATATGCACCGGTCAATTGTCAGCTATGGTAGTGAGGGGTACGTATTTAATTTTAGAAAGACTGAGAGGCTTTTAGGTCATATCAGAGTAACGGTTTCTTAAATTTAGAATTTTTAATGATGTTGTCGCTGTCTCTTGTGTTTAGTTTTTTCATCGAAAACTATACTAGAGAATCAGTGCAAACAAAGTTGTTGTTTTCGTAAATATAAACAAGAAGATGAGTGTTTAGCTTTTGATTCAGGTTTGCATGTTCACTGAAAATATCGTGCTTGTCAACACTGCAAAATGGCAGTAAGCATACCTTCCGTTGCGTCATAACAGTTCATTAGAAATTCCTAATCAATGACAAATTTCTGCATTGTTTATGTCAGTTGCATTGTTGTCAAACTTTATTTACTTTTAGGGTAAGGCTATAAGAGCCTAATAAAAATGATGTGTGTAAAGAGGAACAATTTCTGCCTGATAAACATTCTGAAATTTAATGTATTTATAAAACTTCGTTAATTGAAACGAAAAATATGTCTAGCATTTTTGCGTATAATGGAATTCAGGTGGACGTGAGTAACACATTGTTTCATTTATAGCTCTCATGTTTTAGGAGAGTTAAAGAAAAAATGAACTCCCTATCACTGATTTAATAGAAAAGAAATCGTTATTGTGACAAAGCGATACAAAAGCTAGACTGTTGATTTAACATAAACATTTTTTTTAAAATCAGACACTCGTATGCAGACTGTTATTATGTGTTTTTTTATAAGAACCAGTAAAATCTGACCTACGGCTCGCTGTTCTTATTTTTCGAGAATTTATCAGCCTGGTTTGTTATTATTTTGTTTTTAACATTAAGAACACAATTTCAAAATTTAGCATGCAATTTTGTTTTATCGTCATTACCTACTTTTCCTTTTTTTCTTTTTCCCTTTTTCCTTTGTTGCACACACTCACATTCTCAAACGATTTAGATAATTCCAGGTAAATGAAGGAAAGAAATGCAAGAATTAAAAAATGATGAAGCCAGCATCAAATCAATCACGTCATTAAAATTTTGTCAAATTTTATTTATCTTACCAATGGTCGTGTGCATTCAGAATTTCATGTCAGTAGCTAGCTCTTTCCGATAGGGGAAAGGAGTCCTTCAACGGGACCAACAATAGTACTAATTGCCCAGCTGCACCAATAACGTAAATATAGCTTGTCAGAATATGCAATTGACAAAATTTAACATTGACAATAAAATAGTAACTGTAGCCAACATTCAAAAAGGAGACAAAAATGATGGAAATATTACTTCGGTATGGTTTTTTGTCTTCTTAAAAGAAACAACTCCATACCAAAAATTAGTCATTTGGTCGATTTAATTTTTTTAGGCTAATGAACAACCTCGTCCACAGCGCTTTTTATATTGGGACATATAAAAACCTAAAAAGCCCTGGGGACGAGGTTGACTAATAAAAACTATATTTCTCTACAAGGCGGTAAAGCCTTTTGATCTCACCTACTTAACTGACATCTTTGACGAGATGTTTTAGAAATGATAACAAAAATAAAAGCATTCATAAATAAACAAAAGTTTCATTTGATTTAGTTACTATATACTTTTGGTTAGATGAAAATAACCTGACCGTCTGGGTACTATGGCGGTCACGAACTGGACACACGTTAAATTCGAATATATAAACGAAATTTAAATGAGATTGTTATTATTTGTTTTGCGAATAGTTTTGTCAGAAAAAGTATTCGTTAAATAAGCCTCACTGGCCACGATAACGCACATTTTCTTAATAAACGTTTCCCTAATTGCATGTTTTTTAAAATTTTAGAATTTTGATGTTTTGACTTTAAGATCATATTCAGCATCATCGAATTGGTGTGTGTTTAAATTTTCAACCTAATCCGACATGTGCAAATGCTGTTTTGGTGGTATTAATGTTACGGTCAAAGTCTTTTTAATTTTCACTTGTACTAATAAGCTTGTTTAACAGGTTGTTTGTTTGCTGTATGAATCTAAAGATTTCACATTTTATCAAATTTCATGGAGGATTTCAAAAATGACGTTTATTTGTTTGACAGTGTTGAGAAAAAGCAGTGGTACATCAAAGAAAACTAATTCGGGAAAAGTGTATTGATAAGATATAAAATAGGAAATAGGAAAACAAAAAGAAAATATCGTGTATTTTTAACGGGAAATGGTTCGAATAAATATTTTACAAAATAATTTTAAAATAATTTTTAAAAAACAAGGAAATGACTGGTAATCGCAAAATAACTTTTTATAAAGTGGCTAAATTTTCAGGCAATATAGCTATCTGCAAAATTACGTGTTTCAACCTTAATTCAAATGTCATTCAATTTATGAGCTAAATATTTAGCTAGAATGCCAATAACTTACATCTTTAAAAAAAATAATTCGCTTTCAGTAACATTATTATTATTATTATTATTATTATTATTATTATTTGTAAAAATTATTCAAAAACCAAAGTTCTTCGTATAAATAAAATATGATGCATTACGTCCTTTCGCTCAAGCTATGGTTAAACAACTTGCTCATGCAGCTAACTGACTTTACCGGATGATGAACAATTGTATTCGCTTTGTAAACACAACCTTTTTCGTCCTCAAACATTTTAAAATTGTCATCGTGGTATACATCAATGCCACATTTTAGGGCTAATGCCCCAATATATGCGTCGTCAATACTAATAGACTTCACATAATCAAACCTAGCCAACATAATCACAACGACGTCCCTTGATAAAATAAAACCGCCTCCAGAACAATATCGTGGGTATTTTTTCTTCGGAAAATCTGCTTTGGATATACCATACCTTCCACTGCGGAATACTTTTGCTTCATACTGGACATTGCCAGCATAGAGTTCTTTCTTAGGTACTTCATCGTCCTGCACAAATGAAAATAATCTGGGGAAATTTATAAATACATCATCGTCACCTTTGAGGAGATATTTGAATTTACAATATTTGACAGCCCATTCAAAGCCCATTTGAACTTTCGCTGTAAGATTATAAAAGTCTTCGTATACATCGCCAAGGATTAGATCTTCGTGTATTGCAACTTCATTACGTAATATTCGCATGTTGTACGGGTTGTGAGAACGACCAACTAAAAATGCAGTTCGCCATCGTCCTCTTGGGTCATTTGCCCAAGTATTTCGTATAGAATGTCTTCTAGCAAAATGAGATATATGTGTTGTAATTAAAATTAAGAAAGTAAACTCATGCTGACACTTAGATTGTGTGACCAGGCATGTCTTATGTTTTTCACTTCGATTGGAAAACAAATCTCCAACGGCTTCTAATTCATTTACACCAGTCCAAAAGTAACTAGCTTTGGTATTATTATAGCTAGCTTTAATTAATTCCGCATTGTAACGTGCAATCTGAGTTCTACGCACGTTGTCACTTAAACGTTTTTGTATCGATTCAACTCGCTCCTCTATCGATTGTATCCGGTTAATGATATCAACATAAAACAAACTATGAATAGCTTTGCCCGAATGGGAGAATTTCTGCTGACTGGAGAGAAAAAATAGTACGGACGCAGTACATAGGCATGTGAATATTATGAATCGGTTTCGTGCCGATTGAATACTAAACATCGTAGACATTCGCTTTCGTTGCTTTTCGTACTTCATCACGATTTCTCAGCGTAGATGGCCAAAGGGTAGGTAGCCAAAAACGTATCGCTAAATAAGTTCTTTAGTTTCCTTGTTTACACTTCCGTTTGAAATTAATTACTAACCTTCATAATAAAACAACAACATATTTGATCAAACAAAAACTGTCCCTGCTGTAGCTAGCCTTTTCGTTATTTTTAAAATCTTTTATACATATTACTGAATAAATCTGAATCTCTCTAATTATTAAGAATTAGAACGTCATTCGTTATTTCAACCGCGCGACATGAGTTTGACTAAAATATTATAATTAACATGCTTGAAAAAGGTTTCACAGAATCGCTTTAAAATTGGTCAGATTCAGAACAAAATAAGAATGATTCGTGTTATAATTGGGTTAACTTTGAAAAAAACATTTTTCATTGAACCAATACATTAATATTAAATATTAAATAATATTACAGCTATGTATGTTGTGAAATAACTGGAATTATTCAGTTAAGTTTGGAAAGGTTGGTCAAAGCAAAAAATGCTTATTTCAGTTAGCATTGCAAAGGGTTAATTAAAGTTATTTATAGTTATTTATAGTTAAAATAAAGTAATTTAACGTTTTGTAATCGTTACTGTAGTTGTTATGTAATAATGCGTTTCCAATTTGATTTAATTCCTCTTGCGTTAGAATAACTTTGAATAACTTAAAATATTTTGAATAACGTTTGTGAGTAAGTAGAAATGTAATAGATTAGTTTCTTATACCACGCTCTTCGTCCAACAACGACATCAATAGGAAGTTTAATGCTTAACTTATATGCACGAGGAAAAGTCGTCTTCCTGCTACTAGATTTTCAAAACAACAGAAAATAAGTAAATGTCTAGAAAAGCAATTATAAATTTGTATAATAAAACGTTTGCTTATTATCCAACAAAAGCAGTCATATGAAGGCTATAAATTGTTATCTGAAAGTCTCATTCATAGAGCTTTGTATATAATTACTTATGTTATTCTGTAGTGTAAAACACACCAAATAAAATATTTCTTACTGTTTTTATTAATGGGTAGCATTTTTACTTTTGTATTTTTTGACTCCACACATAATCCTACGTTTTTCTTGTAAGCAAAAAAGTTCACGATAATTTCGAGTTTAAGAAATATCTAAGTTCCTTACGTTTCCGGGAACTTTAACCTTTTGCTATTTCTAGACTAAATGGGGTCCAGAAATAATTTATTGCTAAAAGTTTTAGTGAAAGGCTTGTGATTGATATATCCTGGTTTAAAGCAAAAAAACAACTTTTATCTCGACTATAACGTAATCTTGGACAAATTAATTTCATTAAATTAAACTTCCTTTAGACTAATGTATTTATACTTCAAAACGAAAAATGAATATAAAATACAACTTATACCATTGTGAAGATAATTCATCTGGCTTTTAAAAAACGTAGTGAGATTGTGAAAAACAACTTAACCGAACCTATGTAATATGTTGTTAGCCAATCTTTTAGGTAAACAAACCCTTATTTAAGATCTTTATTTTTTATTGCTACTCGTTATAACATTTCTATGAGATTATCAATTCTCAGTTAGCAAACAAAAATTTAGAAATAACAAACCGAAAAAATTGAACTTTGGACGTCGTTAACAAACATTTGCACCGTTTAAGTCAGGGGGGAAATGCTTTTGATAATTTCTTTCTGAATAACAATTATGTTTACACTTTACTTTACACCGGCTTCTTCTACATAAAAATACTAATTAGCAGGATGATTCTAGCAAAATTTATTATGTGATCATTGGCTACTATTGCGGACAAAATTAATAAAATGGCTTCCGAAGCTCCACAAGCTCCCCAAGCTCCCCTTTTCTCCATTTTATTGTTGTCTCGGTTTGCCCAAAACATCGCTTTGGTTGGAATAATCTGCACTCTATCAAACACATCTTGACAAGGAGAAAAGTCGCCATCCTTCCCATATTTTGGGTCACGTCGTAACACCGAGAATTTAAGGAGGTAAAAGTTAAACGAACCAAAAAATAAATAAAGTAATAAAGATAGTAATTGACATTAATTTTAAAAATTATCCAAAAAAACTTTCAACTTTGTTAACGATACCTACCTACACAAGTAAAGTTCTTTTGAATATGCTGCTGGCACTGGCGTAATATTTTATTTTGGCTACTAGTTTAAAACAAATTAAGAAAATATTATTATTAAACATCAACCCCTTGTCTCTCAACCCATAAAATCACAACAATTAAGAAGAAAAACAATAAATAGTGGACCACAGAAGTCTTTACTTCCGATTCTTATTCCCTTAGCAAATACCTTTATAAGAACAAAGTGTTTATAAAGAGCATTCAAAAAAGGTGAAAAAGTCAATTAGCTAATACAGCAATAAAGAATAGAACTGAAGTGAGAAAAACGGAAGTAACTGATGAAAAATAGCTTGTGTCAATATTTTAATGAGTCATAACTACTTTTCATGTCCCTATTTTAAATCACGTTTATATATAATAAACACAGAAACGTGAGAAATGATTTTTCACAAATATTTAACAAAAGGATATGTGCGACAGCTCATACTCACCTATATCCACCAACACTAGAGGAATTTAGAATGAAGAAATAAAAAATGAAGTCTGTATATTAACAATCGCCGAATTTTGTCTGTGGTCAAAAGCGCGTCGTGTTAACAACATACGCGATGTTTCACGATTTCGAAGATTTCGGGAAACAAAATTTCTTTTCGGATTCTGCACTGCAATCAGTGCGTAAATTACGCACATGCGCTGTTAGAAGCGCGTCTAATATATATTCAACAAGAGCGAAATACCAATATTCACCAAAAAAGTAGTTGTTTTGTGTTTGTCAGGAAGATGTAAAAAGACAACATAAATCTTGTCTTCATTTTCCAAACTCCTGCCAAACATTTTTAACAACACGATACTAACATTTAAAGCATGAATCAACAATAACACCAACACCATAACTTTCCTATCTTTAAAACTCTTTAAACTCTTTAAAAACCAAAATCTTTCTGGAGAATTGTAAATATATATTCTCCAAGTGACATAACTTCTGCTTTTATTCAGCCCTCCATCCACCTTATATGCTTTAATTTGAGTCACAATATGCTACCACGACTTCACTCCAGTTTCTTTCTCCTTTGTATAAAAAGATCCTACGTTTCTTTTAATAACCAGATGAATAGAAGTTATTTAGATAAGCTGTATGACGAATATATAAAATAAGAATTTTTAAAAAGATCACTGATTACAACATGGTTATAAAAAGATAAAAGTAAGATTATTTAGTGTGTTAAAAGTTAAAATATTTGCATGGAAAAGATTAATCGATTAAATAAGCTTTTTTTATCATTCCATGTGTCGTTAATAAATATCCATCGACTTAAAGTATTTTTCGACTTAAAACTGATTTCAAATGTAATAAATTTTTCCACGCACAATTGGTTTTTATTACACATTGCATTATTTTTATTTTATCTAAATATATCTTAATGGTATCCTTGGTTCCTCTTAAAGTTTGGTGCTATTTACTTTATTATTCGATTTTGCTAGCGCATGCCAATTGGAAGAATCTGGAGGACGTAGTAATATAGATGTAACCTGGTTTCTACTAACTAGAAAACAACGTCACAGTGGCTTTATTTCAATTTTAACCACAAAAGATCACGGCGATAACCCAAACTAAATTAAACTTTACTTGAATAAAGGCTTTGCAATAAATCTAATTTCAAATACGATTCTTAACCTCATAGTATAGTACGAAAAAGTATTGCCACATTAAGCTGGAACCCAGCTAAAGTTTTAAAAGCGTATTTACTTTAATTATTCATTTATTTATATACTCAATCGCATTGGCGAATCAACTACGCAAAGATTTGACTGATTCAAGTTTGTCTAAAGAAAACATGGACTGAAAAATCATAACATTTATAAGTAATTACGTAGCTAAAGTAATGGAAGGTAAAATATCCTCCAAATTTAAGAGGCACAAAATTAGTAATAATAATACGCCAGCATCAGCACTATTTACTCTTCTTTTCTATTCTTAAATATGTGTATCAATATATTGCATCTAAATATTACAATGACAAACACTATAAAAAAGTTTTGATATATCAAACGCTAATGAGAAATGAAATGCCAATGTTTTCTTACCACTATGGCACCAAACCATGCTACCGTAAACAACACGACGTCAATCACACTATTTTAATAATAATGATAAAGAAAGTCATAAAAATGCTTGTTAATTACGTATATGTTGGGTAGTCTATTTTTTAATTACAGGAAAGTGGAAAATTTATGATAATAACTACATTACGTTGCCTTTTTGACTATCAAAAAGCTGTATGCCACTTTTGTCTGTGGTAAAAACAAGTATTTCTTAAATGTCCTATATAGTATATAAGACGTTCTTTTGCTTTGGATCTTGAAATATAACACTGCCAGCCTGCTAATTCTTCTTCATACAGAGCTCTTTAAGCAAACCTCAGGAAAAGGGAAACCCACACTAATGATATAGTACTTGACATTAAGAATTATAATTAGCAATAATGAAACGTGTGTGTTGCCATGCGACGTAAAAACATAATCGTGATCCATCAGTTAAGAGGGAGCCTAGTTTGGTACAACTTTACCATTTTACCAAGCTCATTTTTGTTGTTTATTTGCTTAATAAGGAAAAAATTCAAAATATAAAATTATTTAAAATTTAAAATGATTTCAAACTGTTTAAGACAGGAATTGTAAATATTGTGCAATAGCTAATGTACCGCTAGTATGTAATATAAAGTTACTTATGACGTTGAAGATTATGTAATGTTGCAGTTGTTAAATGCGTAAAATTGTTTTATAAAAGACTCCTTTTAAATCACCAATTTTAAATTTCATTCAAATGTAGTTAATGGAGGTGTATCGCAATACATAAGTGACCATGACATACATATACATCCAGAAATACTTAAGTAGCGGTAACCTTTTGATTCGATAACAATGCGTTGCATCCCTTGCATACTAATTTTATTTCCATGGATGGATTATTGGGGATCTTTTAGTAATTGGTTGTAGCATTTGAAAGCGTACGAAACAAAGACGGGCCGGTCTACGAAGGAGAAGGTATTGTGTTTTTTTAATGCGCACAGTATAAATCCTTCCAAAAAATTACCATTGTCTTTGTGACTTCAACAAAAGCATTTGGAGGTTGTGGATCAGATCTTTAAATTAAAAATACTGTATGAAAATTATATTGATAAAAGTACGCAGAAATAGGGAATCTTGTGTGTTAAGCATATTGTTGACAGTTTCTCGTACCAGATGCTTTTGAAAATTTATTTGAATAAATATATTTTTGAACACTTCAAGGATATGTTTGTTCGTTACTTAAGTGTAATTTACGTAGTACTTATGGTATTTGTTGCCAAATATTTTTCGCACAGCTACGTTATTGATTGACTTAATCTTCAACACATGTTATTTGTCAAATTGCAAAGGAATAAAGTTCGTGCGCTACTTATATATTTAAAGGGGAGTTTCCATCAATGCAAAACTCAACAAATTCCGGAAAAGAGCGACTTAAACACATACGCGGTCGTATTGTTGCGTAATGTATGCTTCCCGCCGTCAAATTTCGTAGTATCAAAAAAGAGTTTTCCTGTTTTAAATATAGAGGGGGTTGGTGAGAACAGCTCGGATAAAACTTAGGACTTGTGATCAATTATTATATATGTTTACTTCTTATATAAGATTTTACCTGTAGCATATTTAGTAGCGATATAATCGAGGTTACTGAAATATTTACTACTGCCCTATTGGTCGGAAAAAAAAGATTTTTTAGAGAGGTTGGGGGTATTCTCCCCTCACACCTTTCGGCACTCTAGGATGCTCCGGCCCTGAGACTTAAATCTAATGGTAGGCCAATGACGAAAAGGTTTTATTGACTTTTTAGAGTCCTTTCGAATTATTTTTTTAGTATTATAGTAAAGAGGTGCTGAAAAGGAGTTCTGGAAATAAATTACAGATTAGATTTAAAAAAATATTGGTCCAGCGGATTGATGACATTTCTGATCTAAATAAGCATCAATATTCCTGGTATAACTTTATATCTCTATTGTTAACCCATTAAGCCCTTATCCTTACGTGTCTTTTCCTAACTTTTAACTGGTATTATGGAAATACTTATTTTTTGTGACACAACGAGTTATAATCACGGGTGTAAGACATTCCTTTCAAAGGGTAAACCATACGAAAATTTGTTAATTTTGGAATTCTTAATAAAGAACACGAAATTAACCACTGGCCAAGTTTTATATACTAACAAAGAAGGTGGGGCCTTAATATCCCACGGGCCATTGTTGATTCAAAACAGCCCGGGCTTAATAGGTACGTGTGACGTCATTCATTGCGTCTTATAGTGATGTTTCTTTTCTCTTAAAATTCTGCAACTGTGCAAAGTTTTGCTACTGAAACATAAGTATCGCGAGATATATGGTCTGCGGGTATGCCCTCCTATTCCGGTGCTACCAAAAACGTCCGGTGTTTTTAGAAATTACTAAATTATTTCACAACATATGTTTAAAGAAATTCTCAAAGAGCACTATATAGGTATATTTTGTCACACTCAACTATATGTCAAACTTAAAATATAACTCAGCATTGTGTACATGCCTTATGTCTATATGCCTTGTGTCAATACCTTCCTTGTCTGCAGTCAAGCAGTGACCTAATCGTCCCGGATATTAATTCGTTAATTAAAATGAAGAATAAAGAAATGTCCCTCACGACGGCGGACACGTTTTTTTGCCTTTAAGTTTCCATTAACGTTTAATTAAACCTCCACAACCACTGTTGCATTAAAGTTGATTTCTGGGGTTTTTTTTGCAAACACTAAGGCGTTGTTTTGCTTTACAAACATTGCGTGGTAGTGACGGTGTTACGGGAGGATTCCAGTGGTATGGTTTGGGAAGGGTGGAGGAAGAGCAAAGTGTAACTGATGCTTATACATAAGTCATAGCAACATTCTCTCTATAAAAACTGTGCCAGCGCTCATTTTAAAAACATACTGACTTAATGAAATATCTTTCCTCGAAAGATCACATCTATTGCTCTAAAAGTGTGACGCTTATTATTTCTCCCAGGTTTCCCTTATTTTGAAGCAACAAAGTAAGTCTAAAATGAACTCAAATTTGTCACATCTAATAATTGAAGAAATGCGTTACCTATACCATGTGGAAGAAAACCTTCTAAACATAAGTAATCGCGCAGGTAACTATAACCTATCTGTCCTGAAGCAATCAAAACATAAACACTTATATTTGACGTAAAAGTTATCACCGAATATACCTTATAAACTCTTATCACGTTGATTCTTTATACGACATACAAGTAACAGCGGATATTGCTGTAACATAAAAATCAACAAGCTTCAGCAATGTGAGAGAACTGTTTTAAGCGTACAGTGTGTTTACGAACATTATAAACTTTGAGATAATCTTTGAACGTAACATTCCAGCTGCATTTGTAAAGAAATAACAAAGAGGAAGTCATACGTATTTGTGTGGTCTTGTTCCCTCTTCAAACCAACTCACTTCTAAACAGAAAAGTAAAGCTGTCCAAACAAACTTGCTTTCTCAGAAATGGTAACCTCAAACTGTTTACGCTTGCTTAATCTTCTTCGTATCTACTTTTCGTTTCTCATCTATGTTAAAATAACAATAAATTCAAAATATTTTTACACCAAGCCGTTGTTTTCGTTCGTTTAAAAGGTGTGCACATTAGTGTACGTAATATATTCTATGGACACAGGTGATATAACCATGTTTGTCTATTGTTATCCTTTCACTCTTTGTAGCAACAAAGGGCATTATATACATCACTATGGCAATCATAAAACGACTTTTTCTTGTAGTCTTCTACTGCTGAGTTTTGTAGATATCAAAGTGATTCAAAATGATTTCGGTAATAGTAGAAAAGCCTGCAAAAAAAATCCACTTTTTTTATAAAAGGCCGGACGGGACGATTGCCGGGATGATTTTGTCCCGCCTTTATATGGAAAAGAGTTCGTCGGAATTTTTTTGTTTTCTTTCAATTGAAATATGCAGAAACACTCGTTCGTACCGGGACGGTGTGTTTATGTGAAAAAAATGTCCCATCTGAGTCGGAATACCGCTTAGCTATAGTGGGATCCCGGTCAGCCGGAAAGAGACCAAAGTGTTCCGGGAAAAATTTTTTCTATATAAACACAAAGTGATTTTAAGTATAATTATTACTGAAGGCGGGATTCCGAAAAACGTCCCGTCCTGGCAAACATCCCATCTCGCCTCTCATACAAACAGCCCCTGTCGCAGAAGAGCAATAGAAAAGAACCATCATTAAAATTTTAATGACGTCAATAATGATCGTTGATATACAAAAAAATTATTTTTTTAGAAATTTATTTACCCGTTGCCTTTATTGTGTAGAGCTTAAAACGTTGATCATAATTTTTCACCTGTTTCCAAGTAGAAGTGCTATACAACGACTTTACTGTTTTAACTTAAAAAATTGACGTCAATCTAATTATCGACGTGACGTAACGTCGAAATAAGTAATATTTCGTTTAACGATTAAAATATAGTTCATCGCATATTTTTAAAGGAAAAATTCCATGTCGCCATTTACATTCGCAAACATACAGACTCAATTTGAACCTGGGCGGTTTCAGAATGCAATCATCATTCACGTCGATAGCTTCTTACGGTAAGTTGCAAAATAAAATGCCTGAGGAATCAAATCTTAATCAAGTCCCAATTAACGTTCAGGTAAATATTGAAAGAAGTAATGAAGAAGAGTTGTCCCAAGTTGATCAGTTTGACCTTATGAAAATGTTTTTCTAGAAGAAACTGGATTCTATAAAGAGGGAATTTGCTGATTGGGCTACTGTAGATGAATATCTGTCAGACGAACTTGCCAGCAATAGTGGAGATGAGGAACGAATTCGTGCTGCAGAGTCGCGTACGATCAAGAGGAATGTCCTTAACAGGAAGCAGCCAAGTATGCTAAAGGGCGATCCCTGCACACTCATTAAATATAATGATTGTGTCTTTTACATCATGATGTGGTAAGAATTGGGAAGATAAAAATATGATCTACTAGTCATCAGACCATCGAAAAATCATCAAAAAGTCGCACGTTGTGCATATTTAGCATTTGATATTTCGTGTGTCCGAAACACTACTTTTTTCTCACGACCAGACATAAAACGTCTATTATTATTGACACTAGTTGGCAGCCCGTGGATAAAGGACGAGTTCGCCCGTCCTTTATACATCGCATTTCGTGTTTCCGTTAACATGACTTTTTTCTCACGCACATATATCTATTGACGAAATACGGCTATTATTGAAGAGACTAGTCGTTAACACGTGAAAAAGAATTTCATTCGTGACAGTTTCAAAATGAAACCGCGCGCATATGGGTATTAATAAAGACATTCTCGTTCCCAGAGCTCTTTGAGATTAAAACCTCGAAGGAAACTGTGGACCTGTCTGGTCACGTGATTACAAATACCACACTATAAGTGGGGTATTTTTCTATCGAAGTACGTCGAGAATATTGCATCAAGGGTTAGTAAGTGCCCTGTGAAAAACCGTTAAAACAAAAACAAATAATCATTAATTTTTCGCAACAGAAATAAAATAATAAACAACATATTTACATTTGAAGATTTATTATCAAAGTCATGAAACAGCAAAAAGAATAAGAACTTTACAAAAATTGTACAATAACCCTCTGATTAATTTCAGCCATGAAACTTCGTAGCCGCGATTTAGCTAGAACATGTGTTGTGTTTGTAGCTAGAAATTTTTATTTTTTCTGCTGATGAAAGAAGACATTTATGCTTTTTTATTGAAGCTTAAGAGTTCTCAGATAAGTTGGGTAAGGAAGTTGTTGTGCCTGGTACTGTGAGTTTTCCAGTTCCAAGCAGGTTTAAAGTGGAATGAAGAAGTTGCACTTCTTAAATCAACGATTATAGCTTAAAAGAATGGTTTACTAAAAGACCTCAAAAATCCTATTTTATGGCGAATTTTGTTTATCGATGGACATAGCTACGAAATGTTTTTGCTACAATAGGTCAAAACTAGTTTTCTAATGTTGTAAAGTGTTTTTTAGCTAGTCAAAATGTAGATAAAATGTGTGCTCGGAAAACTTTCATATTCTTTGTACTAGTACACTAAACCATAAAATGTTTTTCACATGAAATTTGTATGTATTAAAAGAAACGTACACACGAAAAGTATGGTATTCACATAAAAAATGTTATTTATATTTTATAAAGTATATTTCATATTGTTTTGTGTTGAGATTCACTCTGTTGTCTTCCGCACACGCTTTCGTAAAAACAGTACTCGTATTCAGCTGGTAAACAGAAATCTATTAAAATGTACTCTTAAGCGTGGAAATAGACATATGTTATACAAATTTTTTTGAAAAAACGTCCTTTTACTCAAAAGATTTTATTGTAAAGAGTGCAGAAAATTTTGACCGTAAACGGGATGTGTTTACTAATCACTTTATAAAACAACCCGCTTTGAAATCTCAGTATAAACATGGCTAATGTATAGGCCTGTCCCTGCTTAATTTTCCTTATGCATTTCAAAATGCAAATTTTTGCGCCTAATAAACGCCCTTTAACGCCTTGCGTAGTTTTAATGCTCAAATTTGTAAAAAATGGACTTTAAGTTCCTGTATCCACCCCTGGCTAGGAGAAGTTGGTAAATTTCGAAGTTGATCACAAGTAGTTATATAGGCCATTTCTATCCTAGGCCCACACAATTTGAAATTGTCAACTTTCACTTGTCAATGTCTACACCGGACTTATGTTATTTGATTACATTCAACTCTCAAATTTGTGCCAATTGTTGCTGACCTCAACATGGTCATTTTTCTCATATTTCGGGGCCTTTTTGATCCCTGTGTGGATCATTTCGTAAGGTGGTCGTGTTTGAGAGTGCGACTAGCGCCAATTTAACACTGCTTACCTAACCTACGCATCTGCCAAAGTAACACTTTCGCCGTCTGCCTGATGCGCTATTGCCTCAATATTCGCTAGGGCTTGTAGGGGTTGCATGCTAGCCTTGCTAGCCTTGCAATGCTGCTGGATTCTCATCATATTGGACTTACTTTAAAAGCCAAAATCCCAAGATTGGTTTAGTTACGACTTATTTTATCTTTATAGTATGGATTACAGACTATGCTTAAAATACAAAATACAGAGAGTGAAAAATGTAAGAACAAAAGTAAGAATTCCAAAAAACAACTCCTCAGGTTTTAAAATGGCCTCACCGACACTATCTTTCAAGAAGTTCCGGCGACCTTGGAAACAGCACCAACACCAACACACGGTCCAGATCGAATGAAATATACAGTGATTGAGTCCTATTCCAATCGAAATACTTCAGACAGTAGGTTTTTGCTCTTTACCTTGTACATATTTTCCCGCATCGGTATTTTGCGCATTCTTGTCTGCTTGTTAGCATGAAGTAATTGAACCACTCTGCTAGTAGCAACCATTCGAAGTCAGGCTGGAATATGCTTATGCAAATAAAAAATACAATCAGTCTTAGAGTATGCTAACGTAGGAAAAAATTAAAAACTAGAAGGTTGCGTTATGGGATAAGATGAAATGGTCCCGTTTTTCCCTTTAAAAGAACAGCAACAAAACGTTAGATACACAAGGTAGGTTCACACAGTATGGCTAAGTAGTGGTAAGCCTTATTGTGTATAAAATAGTCTGTATAATTAAAATACGAAAAAAAAACAAGAAAAATAAAACATCAAAAAGTTTCACCAAGGCTAGGCAATATGCTTAGCATTTGTTTAAAAACATTCAACTATCAGACCCTGAATATGCTTATAAGCGTTATGCTTAAAAAACATGTATTTGAGAAAAAAGGGTTTAATTGGTACAAATCAAAAATTGGGAAAGCTTTGTATGGACTAAACTTTAGTGTTTCGTGTAAGATTGGAAATATTATAAGTATCTTGGTACGATTTGAAAATCAAAGCATCAAAATTTCATATCAAAAAGGCTCGTGTCTGAGTTCCCAAGTGCTAACAAAAAGCTCGTCAACTGACTGCGCTATGGCGTAAAATGCAGTCAAATGGAAGCGAGCCTTTAAAATATGGCCTATTTTTTTCGGTTTATTCAAAATAGTCAAAAATAGGTCAAGTTTAGATTTATACGAAACCAAGTTTTATTACTGAATTGACTTGTAGATTTACAGCCCACGAGCGGTTCGACGCGAAAGATTTAAAGAACATTTCGTAAAGCATGCATTAACATCGAATGGCTGGATTAAATCTTATCAAGCATTCTAGATCTTCAAGATTAAGCAAGTACAAAGAAGCAAACAAAGAAATAAACAAAAAAACAAAACAAAACAGACAAAAATACGTAGCATACCAACTCATCACAACAAACAAGCATTTTTGGTTCTTTCACAAATTATTCTCTGTCTGTTTCCATTTGTTTTTTTCTCGTTCGGAAAAAATTAAAACAAGTAAAGAAAAACACATGCCTAATTTCTTTATTTTTAGCAAATATAATATTTTTCATCTTTACATGTGAAACATATTTTTGCATATGTAAACAAATGCGAAACCATAGCAACAAAACATAAATGATTTGTGGTTTTCTGGTCCACATTTTACATATGTAATATTACACCAATATCAACTCTTTAACAAAATCACTTTATTTATAATTTCGCTAAGATGTTTTAGGTGTATATAAAGTTAGCTAATTAAAACGTACTTTATAACTTACCGAGTACGATATTCCTAAACCATTAAATCTCGCCACTCTCCGTGTCCCAGCCCTAAAGACTGTAGCTTTATTACCTTTCACTTAGCAGAGAATCATAGCATTTTTTTTATCACCTACACCGGTCAATTGGCTGACAAAACCTTATTTAGAGTGCATCAAAGGGAAATGAAGAACAACTCTCTTTGTTTTCAAGTAGCTACTATTTCTTCCTAACGGTATTTAGGAAAATCTCTTTAATAATAACTGTTCTCTGCCTGTTTGACAAATAAAAGGTATTTAACATATTTTCCAATTTTTCCATAATACACATGAAAAACGCCAAAAAATGCCCGAAAATCCGATTTTCCGGTTTTTTCGATTTTCGGGTAAAATCCAAAAATCGAATAATTCACGTGTCAAAACTTCCAGAATGATTCCCCTTGATAAAATAAAGTTTTGTTGTAAGTTCAAAGTTCTAAGGATAATGCTAACAAAAGTTATTATATTTTCCCAATTAAAAGTATTTCAAAGAAATTTAAACGTTAATGTACGGTTTTGACTAAATTTAACCTAAAATTGTATTTGGGTGACAAAAAGGACATTTCAGTGTCACCATCGTAATCAAGCTGCCAAATTTAAACGAAAACGTAGCAGTTTTAATTTTTTAGACCAATCTTTTATGTCAGTAAATTTTTTAGCAATGATTATTTAATTCCTTGCGCCAAAAGTTGTTGAAAACGGAAATGAGCTCCAACAGCCAGATCCACAAGCCACCTAGGACGCTTGTTACATTAAAACAATAATTGTGAAAACGAGACACATACCTGAAGGTGAGGCTAAAAAGATCTTATCAATCAAACCTGTCGCAATGAATCACGCTCCTTCGCAGCGTAAATTAAAAAGGAGAGAGTCAATTTTTCCGGCCAAAGCAGTTGAATTAAGAAAATACGATCGAAAAACTTGTAGGGCTAGATCACTTTCTAGGATTGTAATACAAAAAATATAATAAATACAGTCGCTTTTCTATCAGAGTTATTAAAACAAATTTAACACTAAAAAGCTTTTCCCTTTGCAATAAAACAATTATTTACATTACGAATTTAACTCCCAAAGACATCAAATACAACCATTATTTGCATAGACATTCCAGAATCGCTTGAGAAACAAACGAAATGTTAGCTAAATACCATGGCAACATGTAATGTTGATAAGATGAACGAGTGAAAGTATGAATATCAACATAATATAAGATAAAATCTTAGTAAAGAATATTACATCGAAAAACAAGAACATGTAATCACATATTATAAATAATCAGTATGGCCACAGCGTTGTTTTCGCCTTATTGTTATAAAGAACATCAAACGAGCGATTATTTATCAAAAACTTTCGAATCAAATGTGCTTCATACTCCAGCAGATACAAGAAGAAGGACTGTATCACGAGAAAAGTAGGTTACCATATCAGATTAAATATTTTATAAACTTTATTGGGTGAGTCATATCAAGTTAAGGGTTAGCTTCTTTTTTAAAAAACCCATTATATTCTAAGATACAATGTCTGTGTAATGTTCTTGACATGTCTTAAAAAAATTTAAACAATGAAAAAGTGTTTTCGCGAAACCTTGTGAAGAAGACAATTTTGCCAGTGGTAAGTTTGCTATTTAATAAATCCTTATTCCATGTTCATATAGCTACGTAGGAGAAATTGAGTGACTTCATAACATTACCTAAATTGTTTTTTGAAAAGTTTCAAATTCCTGGGGCTGAATGTGTGCTAACTAATGGGTGTAATATTCAAAATGAAGCAATTATCCATACTTCAATCAAATAGTTTTCTAAAGGTAAGGGAAATTTGTAAGGTGATAGATCTTGACATTTGAAAAAATGATGTCAAAAATCTTTTCCACTCCTTGTATTTCACAGGTCTGTATTTTACTGGCAATACCTATATCTCCAACCTCGATCCCAGGGCCCGTAGCGTTTTTTGATATGAGGATGAAACGCGTACGAGGCCCTGGTACAACAGACTCACTCAACCAATGAGATTGCGTGTACGGCTTTTTTAAATTATGTTAAAAAGATAATTAATTCAGAAGTTTTTTTTGCAAGCACAGCATTTTTTTTATTAACAACAAATATGGCGAGCGATGAGCATTACGAAGATTTTTATGGTTACTTGTTTATGAAGAAAATATTTATATTCACGTTATTTTTGACTTTCCTTGCATCGTTTAAATTTTGAAACAAATCAAAATTAAATAACAAATTAAAATCAAAAACATTACTTTTGTTTTCTCACTGATGGTGGAAAAGGCAGCTGACAAAACTCAAATGGAATGGTGTGATGAACATCCTGTCCTGCGAACGAAAGTAACAGGTACTCTCACCTTTTGTTGAGACACAATACTTATATTTTTAAAAAAGGAAAATTTAATTTTAGTAAAGAAAAACTTCGTACAGATGCAACTGTAGTATGGATGCTGAGTAACTGGCTATAGATGCTGTTGGCTTGAAGATGCACAAACAATTACAACAATGACAACCAATTTTTCTTAAAAAGCCGCACATGTCAAGAGATATCTTTTAAGAAACTTTGGGGACAAATATACTAGCTAAAGTATTGAAAAATAAATGAAAATAATTTAGGAAATAAAGTATAGCTAGCTATAAATAAAAAGAAATATATACAAAACGTCACAACTAATATATTATTGTTTTTAGGCAATAAGAAAGAAAATATCACAACACAAAGTTTATGGTGGGTGTGCTGAAGTATGCAGGCTGTGTGCTGAAACAAACTTAAAACGGTTTTAGTCAAATTTTCGGAAGTATTGGACTTTGAAACAACTTTAAGAAAAAATAAAAGATATTGTTGGTATCGTAATTATGCAAACTAATACTGTCGTAAATGTGAAAGACATTCAAGATTTTCTGCCAGATTGCACAAATAAGCTTTTAGAAAAATTGCAGTGTGAAGAGCGTTATATCATCATCTAAAGATCATTAATGTTATTTTGTTTCAAACACCTAGTGCTGATATTATGTCCAGTATAATATAATCTTGCCAATGCTTCTTGCCCTCATCGACCAGCCTGTCCAAATTTGTTGCATATGTATATATATAGTCTTCAATGGTACTTGTTGGACTTATATGGTAGATTTGTTTGATATATGGTGCGTAAACTCCCATACCAAAAGCAGAGGTTGCTATAATAACGTAAACGTTCAGATCTTTTTTTGCAACTTCAAGAAGAATTTGGTTTTACATGATCTTTGTTTGAGGTGGATGAAATTGCACAATTACACAATTGCTGTACTTGTTTGTTTAAAACATTTATTATAAGTTGTAAATATATCCACAAAACCCCAATCTGCAATATTCCTTCCTTGCCAACTTTTCTCTTTTTTCTGCAGAGGTATATATACATTTTTTCTATTTGGATCGACAGATATTATTGTTAAGGTTCTTAATCCGGGTATAATATGTTTCATTCTAGTCACTGTTTTTCCTGTTCCGGTAGTAGCTGTGTGACAAGTGTGTAGCTTTGAGCTAGCTAGCTATATCTATTTTATATATCACATTTTTTGTTATCCAGTTGTTATACACAGAGATTCTTAAGTATAAGTATTGGTCATATAGCTATATATATATAAAGTACAAAACAGGTGTCAACGCAGTAAGCTTCATCAATAACACAAGCTTTGACATTTTCTGATAAATTTCTATTTTCATTAAATTTCTTTCTCTTTTGATCAAAATTGCCTTTGGAAGGCAAAATATGAAGTCACAATGTTCATCAAATACAAATGATGGCAAAACATCTTCTATTTTATCGTTAAGACAGAAATCTCAAACAACATCTGTGCAGCATTCTCCTCAAAATTTAAATCATTAAAATGTAGCAAGTAATTTCTACTTCTTCGAGAAATAATTAGTCTTACAGTATGAAAATTTAGTATGTTATTGCCAGTAACCCTATACTTAAAACATATATATATGTAAAGGAATTGTAACTTTTCTTTTCAAAATATTTCACAAAAAAATTATTTCACTTTTCTTCATGGTCTTCTTAATTTATAACGGTTTACTTCCTTTTTTAATTCTCAATAAGAGAGTTGTAACAAAAGAGAGATTTATTTAAACAATAGTTAACTGAAACTGTGAAGTCGTGTATTGAAAATTTTTCATCTTTTTTTCTGATGACATCTGGTAGCTAGCTAGCTAACAGTTGAAAAATTAAAGTTTTTTTCATATCCTTTTGATGACACTCCAATGACATCCTGTCCTCGTACTATTGACTCTAAGCATTTGACGTGTTAAGGCCAGGAAAATTTCGGCTCTCTAAAAGATCTCTGAATTTTCTCCCAACATTTTGCAGCTGGTGTAAATTATTCTTTAATATTTACAAGTGCTGTAGTTTTTACTATATGTATCATACACCACAAGATGACTAGAAAGCTACCAAGGGTTGTATTTATTCTGGAATTTTACGGTGTAGCTATAGGTAGCTATCTAGCTATAAAAAATGCAGTAAAAGACTTTTACAATTTTACAAACTCCTGCCACTAAAACTCCATCTTTAATCGAAAACGTCACGCATACATTACTTTTCTCTGCATGCTTAATTTTGGGCGAATTTCAGTCTGTTGTACCAGGGCCTCGTACGCGTTTCATCCTCATATCAAAAAACGCTACAGGCCCTGGGATCGAGGTTGCTATATCTCAACTTGTACAGCTCAGGTCGCCCTACTTATACCAGCTGTGTACTACAATAAAAGGGAATGATATATGAATAAAGTAAATAAAAATGTCTGGTAGCTAACAGTCTGTTTGGGAGAGCAAATTCGATTCTCATTATCTCATTTGATTTGTGGTGTGTACGTTGCACAAAGTTCATGTGAAAGAAACAATTATGTATTCATTTACGCGCCTATGATGTTATCCTAATCCTTACCAATGTTTTTATTCTACCAGATTTACTTCCGCATACTAGAGCAATTGATGTTTGATTTTCGTTCTTTGTGTTTCAAGGATTTTTTACTTTACGCTATTTCATATATATACTTACGCATTTCTAATTTCTAAGTCTAATTACTTGGTCAGCTAGTTTTTATCAAGTGTTTCAGAAATGGATGTAAACTTCTCGCCTTATTTAACAGACCCTAGTTAACAATTTCGGGGATAATGCTTTCGAATGACGTCATTGAATAAAAAATTGCCTCAATCTTAAGATCTTAAAACGATTTTTATAAATACTTAGGATTTAGCTTTTTTGGTCAAATTAGACCAATTTCATCTAACTCAAAAAATGGTTGCCTGACACCAAAAGTTTTTACAATTTTTTTTTAATTTTTGGAATTGAAGGTGTACATATAAGCACATAAAAACTGAAGGGGAGGAGGAACCCCTCGACCCTTCCTCGCGCAGAATGTTAATTCTGATAAGTGGAACAAAGCAACAAGAAGAAAGATTTTTGTGTGTTTTTACTACAGCCAAGCTTAACTCCTTATGTTATAGTTACCTGAGACATCGTTATAATAAGCCGGAACAATTTAAAACACCTTGGGGAAGAAAATACAGCTATGGAGGTATGGGCGTGGTCCAACTACCTAATGAAATTCGCTTGAAAGGAGAACCGCCCCTGGTAATGCAGAAAGGAACGCATCACTATGGTTCAGGAATTTGTTTAAGTCCAAGGTAAATTTTAATTATATTGTAGGTCCTCAGATCCATGGTAATCCCACTTGCATAATTTTAACTGTCTTTCACTCGTCTTTTGTAAAATTGACGTGTTAAAGCCAATCTTTGATAACCCAAACACTTGTTATTATTTTCAGCCAATTAATATCTCTTGTAAAAAGAAAATCAAAAGACAGGAAAGCAGAAAATATACAGTTTAACCCTTTTGGACACAAAAATTTTTTTTCAAAAAACGGTACCTATCGTACATTTTTTCAGGCAATGCAAAGGATTGTATTGTATGCGCATGAAAAAATGCCCATGTGCCCAAAGTTTAATGCAAATAAACTTGGTATTGCTGTGAAGAATACCACTGTAGTTGTGCGTGTTTTGTTGTAGATGCACTCTGCTTAGATTGTGGTTGTGTCTGTGATTGTGCGAAAAATAAGTTGAACTTGAACATATGACTTATCTTGCGCAAATCTCAACCAAAGAAAAGTGCGCTTAAATCGATTATTAGGATAGTTTTAGGTTTTCCTTAGTTTTTATATTCGCTTGTGATAGTTCTCACGTTTACCAAGCCTTCAGCCTTCTTGTGGAAGTTCGTTTTTAACTCTTATCGCAATCAGTCGTTCTTTCTGTGCAAGATAAAGGTACTAGTTAATTTTTCTAATATACATGTAAATAATACTGAAAGAAAGTTTATTAACTGTGATGTGTTTAGAGGTATACCTGTGCAGCAATTCTATTCGTTAACACCGACAAAGAAGTCATATACCAGAAGCACGGATGAATTGTACGTTTCAGCATTAATGTACATTCTTTTTATTTCTCTATTTTCCTTTATTTTATACTTTTCCACGGCTATCTATCAATATGTGCTACCCCTCCCTGAAACGTTAACGGCGAATCGTGAACCTCCAATCTGCAACGATTTACTTCCACGGCTTTTAAAGATATGGCTACATCAGAAATAATAACATTTCCATTACGTTCATACTATTTTTCATAGGATACAGAGTCCAAACAAAATTGATTTGTCCAAACAACAAATCGAATCAAAATTTCCAGCAGAGCATCCATACACATCGCATATTTCAAGTGCGAATATTTTTCCTTCGTTTGGATCGGCCACTGAGAATAAAAGCCAAGAAAATGTTGAGAGAGAAGAAAATAGCTATAATCCAATACTAAAGAACGCTTCTCCGTTATCTGCTAAAGAACCGGCAGCACCTTATGATGTGGAATTGATAAGCAAAGCGAGAGGATCTTTTGGAAGACATGAAGTATTGAGGATACCTTTGAATACGCAGAGGAAACCTATGACCTGGCCAGGAGGACCTTCGTATTATCAGGTATTTAAGAACATTTTGGCTAAATGTAAATGTTACCATATATGTTTCCACTAATAAGCCATACAGACGTTAGTCCGATATAACTTATTATATGTATATATAAGCTTTTCTTTTTTTAAAACACAATGAGGTAAAAATTAGTTTGATGATTACCTTTAGTCTGCATCACAGGCATTACAGCATCGGATGCAAACTAAAGATATGCATATCTAGAGCGCAAAATAAATAATTTTCACATCTGCAAAGATCGCTTATCGCTCTTAAAAACTTTTAATTTTTACATTCAGATTGTCAAAGGTGGAAATCGAGAAAAGCAAGTGTATTATCCAACGCCAACAAGGTTGATCAACGAATCAACTGTTGGATTGTCTGATGAAACTGTGAAAGCTCTGAAGGACCTGCATCTCTCGCGATGGGAAACCACTTATCAAAAGGCATACAATAAAACTCCTGTCAAATATATTAATCTAGACAGCGAAGAAACGTTAAAATTAATAACATCTGGTCCAAATTCAAGGGTAGATATTTTTGTTTTGTTTTATCTTGTACATAGTAGCGCAGCAGATGCAATGATACCTTCTGGTATGCAAGTGACGAAATGAAATATCATTTTGCGTGTTTTGTAAAGACTATTGAAATATGTTACCCATAGTGTTTTTATTTTTTTCAAATCAGTGTATATAACTTACTTTAGTGTGAAAATTTCTCAAAAATTTAACGCTGTAGAACAACCCTTAATTTACCCTATTCGGTTCGGGTTATTCCCTCTTAAAGTATTTGGATAAATGAAAATTATTGACCTTCCCTCAATACATCAGATAATATTGTCCCGTTGTTAGTATCATTAGGAGTTAAGACTTACTGGGAATGGCTGTGTAAAATTCTTGACACGTGACGTCACAGCCAAAAAGTCAAATCTTTTGCTACCATTTTGTTCCTTTTCTGAAATACTACAGCTCTTTCATGTTATATTTTGTTGAATTAACACCAGTCATTGGGGAGGACTGTGGGGAGAAACTAAAAGCTCAAATGGGATACCCAATCGGATAATATTAACGTCATGCTTACACAATTACTATTTTATCCATTCCTATCTACCTTTTAATTCTTTTTTAATTTTAAATCCAGGTTCCTAAGTCCCTCATGACTGACGCATTCAATCCAACCGACAATGCTAGAACTGTTGAAGAGATATCGAAAGAGACTGATTGGCAGAACAAGATGGTGCATTTCGAAAACATAAACACCGATAAAGAACATAATACGGCGGAGGACGAAAACGAAGAAGAAGAAGAAGAAGCAGAAGAGAACGAAGAAGAAAAACAAAAGAAGAAGGAAGAAGCTAAAATAGAGAAATCAATGCGTACGTTTCCTCGTCCAGCAATTAAACTAACGCGACCTTTTACTACACTGGATACTAGCAGAACCTCGAATAACGAAAAAGAGAATGCTAACAGACCAGTAAAATCAGCTTATGTTCGCTCGACGGATTCCAGCGATTTAAACACTGTCAAACAGAGCTGGTCTAAGTCTGATTTTACGAGGAAATTTAATTCCAGATACTATAATGATGATTATACAGACTTGTATGAGCGGCGGTTTGGATATAACCCGCGACGTAGTTTCGTTCCAGAGGCAGGAAATGCTCCATCTTATGTATTTCATTAGTTTACTTGAAAAAGTCAACAAAGTTATTGGTCTTCTGCAAGTAAACCTAAGTTTAATTTCGATCTATTTTACGCCGGCTGTTTTCAAAGTATTAAAGGAATGGCCTTGAGAATAATGCATACATGATGTAAGATATGTTAAATATGAGTAGCTAGGTTTTGAAATGAATCTTTAAATCTCAATTTACTATGTTTATATGCAACGACTCACCTCTGCTTTGCAAACAATGAGACCAGTCTTTATGCAACAAATAGGTAATTTAACCATTCACCTACTTTCAAAGTTCTGTATGATTTAGTGACAAAATAGGTCTTATAAGTGAAGACATTTTTAGTTTGATAATGCTAAGGTAGAAACACCATTAAAAAATTCCAAAAAAATTGTTTAGCTGTTATTACACAAACAATTTCAAAGAGATTTTTTATTATACTGGGATGGATGCCGCAATTGGCCTCTTTCCGTTGCCAACTACACAACTGCACAATCCGACTCCATCTCACTTTGCTTTGCTTGACTAATTATAAGTTCAAGACTTTCACTTTTAAAACATTTTACCAAGGAGGTTACCAATTTTTCACTTGTTGCTTTAGTTACTGGTTGCTAAACTAACAATATTTTTCAAATCTGTTGTATGACCCTTGTTACCTCTTAACACGCTATTAGTTCACAACAAAAAATTTCAAAAGCATTTCTTTTTTTTTGACAGATTTCGTAATCTTCAGGGGTTTTTACCTTAGGACGAATTTATATGTGATATATATGTGATTATAATGTTAATTGTTGGTAGTTATGTCTAGGAATATAACTAACACAGAGAACATAATCGTAAAGTTCAGTGCCCATTGTACAATTTTTCATGCGAAATCAAATAGGCTGCGTTGAGCGCAGACAAAGAAAATTACACCGGGTTGAATGCATACATTCTTTAGTCTTGTAGCAAACAAAATGCTTAGCTTCCATCCCGATATAAAACGAGTTGAGGGTATTAATGAGAAATACAGTGGATTAAGATTAAGATTAAGGCCACTGAATGTCTTCATGGACTCATGTAAGAGATACCAAACAAAAACATACAGCATGGTAATTTGAATTTTTAAAAAAAGAGTACCCTCATATCTATAACTAGTATATCTTTTTAAAAATCTTGATCGATTTTTAGGATTTCGACTTCCACTAATTATGCATGACAGCATCCAGTAGCTGAAAGTAAGGTGTTTCATTTAGCAGTTTTGCTAAAGTATATAGGGTTATAATTGTTTTCAACCATCCAGTTTGGCGTTTCAAACATTTTACACTTGCATTTTAATCTTGAGTTACTACCCAGCCGGCACAAAGACGTCTTAAAAACGTCTAAAAGACGCATGCCACGACGTCTAAAAAACGTCTAAATCTGATCTATTTTGTCCGCTTTTAAGACGTCTTTCGCAAGACGTCTGTTAGACGTCGACTGAAAGACGTTTGGAAGACATCTTGATTAAACGTTTTCAAAACGTCTTGTAATAGACGTACTTAAGACGTCTGAAAAGCGGACAAAATAGACTAGATTTATACGTTTGGTAGACGTCTTTGTTAAACCGTTTTAAAGACGTCTTGCAGTGAACGTCTTTTAGACGTTAAAACATAACCAGTTGCTAACTTGTTTTTAAGCATGTTGTAGACAAATACGAATACTAAGTTACAATAAATATATATTCATTTTACAATTTACAATAAAAACTATATATATTCTTTATATCAAAAATAACCATTTTTTTTTTTTAAAAAAATGCCAAAATTTAAAAAATTTAAGAAAACTGTAGGCTTCAAAATGGTTTGTATTCAGGATGATAAAGAAATGAAGAACCGGGTTGTACAATATAATTTTTAAGAACCTTTTTATAACAAACTGTTAACATGTCACAAGTAACATGGTTGTGTAGGAAAAAAACATTAGCTAAGTCAAGAGTGGAGTCAAAGAATAATCGCAATAAATAACCAAGGTATAAACATTACTTAAACTTGAACTTTAATCTGTGTTTACGATTTACATTCATTTTATTCTTGCCCATGCATTGACATCACATTAACTTCTCAAATACATATTCTTCGTTTAGTTTGCGTTTCAGTATTTCTCGATATTTCGTTCTGTATCTGTAAAACAATAAACAATTCTTCTAATCTTCAACGAGCATAGAATATTATGCACAACATAAAATCTCAATCAAAAATCTAAAAACGAAAAATATAACTGTCCGAATCTGAAGAGATTTATTTTAAAACTCCAAAAATATCACGATAAAAATTGTATACAAACCTACCGAAAATGTACAGTCGATTCCTTTAAAGCCTTGTTGTTGTCGCTTGAATCACAAAAACATTGAAAATGTGTATTAGGGGGTCAAAAAATAAAGTTAATAAAGTATTCTTAGACAAGCTTTAAAATTATATTTTACAAAAATAAATTTAAACTAAAGAATATAAGGTTTATATTCAGTGCAGTGATTTTTGTTTAATTTTATTTCAAAATTGAATAAAAAAAACAGATATCTCTAGGTTAAACCCCCGTCCAATTTTTAAGCACAGCACATCGAACAAAGAATTCTTGTTCGAAATTGATCTAAAAGACGTCTTACAAAAGACATCTATTGCTATACCTCTTTTAGACGTCTAATAAACGTCTTTTTAAATACCTTTTTAATTCCGTCTTTTATAAAGCCAAGAAAAGACGTCTTTGAGACGTCGTAACTAAACGCGATATAACTAGACGTCTAAAAGAGGTTTGAAAGACGGCTAACAGCAACGTGTCTTTCAAAGACGTAAAATAGACTTAATTTAAACGTCTTATAGACGTCTTGTGCCGGCTGGGATAATTACGATTGATAACAGCAGTGTTTTGTTTTAGCGCTACTTGATGATGTCATAATTTACGCAATTAATGATACACTAGTCGTTAGCCCGTGGAAAAATCCATGGGTTCGCCCGTCCTTTTTATACCGCATTGCGTGCGTCTCGCTACTTGCGCAGCTAAGCTACCATTTTCGTGACAGGCGGACAGACATATACGGGTATTATAATATAGATGTGCCACATGGTGTATAAATATACCTGTGTACGAGTACTCAGCTCGGTGTCACAATTAATTTGTAAACGTTTGTAAACTTGGTAGAATGTCATCTTTCCAAAAAGCGTTATTGCAGATGTAGGCATTGCGGACAATGACAAAGATGATGATGCTAACGACCTTGGTGTTTCAGTTGCTTGAAGTTTAAGAAGCCATAACATTTGTTTTCATAAAAATTTTAACGTTAAAACATTTACATTGTATTCATGTCAATTTTGGGTTTGGACGTATTGCTTATCTTTTGAAATAAATATTGAAAACGTTTCTTCAGACAAAACATGTAGTGACTTCTGTTTATTTTTAACTAGTCGATAAGGCCCGTGGAAAAATCCACTTAGGCAAAAGGCCATTAAAAATAGGTTGCTTTAGATGTTTTGCTGACGTCAGCAGTGCATATACAAAAAAAAATGTTCTTAAAATCTTACACAAAATGTCAAATGTCAAATCTTACACAAAATAAAAAAAGAACAGCTTGCAAGGTGCAAAATCTAGTTGATAAAAAGTTACAACAACGACACTCACAACATAGACACTCACAACACCAATACTCACAAAACCGACAGTAAGAACACCGACAGTTACAACACCGACAGTCACAACATGGATAATAACAATGTCAGAAATAACGTATCTCAAATATGTACATCTTATAAGTGATTATGTTGAAAACTCTCAGTATTTTATTCGGAAATGTCAAAAAGTTGGCCTGCAAGAGTTAGCACAAATCAACAAAAATAAGTTCTTTACATATTTTAAATATTGTCTTTCCCTTAAAAGCTTATACAAAAATATGAAAAAGCCATAGTTTAGAACACATCAAATTTAAATCTACAAAAATCAGTCATTTAAGTTGCATACCATTCTCTCCCACAAAAATTTAGACAAAATGTAAAAATCAACCGGTTAAGAACACAAAAGATTTTCTTTTTTAGTATGATGATCCGTACTGCCCTTTACCAACAATTTTGAACCTAAATGTCAAAAAATCAATAAGCAAAGAATAAACTTGAATAAAAAAAGATCATTATTTTGGAAACATTGTATATATACGGTTCGCAAACAAAAGTTTACACAAAATGTAAAACAGATTGGTTTTTGAGAAACACATCTAAATCAACAAAAATAATTTCATTCAGCATGTCGTATATTGCCATTACCCATCAATCTTCCACAAAAAGGTTATGAAACACATCAAAATTTAGTCATTTCATTGCATATAGTCATCACCCATTAGATTACAAAATCAGAAACAAAACAATAAAAAATAACTTAACACACACACTTTAAATTCTATAAAATTCGTTCCACTTGTCATAGTGCATGTGGTCCCCCTTGTAAAGTTCACAGGTAAAATGTGAAAAAAATTATATATATTCTATGGGCATAAAAATACATCCTACTATCCTGCAAAAGTTCAAGTCTTTGAAAGATTTTGTAGGTAGCTAGCTAGCTTGTTACATCATAATTCGTGCTCATAAAAGAAGAGAAGTTTGGAAACTATAGTAGCTAGCTATAGATAATTAAAAAAGAGGAATAACAACAGAAGTCATAGGTTAGAGCTAGCCATGGGATGGGGAGGTGGACTTGGAGGCTAACATTAGCTAGCTAGCAGTAGCTAAGACACCCAGTTAAATATACTTAAACTGGGAACACTTAGCTAAAACTAAAGCTAGCTATTTATGCTTAGTAAAACACATATAAAGAGAAGCAATACAGTTCAACAAACCAAAGTTTTCCGTTTGTTAGTCAGCTAACAGCTTTATGTAGCATTTTGAATTTTAGGACAATACATTAGTTACGCGCCAGTGCATCATGAATTATGCAAAAAAACGTAAACAAATATGGCTACATACGCGGTAAAATATAAAACTGAGGCTTTTCCTGGAAAATGCGAGTCTGCTTGCTCCAGCGACATAAAAACCAAACAAACGTCTAAAAATATCAAAGTTCTTACTATTTGTGACTTCAAATCCACTTCAAACTCTAGCCTCTGTTTTCTACTTCTAACTTTACTTCACATCTAGCTCCACTTCTCACTTCACTTTTCTACTTCTTCACTTGGTCTCTTTTCTTTTTAAATATATAGCTATGCTTTTTTGAACCACTTTTTTTCCTTTTTTTCAAGGTAAAGGGATCGTTCTTCTGTGCTTTTTTTTGGTGGCCTTTATTTTCTACCTCTAACTTTACTTTACTTCTAGCTCCACGTAGCTCCACTTCTCACTTCCAACTTCACTTTTCTACTTCTTCACTTGGACTTTTTTCTTTTTAAATATGCTTTTTTGAACCACTTATTTTACTTTTTTCAAGATCGTTCTTTTGTGGGTTTTTTTGGTGGCTAGAGGACACCATTTTTCAAAAGTTAGCCGTTAAATTTATTTCAGCAAATCAAATTGAGTCATTTTCATCACGTGATGTAAACAAAGTAAACCCGCTAGCAAAATGGACATAATTTTTTCGGCAACTTCAAAGAAAATTTCGGCGACATAAAAGGAAAATGACGATATCCACCATGACCGTCACATACACTCCGTATTATTATAAGAGATCTACTTGCGATGGAGCAGGGCCACCCTTGACTATGGGCTAGCTTTTTAAACTGTATCCAAGAATTTTGAACCATTGAATGAAAATTTATAAACTGTGCGAGAAAATTGTTCAACATTTCGAGAATTACTGAAACAAGCTACTGTTTTAATATTTTAAGTACATGAAGAAAAAATTTTAATTTTTGTTCCCAGTATTTTCCAATTCTAGTATATCATCTCAGTATATTCCGACAAAGAGAATTAATTTTTTCAGTCGGAAATTCTATCCGTCGGTTTTGTTTGGGAAGGAGACTCATAAAGCGGGGTATCGGCAACAAAAGATGTACACGAAACAAAAGTTGGCGCCACATTTTGAAAATAAAAGTTTCCCCAACGAAGAAAAATGTAAAGAAAAAAATAAAAATAAGAAAATTACGCAACAAAAAAATACAGCTCTTTTTCTCTACGTTGCTGTTAGCTATGTTACAAGGCGAGAAGGTAAATAGATGAAAAAATTCGCACTTTAAAATGTCATATGTAAAAGAAAAAAAAGTTCAGAAAACTTTTTTATTGGGAAACTTTACTCCTCCTGACGTGATTCATCAAAAACAACTGACGAAAATGTAAAAGAAAATCTTTGATACATACTTCTTCAACCGCCGTTGCTGCAATCTCTTCTGAATGGGCTTGTGAAAATCCTGGTGTCAATCCATTTTCTTTACAATACCGTTTTATTAACTTTACGGAATAACCTCTTTCTCCTGGATACCGCGATTGCAAAATGCTGCTTTTCTCTTCCTAAGTTTTTTTGAGAGAAATAGAAAAGGATTTCTTCTGGAAAAATTCTCCGCTGTAAGCCAACAACATTTTACTGAATTTTATGAAGCACACAACACTTCTCGTCAATGGGACTGATAGGCCAGAAATATCACATGATTTGTTACCTAATAAAAAATTGAATTTGATTTCAATTTTTAATTTAAAACGAAAGTCAAAATTTGATTTGATTTTCAAGTTTCAATTTTTAATTGAAAACAAAAATTTAAAAAATGATATAGAATTATAGGATTTTTAGCTCTAAATGACCTTGGGATTGTCGCGCAAATAAACATCTGTGAACGTGAGCGCACTTTTTTGCTAAAAATTGAAGTTCCTTTTAATCGTGTTTTGTTTTGAAAACGAAAAATAAAAATAAAAATTGAGTTGATATTTGTTTCTTGTATTGAATCAAAAATGAAAAATTGGGGGAGAAAAGGAAATTTATTTTATTTTCAAAATTGAATGTTCCTTTTAGGTCAGGGATTCTTAATGATAACATGCCGTCTGTTACGAAATTGAATCTATTTACTATTGCGTTGTCTGCAATAATTTTAAACTATTTTCAATTCCTTAAATTATACTTGTTACTAAGGCTCAATCCAAACCCGCCTATGGGTTTTTTATGTCAAGTTAAAACGCTGTGACTATTCTGGTTATGATATTATAATTAAAGGCAATATTATGTGTCACTAATCTTTTTTGCTGAGTACAAATTGATTGCGTTACATATTACAAATTTATCAAATCCATTAATGGTGGAGCCGCTATATGGCGTCAAATGTTGTTGGTGTGGAAGCCATTGTCTTGCCTCTGTGCGAGCGAGAGTGTAGTTTTGCACACGATAGAAAAGTGAAATGAGTACCTGTCTGAGAATTACCTACTCCCGTTATGAATGCAGCTAAAATATGTTAAGTCGTGAAATATGGAGGATAACTTAATTTTTTAGTTCGTTGTTTGCTTATTTATATTCCACAGAAAGCAGGATATCTATTAGCGAATTCTATGATGAATTTTGTTTCGGCTTCGCGTTTGTTTAGAATTTAGGCTACCATTTTTCTTGACGATGAATCTGTATATCGCCGTGCTTATGTCATCACTTTTCTGTGACGTCATCCAAATCTTAAAACTTGTCTACTTTACCACTATCCCAGTGGGCACTTCAACGTTGAATCATCGTTGAAAAGACGTTGCATGTTACGATGAATAGACGTTGATTTTGCGTTGAAAATGAAAGTTTTTTTGACGTCTTTTTCCGACGTCTTTTCAACGTCAGACAAAAACGTCTTTTCAACGTTGAAGCAACGTCTCGCAACGTCTAATCAACTTGTTTTTATGGTGGTTAGAAATGTTCTCGCGACTGTTATTCAACTTCTTTTCAACTTTAAAACAACGTCTTGCAACGTCTTATCAACGTCGTTTCTAAGTTGCTTAGAAACGTTCTCGCAACCGTTATTCAACTTCTTTTCAACGTTGAAACAACGTTTTACAACGTATAATCAACGTCGTTTCTATGTTGTTTAGAAATGTTTTCACAATCGTTATTCAATTAATATGTAAACTTCGCGTTTGTTTAGATTTTAAGGTACCATTTTTCTTGACGAGGAAAATCTGTATATCGTGGTAAAATCCAAAAAAATAGGTAATCGGAATAATCACGTGACCAACATTCTCAAACAGATTCTACTCAACGAAATAAAGTTGTCTTTTAAGTTTCAAGTCCTAATTATAGTCCTAACGAAAGTTATTATATTTTCCCGATTATAAGGATTTCATAGAGATTTTTAAGTGTAGTTTCGAGAAATAGCCAATATTTAAAGCTCTGAGAGGTATGGGACCTAAATATTTGGCATAGAAGTGCCTAATAGGAAAATATAAAAACTGAGTAAGTATCATAACTATGCAGCATGCAGCATAGCAAAAAAAGAGTTATTAAAAAAGAACCCGCAGGGGGGAGGGGCGGTATCCCCCCCCGGACCGAATAGGGTTAAAGTCCGGAGCTATTATCTACTAGTTTAAGAAACAATTTTTAAATACAGTATTTGTGAGATAGATTGTGATAAATTTGAAAATAAAAATGAAGAATGTGGTTGCGATACTTCATAGCATGTGAAATAAAACAGTGGAAATTTTTGGAAAACGTCAAAACAATACGCTTCGTCATTTATTTACAGTGTTCTTCTATTTCTAAAATTTAATTATATATATAAAAAAGGAAAAAAAAGAATTTTATCGTTACAACCAAAAAATAGGCTGACTGTTATCTTTACTTACATACACATTAACTGGTCGGAAACATCTCTCAAAAAAAATATGTACAAAATAATGTAATTAGTTTTGAAAATTCTGCTGCCAAAAAAAAAAGTCAATATCAGTGCCGTAGCAGACATGGAATGTTCTTTTTGAGCCCAAGGCTCCCTGACACTTTTTTTTGGGGGGAGGGCGTTTGCTGCTGCCCCCTTGAAGACTTTTCTGTAAAAAAAATACAAAAGATACTTGTCACGTGGCTGGTAAACATGCTGGGCGTTAAATGCTAGTTGCGCACTACCTCAAATATCTGAATCAAACCTTCGTATGTGGCTAAAAAGACAATTTTAAACTCGGAACTAAAGATCAAGTATAGTCATCAAACCGTTTATCCGTTTGAACTAAAACACCGTCGCTTTCGAATAAAAACATTACGTTATTTCTAAAAATAGCAGATTTGCTTGTAAATATTTCTTAACGATGATGTTTGACGTTTGGATATCTCAGGCTTGATTCTCTGACCTAAAAGTAAATAAGAAACAGTTGTTCCAAAAGCTGTACAGTCGATTGATTGATGTATGGTCGTTATCCAAAGGTGACAGTCGACCTGGTCCGCTCCTTTTTAACAGACTAAAGCTAAAATCACACTGGAAACGCAATTTTCTGCAGCGCGGAACTTTTGTTTCGTTTATTTTTGTATACAACAGAAAAAAGAACACGTGATTTCGGAATAGCAATGCAATATGCTCATAGCAGTATGCTTCAAACTGAAAGTGAATGTATTTCATTTTGCGGCTGCTAAATAATGTCAAAACGCGCCGCGACGCAAAACTTACTTTTTCGTGTGAATTTAACTTTAATGATAAAGGTTTCATTAAATAATTTCCAAGATTGTTAAATACACGAATATGCTATTGGCTGAAAACACACGTGGTCACAACAGATGTAGCTACTTACTTGAATGGTTTCTCCTCCGTAACCAAGGTAACTCTTATTATGGACCGTATCGTGAGCATTGTTGTTGTTGTTGATGTTATGATTATGGCTGTCTTTGAGACCGTGACTTTTCTAAATTTAAGTTACATTCATTTGAAGAAAATTGAAAACATTATTTGGTCATTCTACTTGAGAAAACGTATTAACATATTTCATTTATATCAGCATATAACCATATGCTGATTTTTTTAAATTTGCTTCTGATAAGTAGTTATTTTTTCTTTTCAGAATATTTTTTTATGTTTTGTAAAAATAATTACCTCTGTGTTAAAATTAAACGACTTTTGCTGTGTTGGACTGACTGGAGAAACACCTTGGACGGACGCCAACCTGAAAGAAAATGAGATTGTACCCTATACTGCCCATATATCAGAGATATTATCCCACACCACATCCCTCCTAGTACACATTTTTCCTGCAGGAAGTTTTTAATTATTTTCACAGATAAAAGTTATTTGAAAACGGGTGTTATGGTGTCTTTGGATCACAATTTGCAATCAGTGAGAGTAAGCCCTTTGTAAGGTTCTATAAATTATATTTTGTTAGTTTGAATAATAACAGAATGATTTTTCCATCTTTGATATTGTTCATAACTTACTTTTGTAGTGTGAATAACGTTTCAGACAATGCTTTACATCGAACGATCAATTTCTCCAGCTTGTCTGGTTCCTCCTTTAAAAAGCTAAACAGAAGACGAATGGTCACTACATTCCGCTCAGTAAACATCAAAATCGCAACATAAGAAAATTTTAAAAAGTGAGGTTATTGTTCTTTTATTTTCTTTCAGTTAATAAAGAAAAACAGCTTGGAAGGGAAAGTTAAAATTCATAGAAGATCACTAAGTTAATAATATGTAATTTTAGTAGCTATCCTTACATTTCCTCATTTTTGATAATATCACTTTCGGCAGCCATAACGACTTTAAGCATGTCATGTAGTCCATGATATCGATCTAAATGGAGACGGGAAAAATGCTGTAGTTATATACGTCGAGACAAAGGTTCTTTTAACTAAATGGAAATTGTTAAATAGCATATCGTTTCTGTCTACTATCATGGCCAAAATATGGAGGACGGCTAATTTTGAATTTTTGCCGCCACAAGTGATGACATTGGTTGTTTCTATATTAGAGTCGCCCATTTTGAACTTATGAAACTTCACTTGACAAAGTTGGAAGAGGAGTTAACACTTCGTATTTTAGCTTATTTCTCTTAAATACATACTCTCAAAACCCCGCATTGCGCAACATTAGTGGTTCACGACATAAATTATTTCGTTGTGCGGGCACGCTAGAGAATGCCACTAGCAACACTCTTTCTATGGCATACATGTATGCAAAAATAGTGAATTTGCATTGACCATTTGAACCTTTTGGCCGTGTTTGTAAAATGGTGAAAAAACTGCCTTTGTTGCATTAATTTTGTCCACGATTTCAACTAACATAATCTCTGTGGCAAAATAGATAAATGTTCAATAAAAGGTTTAATACAGCTGTATAACTATTTGTTGAAGCAATTTAATTTTGTCCACGATTTCAACTAACATAATCTCTGTGGCAAAATAGATAACTATTCAATAAAAGGTTTAATACAGCTATATAACTATTTATTGAAGCAATTTAATTTTGTCCACGATTTCAACTAACATAATCTCTGTGGCAAAATAGATAAATGTTCAATAAAAGGTTTAATACAGCTGTATAACTATTTATTGAAGCAATTCGATTGGATTAAGATAGTAGATGTGTTGGAAATGAAAAAATAATTACACGGGTTCTTTGCAATGCACCCCCCTGTTAATACGGAAACAATGCTAAGTATGTAAACATGATTATTGTGTACAAAATGACGTAAAGATATGAATGACTTATTACTTTTGATTTCAGCCAGTCCTTTTGTCACGGTAGTCAGTTCATCATGCATATTTTCGAGTAGTTCTGGATCATCTACTCTTTTCTTGTTGACAACATCTATTCGAATCATTTCCATACTTCCTTCTAGCGATCTAAGAATAATAAGAATGGGAAGTAAAATTTTGAGATAAAAATGCCTAAGCACGTCAAAAAAAGCCTAATTTAAATATCAGGCTTAGAGGTATATTTTACGTTTTTAAAGGGATCACAGATAAGCTCTTGACTATATTGAATTTCAAACTTAATTATTTATGTCAACTTAGGAAAAACCTGAAATTACTCTCGTAAAGGAAATGTGCCCCCAATCTCTTTTTTCAGCACATATAAACATCATTCATGTGTAAAAAAACTGATATAATTTGATAGAAAACTTTAGTTACAACGTCAAATTTTATTTATTTGAATAACTGAAAGAACGTGTAATTTATGGTAATGTTAGTGTCAATGATAAGCAGAGAGGTATGTTTTGTTCTGACCGCGTTTAAACACATGGGTGTGACAAAAATGTGGGATAACTGATCATTGTCAAAATAAACAGATATTGTGATATTTTACACCGTGAAGGAAACGCACACACAAAATAATCAAGTTAGCATTAAGAAACATACTGCAGGCGCGATTCGGTATCAGTCATTTTATTTCCATATTGTAGTTGATCAGTAGTAAGGCGATGTCTCCTTTCACGAACTGGGTGTTCTTTTGCTAAAAAATAATGAACGATATTTGATACAATGGATTTAATTAACAACCAATATTTTTAAGCATTTGATAATTCACTAAAACATTTGTCTGTCCAGTTTCCTTTGGAGGTGAATATTGTTGTACACGTTTGGCATAGTTTCATAATTGAATAGAATGTTGACTTTTAATTAGCAAAAAATTAAAAGCTACTAACCAAAAATGAAGTTATTGTTTAAGTCCAATTTCTGCTGCAAATGTTCATCAACTCTAGCTGCTTTCTTCCGAAACTCCAGTAACTTCTTTTGAAGGTCAGCTTTAAAGTTTCTTGCATTATCTGCCTGGAATTTACGAAGACTTTGCAAATCAGTTTTTAAAACTTTAAGTTTATTTTGTACAATCCTAGCAGTCGACTCCAGTTCAAAGAAATCCGGCGTTGTTACTGATGGCGGTTTCCATGTGTCGCCGGTTTGTTTTCTAGATGGAGTACTGCTTCGCGCGGTGTCTACGAATACATCTCCATCTGTGCTGTCCATGGAGGCATTGAACGTAGTAACGGTATGTGAATGCGTTGGTACTTCGCGTACTACTTTGTTGACTGTGGCATACACAGGTGAGGCGTCATCCGAGCTTAAAGAAGTAGCTCTGGTATCCTGATGAGTTGTGGGGATGGGTTGATGATGGTGAGCTGGCATAGATGCTACACGTGTGCGATGCATGTCTGAAAAATAGAAAATAACAAATATTTAACCACATAAGGAAGTAATATACTTATATAGTAACAAAAAACACGAAAGAACACTATATACCTTTAGTTTTTTATTACTAAAACGTTACTAACTGTTTTTTGTTTCACAATAAAAAAACCATCAACCAGAATTAAACAAATGCACTAACAAGTAAAAACTGTTTATACTATCACAAAACTTTCCTGTTGAAAACTTTTAATGAAACGAAAATACTCGTCCGCCTTCTCACAGCAGAAAGAATAACAAACAAACCAAAATTGCATGCAAACAAGAAAACAACGAGTTAACATCCAATATTGACACTCTACGTTTCAAAACAATTTATTCATCAAAGAAAACAATAAATAGCCGTCGTTGTTTGCGCATTGCTTAGCAACCATGCCGATTTTATCGCGATAAATCAGTGAAGAGCCGATTATAACAAAAGATAAGAGATTTGCTCGATTAAGTTTTTTATTTGTGTTTTGTTATTAGCTTTCGAAAGCTGTCTGATTTTTTTATTGCTTCGTGATATATGAGTAAGTTCGCCTTGAACGGTATTTATTTTGTAGTAAAAAGCATGTTTGTTAACGATAGCTACAGCTGTTTACTCAATCTCTGTAGCCAACTAAAAAAAGATAACTAAATTGCTCATTATGTAATACAAAGTAGATAAAATAATTATTTGTCCCTCGTTGGTTAAGGTGATGTAACACTAAAAAGGGAAAAGTATGGAATCCACATCTATAAACAAACATATCAACCATACAAAACAAAAAACAAAAAGAAAGAACAAAAAAATAGAGAAATAAAGAAATTGACTTGACCGACCTTCTTCTATTGGTTCGTTCATGTTATGCTTCATTGAATTTGTGACAGTTATACTTGACTTGCTCTCAGTACTTGTGTTTGAGTTTCGCCTACTGCTTTGTAATGAAGATCCTCGACTCGAGGTACGTGTTGATTGTGCTTTAACCTCCTCTTCTAAGTCCACTAATTGACTCAACAAATCATGCGCAATCTGTTCCGAGTAACCCTCTGGTATATCGGACTGATTATTTTTAAGTTCTACTGTTTCATTTATATTTCGTGGTGTATTTGCTGGTGTATTGCGTGGTGTATTTGCTGAGAGGCTTGCCGTTTTTGTTGTAACACCAACTGATTTAATATCAGCATTCTTTTCTTTTGGCATTGTATTTGAATATTCCAAGTAGTGCTGTCTCTTTGCCGGAGAAATGAAACCTTCTGTAACATGTGGGCCATTGGTCTGTAAAGTGTTATTGATTGCTGGTCTTGTTTCTATGTATTTGGGTTCTTGTTTTCGTCCATTTACAGTCACTTTGACTGCAGATCTGGCATTAATTGTTTTAGCTGAACCGGGGGGATTGTTGTCTGAAGTTAGGGTGTTTCGATCACTTTCTTGTTGCGCCATAATGATGGCTGTTGGTTGAAAATATTTCGGATGAGAAGACTAAAATAAAACAAAAAATGTAATAAAGAGAGAAAAAGGTTGCATTATTTACCTGACAAAAAGGGTTTTCAAGGGAAATTTGTTTGCAGAATCAATTGGAATTCATTACAACCTTTCGTACGACTATGCGTTTCATAACCACTGCGAGTGTAGTAAAAATATAAGAACATTTATATAAGACAATTTCTGGGTAAACATGTGAAAAAAACTACACCTGCTAAAGCCTGAAATTTTCATTTTGATCGCGAAATGAAAATCCATGTAAGGTTGCCTGAGTCGAACTATTTTCAATTTTATTGTCCAAATCGATATTTGAAAACAACTATTTTTTTCGAACTATTTTAACCGAAGGTTCAAGTTATTAGGGTATAATGTCATCAGGGCACATTGAGCAACCAACCTGATTACTTTGTCAAACCGACATAGAAACAGTTAACATCTTGCTGTGATCAAAAAATGAGATAGCCTTAACAATGCAATAACCTTTATTACGGATGCCATTTCTCCTGGTAAAGTACAAATGTTATACACACATCCGCTCTTACTTCCGAGGATATTAACAAACTATTCTTTGTTTACATTGTAGCCAAAGGGATGTCAAGGAAATTTGAAGAACGTGCGCTCGTTAAACTAACATATTGAGAGTATCTGAATATTTTTACCATGCGCCTGTGTTGACATCCATGACATTTTTGATCTTTTGATGAGAAAAAAATCGTTTTCGAATTTAAAAGGATACCGACCATATCCTGGTAACGTAAAAGTTTATCTGTTTAGTTGCGTTTTTAAAAACTCATTTGGAAATGACGTTGACAGTTTTCTACAAATCATTTTAATATTTTAGTCAATAGAGAAGCTTAAATTGACTGACAATTGTCTCTTTCTTGTTAATGATAACATTTTCTCAGCTGCTAAAGACATTTTATCTCAGATTCTCTGAAAAATGTAGAACAGTTTAGTATAGCAAAAATGTACGTTTCACTTTATAGCTTCTTCGAAGAAAGGAGAAAGTTGACGTTGTTTTGACATTTTCCTGGAAAAGCGAAAAATGTTCCTTTGTGTAACGTGTGAAATTCTGCTTATTGTTGCATCTACAATATTAAATATTGACTGTACGCGCTTGATTAAAATTTGACAACAAAATGTATACCGAAGTTTGTCGAATTCTTGATTAGTGTTTAACAGCACTAGTTCATTACACTTTTCGCACGCTTCAATAAGGTTGACATTTTAAATTTGTTTAGTTGAAGAAAAATATTAAAATTAAGAAGTGACACATGTCATCGCGCAACTATCCATATATCTATCTTTTTCATCTGGCAAATAAACCCAGAACTTGGATAGGATAAAGGGCGTTCTGTCCGCAATAAATCCTAATGTCTGTAATGTCAAAACGATGCACTCACCTTCCTTGCAATGTTTTCTGTTGTATGCTGCAAGTTATCAATTAAATTTTGGTTAATCTTGCCAGGATTTTTAATGTCCACACATTCTTGCAGTACTGCAGCGTGGTGTTTATCTTCTTCGCTCAAAGCTGTACGTAGAAGTTCGCTTAAGTCTTCAAGTTGATCTTGTACAGTCATAGATCTACAAGCAGAGCAAAGAAATTAAGTAAAACGTACAGCTACCTTAAAGATCTTAAAACACAGATTATCTTAAGTGACACGTTGTATTACTTCATAACATAGTTAGGTAACGCCATAAGTTCACGAAATTTATGCGATTTCACCGTAATCACCGGAATAAATACCGGACAAAAGGAAAACGCGACCTTTACTGAGGTCGCTTAAAATGGCGAAAAGGTTAAAAACGCAATATAGAAATTATTTCACATGAACAACGCTTTATATTTTTATCATTTTAAAAATAATAAAAAATGAGATCTTCGAGAAGTTATGTATATTTTACTATTATTGCCTAAGCAATTTCGATAAAGAAAACTAGAACAAAGAAAATTAACTTTTATTGAATACATACTGGGCCGGGACATAATCAATTTTCTTTGGTGGAATATGCTTCACTTGTGTGTAGGTATCATCCGTGTTTACGACTCCCATTCGGTTACCTTCCACGACCATATCAGGTACAGGGTCAATTCTATGAGTCGGACGTGTGACCCCGTTGTCAGATTTCACAGATGAACCAGAAGTATCTCTTCGGATTCTTGGTGCAGTTAACTGGTAGTCTTGTAGTGATTCAGCGTATTCTTTATCTCTACCTTTTGTGGGTAAAGTCTGTGTTCTGTACGCGTATGCGCTGGCTTCTGATCGGGAGTCCGAGATAATGTCATGCTCTTGTATTTTGAGGAACGACCGATTGACAACCTCGCTATAATATATAATTTTTGTATGTGATAAAAATATTTTTAGCGAAACAGCAAAGCGCATAAAATAAAAATAAGATTAACGAATCGATCATAAGCTCCACGTATAACCATGCCCCCATTCAAATAGGCTCTTACCTATTGTCTCTGCCTTATAAATAAGTACCCGGTCTTGTACAAGCGCCCGGTCTTGTACAAACGCCCAGTGTAAGAGCTTTGAGGCAAGTTTGGTTGAAAAATACATATTGGTTAAAAAAAAGAACAGCTTCAATGTAAGAGGCATCGAATATTGTTCCAAGACTCCACTCTCATTTTACCGCTTTTAATATTTTAATATTTCGACATTAAATAAGCGACTCTCCCATCCACGCCTTACAATTTTAAAAAGGGTCTGAACTCTAAAACCATGCATTATGACAACAAAGACATTGAAAGAAAACATCTGGCGTGACAGTATAAAGAATGTGTTCCATATGCGACAAAAATATGATCTTATTCTCGCAATTCTTTCTGGGGACAAGGTTGTATGCAAAATTAACTGAAAATAAACTGAATGGAATTATCTCGCCTTCTATAAATTATCCTTAATAGTCAAACTACGTAAAAACTATGTTTCCATTATGACCACAATTTGGAATTGTTCCAATTATAGCTATCATGAAATAGAGATATAAAAAAACTCAATCAGGCTTGCATTGCTTTATAATGAACCACACGTTCTACTTATAATGTGTTACCAACAAAAAGGCAACAAAAAGCCACCACTAATGCTGTTTTGATCGGAAGAAACAATTATTTCTTTAAAATATTTTTACCTTATATCCTCTAGTTGATAATAGACACCAGTGTCCATATCCTTTATATAAATTGATTTAAAACCTTCATCAAAATGTGACGTAGCTAGCTTGCCAGGAAATGAGTTTACAAACAACGCTTTAATTGTTTCCAATGAATTAACAGAGGCTGGCAAATTGACTCGTTTAACTTCATCTCGAAGTTGTAAAAACACCACATCTGAAAAAATAAATGAGACAAGGTTATGACATGAGAAGTAGAGAGGGATTTGTTATTAATAAAGCGGAAACCATACTACAAATAGTTGGTGCTTGTTGTCGAAATAATCTTTCTTTTCTTAATCTATACGCTGGACAAAAAACATGGAGGAATGAACATATTTACGTGGTCCAGAATAATGCCTTGGGCTTAGATACAATCTTCCACCTTTCATCATTTTTTAAATAAATGTGTATATTTTAATATTTGATAGATTTTTTTAACACCAAATATAGCTAACATTCTTCTTCTTTCCTGCTTCTGAAATATTTTTATCAGATGTACAATCTTTCGCATGTTTTGTAGAGTGCAAACAAATGTTCGCACGAATTATACTTTAAGCTAACTATATTCAAAGAGACACCATGGCCAGTCATACAATAGACAATATATAATCACGTGGTTAATCACTTATAAAAAAGATTTCAAAAATTTGTCAGCGAAAAGTTACTAATGACATGAAACATCTGTCATGGAATTTTAATTTTGTCATCTATTTGATGCTTGCTTTAGTGACGACGTGGCAGTGATGTTTCAAGCAGACCTCATTTACATTTCTTCGGTTGACATTGAGAGAATGCTTTCTTTTTTATCTTGCCGATTTTGAAAAAAAACATTGCGCTCAATTGGATTGCAAGAAATAGATAAATTGACGCTATTGAAAAACAGCAGTGGAAGATAAAAAGTTTAATCTGTATTTTTAAATTAATTTAAACATTTTTTTGTTCTCTTTTTTGTACTTTAAAAGTCATTAATTGCATTCATCAAAGACTGATATTAATTACACTTATGAAAACAAATTTAAGCTCTAAGCACTCATGGAGAAAAGAACACAGGATAAAGGCATTACGTTCTATTTTTTAAAAACAGCATCAAGTTAAGTAACAATAACATGACGAAATCTTCTGCTCAAACGTTCATTTGGCATTTGTTTGACTTTCTGATTAAATAACCTAACTCCTTTACAGAATTTTTTTGACATATTGTTTGTCAGAGCAATGAGATTGTATCATTGATAAAATTAGGTTTTCTAACTATCATTGTATTTCAGATAAATGTTCCTTTTATTTTCAATAGACCAAAAAGTTTGTCAAGATCTATGCTGTTATTAAATTTTGGGTAATATATAATTGATATAGCATTAAAAAAAAGAAAATGGGTTGCTCACTTGAAATCTAATTTTTGAATGTTTGTAACTAACCTTTTTGACTCTGTTTCATTGCTGGCTGTTGGTCTAACACATACCGTGGATCATTCCTTCCAACTTCATCGTCAGAATTAGACCGTCGTGACGTCTGACGTGTTGTTGTTGCCGAATTTGTTATTACAGCGCGGGAGACACTCGGAGAAGATGGATAACTAAGATCTTCAGAACAATCACTTTCACTACGTGATTGTATACCTGTTTTGTAGTGAATATCCCGTTTGCTAGTAATCGCCGGCGAGTGGTGGACGCCATTATGGTGATATAACTCACGATTGTCTTGTGTTGTACGTTTCTCGTGTCTCATATCTCTTTCTCGTTGTCGTTCTCTTCTAGCTCGTTCCTAATTAAAAAAATCTGTCTATTAAAAAACCCACGTATATATATACCGTTAGATACTAATGATGGCAAACTAATTGCATAACTTGCTCAATAGTTGCTAATAAATATAACAGTATCTATCTCTTCACATGTTTGTAAAGTGAAGGCTATTTCCTGAAGCTAATCATGTATGCTATTTGAGTAACTGATCATTAGAGCAAATTGTATGCCATTATATATGTAATTAAAGAGGAAGTCGAGTTTAATGTTTTGTTGTGGCTTTAGACCTGACGTTTTAAGGCTTGAAATTCATTAATATTTTTTTAATGCGAAATGGTAGAAAATAAATTTGTAAAGTTTGAAAATTTGAAAATATTAAGCGTTTGAACAGAGTAATATGGAAGTGTACTAGTTAAAATATGAAAAGTCTCTGATTTTTCGTCAATTTCTCAGATTCACAAAATCAGATTGAGCAATATTGCTTCGTTAAGTTCCAACTAATCAGTCTTGGTATAATTAACTGTACAAACTTGTGAAATTTTTTGCATTTAAATCTCTTAATGAAACTGTAGCTCCTCCCAACGTACAAACACCAATATGGGGCGTACATCTTGGTTCACTAAGAAATCAGGCTATTTTTTGTACATTTGTGTGAATACGCTTTTTTTAAAAGAATAACAAAATTCTAACCAGAGGCTGGTCATTATTTTTTTTTTTTTTTTTTTTTTAAACATATATTTATTTTTTTAACATATATACATACTTATTTCTCTTTTCTTCTAAACAATAGACCAATTGTTTTTAACCTGAAATTCCAGCCAGATATTCCTATAAGCATGTTCTTATAAAAAAAAAGAAAAGTGTACAGCTACAATCCTATATGACTTAGATGGATACGACTCTGCGTAGGATCACAGAAATCAAGTTTATCAAATTAGCTTCATTAAGTTTACTCCACAAGTCAGACTAAAAGTTACATGCACTGCTTATCAATCGTCAAACCAAGTGTTTGTGAAATGAGGCGCTGGATCAGCTGTTACGAGATCTCTCTGCATGACTTGATTGGTTGATTTTATTGTGATTATCAATTAAAATCACGTGGTAGCTTCGCCGCAATCTTTCTTTTCGGTTAAAGGAAATTTCGGATATATATTATGCGCCAACACTGCTTAGCACGCACTACGCAAATTATTTCCAGCTCGGTTAACCCGATCATTAATTCCCCTGAGTCACTGAAGCCAGCAAGTAACCGCACGTGCGAATTTTGGATTACTCATACTTTAAAAATATTTCTAATTGAAGACAATTTAGATTATAAAGTATCATAAAGGCTAATAAAATTAAAATATTTTTTTTTTATCTTTATAATATTATCAATTGTTTTTGAATTCCCAATGAAAATTCACAATTATTTCGTTAAAAAAATCGCTCGATAAGTCAAACCTCCGATAACTCACGTGGTCCAGAATAATAGCTCAAACATGTATATTAGGGAATTAAACAGAAAATCTAAAGGAACGGTTTGACTATTTAGTCCAAGGATAGGGTTTACACAGGCTTTCACATCTTGTTGTTTTTCTATGACATGCAATTAGTCATTGCTTCAGAAAAAGCAAGAATGTTCACGTTCATACTGTAGAACGGTAAAAAGATAATTTAAATAAGATATTAACATAGAAGGGTCCATGGCCTAAAACGCAATGATGTAAGTTAAACAAGGTAGCGATAGTATTCATAGTAGATCCTGTAATCTCAGAACAAAAATATCAACACTTGCAATCTCACTTGAAGAAACACAGCCAAATGGGTTACAACTATAAATCATTTTACACAAAATAAAAAGTAAATCGTGCTTGTGTCATCGATGGCTGGGCCGGTGTTGATTTTATTACAAAAATGGAAACTCCCTCACCTCTTTTTTGCCTCTGCTTCTACACTCGATTTTACCTCAAAGACAATTATCAACATTGAATTTAGGGAAAAGGGATGATGTATGCCGTAACGATTAAGCGTCCAGTGGCCATGTAAGCATCCTGTCTGAATAAGCACCCACCGCTTGATCAAAATCTTTAAATAAGCGCCCCGTGGCTGATTATTTTAAACATTGGAAAGCAAATACTCGTGGTATTTTTGTGTGGTGCTTTTAAAATATGATGCAGAATGTAAAATGAAAGAAGAGTTGGGCATGGCGCACTGACATTAATAAACTCTGTGTTGTGTTTTATTATTGTTAATTTTCCATCTATCATTTTTGTTACTTCAGTTTTTAAAATTTTGGATCAGTAATGTATATAACATACAATTCCTGGTAAATAGTTAAGTTTTGTTTTTTAAATAAATTCAAGAAGGGTTGTATCGACATATTTTACAGATTATCAATTTTTAAAAATTGGAATATTATTTTTTTCTTATTTAACAATGACCTATACATAGACTTAAGACATTTGAGTTATAAAAGAAAGTAGCTAGTGTATGATACCATGACTAGTTGTAGCAAAAGCGTTGAAAAGAGTTACATTCCTGGCAATCCCTCCTAGAGTTAAACAGTTCCTGAGAGTATTCAGGAAAGCTATTGCTATTTCGTAAAGTTAAATTGATAACGTCATGGCTTGTTTAAAAAAAAAAAAAAAAAATAACTTTACCTTTCGTGTCATTACTCTAAATTCCAAACGTTTGTTTATGAACATCAGGAAAGTATTAAGTTTAACTTGTTACTGCGTGGTTCTAACTGCTTGCTAATAATTTTATAATCGTGAGAGAATTCAAAGTTTAATGTTAGAAGAACAAGTAGAGTGTCTTTGAAATGAGTGTCGTGAGAATTCATAAGAAATTCTAAATAACGGTAATGGCCGATTATCGTTGTTTGGAATTTATAATAACGCAAATATTCGTTTCTTATTGATTTTTTAATATTAATGACTATTAATAAAAGTTCATGCTCTGTTAGATAACGTTCCAGCTAGCCTTTTATAACTACACTTTACTTCTATTTATAGATTGGGTAGGAAAATAGCAGAAAAAAATTTTCACGTGTAAAAATGACAAAGTGTTAAAAAGGTGGTAGCTGGTAACAGGAAGTTAACACATGGGAAAATCAATATCGTCATCACGCATTTGTTGTTTTCTTAAATGGGTTGTAAAAACAAGGAACAAACTTACGTTGGTTTTACTAAATCGTTTTTAAATGTTTTATCGCATACATTTGACGTGAGCAATGAATTTGCATGCATAAGTGCTTTGAAATATAACTAATTCTTAATCAGATAACGCGAGCCAAAATATTTCAAATTATTTTAAAATACGTGTAAAAATTTTAATTGTGTTTTTTTTTTGCTTTCTTGGTTACAATTTGGGACATAAATCAAAATGGTAGCTATACCGTTTGTGGAACAATACTTTTGTGGCTGTTTTTTATCATAAACTTTTGACAACCGTGTGTATTTCGTGCATCGCTTACATCGAGTTTTTGACTACTATTATAGATTACAGATAGACAAACAGACACACGTACCATGTAGCGGTAATTTAGTACAGAGTCACTATCTAAATGACGCTAAGATATCAGAATAAGTCTGCGAATGATGTCAAGAAAAATGTCAACTCACTTTTTCACTGATTTGCTCTGTAGTCCTGAATTGTTCAATTTCAGGACCGTATCTCTGTTTCAGCATCGCAATTAACTGTTTTCTTCCTAATGTACTGTTTGGGTCAATTTCTTGATCAATTTCATTGACGATGGTGTCTCCATTCATAGCTGCTGCCAGTTCTTTTGCCCGTCGTATATCTTCGGCTGTTTGTTTACTTCCACCTGTAGTGTGACGCCGTGGCTTGCGGGGCCGTGCACTTGCTTTGTTCGACTGTGGTGTGCTGTCTAAAAGTGTTTGAAAGGAAATAAAAGTGATAGTGTTTTTAAAACACCTTTTTTCTTAAAAAAATAAATATCCGGATGCCAACTATAAAAAATGCGATGATGACGGAATGACGCCCGTTTACCTAATAATGACGCAATTGTGACGTTGAGTTGACGGGTTTTTTTAACAATGGCGACGTATATGTTGGATATTTTTAAAAGCTGTTGATTTTTATGGTATGACAAATATAATTTTAAATGGTCTCAAATTTCTACTTGTATTCAAATGTTATGGCAACTAAAAATATGTAATTGGACACCCTTTTGTCAAATGCAAACACTAAATTCTGCAGTGATTACATGAAAAACACACAAAGTTGTACTTTCATAACATGAACTAATAAATGAAGACGACACCATGCAAATAGTATCATGCCTCGATAACCCCCTGCATAACAACACCCTCGATAACCCCCTGCATAACAACACATTTTGCATTTGGTTCATGGAATCAAGGTCGACGAAAGCTAAAGAAACATTAACATATTTTTTTGATTTTCCAGTTTGTACTGGAAAAATAAAAAATAAAGCGTTCGTTTACAAAAACACGTGGTAAAACACATCAGTATTTTATTTTCACACAATCGAGAAAAAATCCAATAACATTCTAGGCTTTTCATGGCTATTTTATCCATAAAAACCACCTTATATATTATCAACTGTAACATTTTTCACAAAAAACCTAGGACCTTCAGTCTGTCCGTTAACCATTAACAACATAACTTTACTGTGTGTGGGCCTTAAAAGGTAAATACATATTTGGTCATCCCTCCGTCCCAAAATATTTTGTATATGACCTCAGAAACTTAAAATCCTATATTCGATGTTGGAAAACATCAGGCAGATAGGAGATCGAAATAAATTTCTCTCTTTAAAATAAACAAGATATATTGGTTTTCTCAAATTTCTCTCTTAAACTTTATGTGGTCAAAAATTTTAAAGTTTTTTTTTACAATTAAAACAAACAGAAATAAGTAAAAATAGATCTAGAAAAACATACGCTTAACTCCATGTAAACGATTCTCTTCGACAGTATTATTTCGTGTTTTAGTAACACCAAACGACTTTCCTACGTGTTTCATCATTACTGACCGTCAAAAAAAATAAAAAATATCTCGCACTTCCTAATATAACGACTGACAGTCTTTTCTAAACGTAATAATTGCAGTCGTGTTTGTGTTCTTTTGTTTACTTCGTGTCATCTATTTGTTTACATTATTTTTAGATACGATTAAGTAAACACTCTAACAGACTTCATTATTTTAGACAGCTTGTCTATTTGTAGCTAGATTCAGCGGATCTAGTAAATCTAAATTTCCTTGTGTCCCTTTATACTTATTTAAATCGAATGTCTTATTTTATGTTTTTACTCAAAGAAAGTTTTATGAAACACTTGTGACGTCATAATCCATATAGAAATTTAAAATAAGAAGCTATAGCTAATACACCGCGTCACGAGAACGCTATCCAAGTACTTTTTAAATATTTTGTCGCAAAACACTTCTAAATAATAATTTTTGAATGTCCTTTTCTATGGAAAATTGAGACAACTAGCCCCATCTAGGGTGAAAAACATGCTATCCTGACTTAACGTTAAAATTATCAACATTGAAAAATTTATTGAAAACAAAAATATTAACTAAACGCTTCTCTCAAGCAAATCTTTCTCTGTCATAGTATTTGACCTAATAATGAGGGCATTATGCTACGACTTCCCCCAATATTAATCGCCTACCAAAGTTATTGATGATATTATCGCGTTCCATTTCATTTCCATCTTTTTGTATCTTCGACTTTGTCTTTTTTCGGCGTAAAAAAGACATTATCCTTTTGTTAATCAATCCTTGTCAATCCTAATCTAATCAGACTAGTTGAATAGGATACATAAATATAGATTCTCTCTATTTTATCAAGGTTATACTTTTCTTCTACTCTCTTGTGTTTTATTTACAAAATGTAAGAACTTTTACCTTTTGTTAAGTTAAAGTTCTGAAAGGGCTGAACAATACCGTGTGAATGACGCGCATAGGAAAACTTGACCAGCATTGTTACAAATTGTTTTCTATAAAAACATGGATAGGATAAGATTATATGCATGTAAAAACCAGGTAACAGAATGGACTGGTTTCTACATATATACAATTTTTAAATGCTGATTCCTTTCCTTTATTAACAACCGTATAATATGTATCTGTCCCGAGAACGAGAAAAATGTCATACTTAAAACACACGAAATATCAAATTCGATATTTTTTTTCTCTATTTGCTGGGACAGACGAGTTCCGGTGAATTTTTCCACGGACGAACGACTAGTTTTACCAAATAATCCCCCTATATTTTTTATAACCTTCTAGATTTTGCCAAAAGAACACCAAACCTCCTTGGTTACACTAATTATTAACTAATTATTTGTCACATAACCAGGATTGAGGCAGCCAGTTGCTTATTTGATTTAAAGGAATTTGTATGCTAACCTCCCCTACACGCAATCTCATACTTCCATTTGTGATTTCTTCCAGCCGTTGTTGGCATTACCTTGACATGTGGGCAATGATAGTTGAACCTTAAACTATATTTTTCGGTTACATTATACTGTAATACTTTGCTTAAATTTCAATTCTTTTAAACGTCCAACAATTCATCAAAGGTCTAAACCTAAGTTCTGAAAGTGATCTAAAAGAGGGAGGGTGAATTTATCAAGCTAAGCTTATTTAGCTCTAATTTAAATTAAAGGTTCGTTCCATTTGTGGCACAGTGCCATGATATACATTGTGTTTGTGTAAAACACCACCTAAAAGCATGGCTGCATAAAACCTTTAATAAATTATTAAATTAAGTATTGTGCGTTTAAGGAATAAAATATTTCCTCAGGTGGTTTTACTGCTAAACATTAGTCTCCTCGCAAACGAAACTACAAAACATGCAATCATTGGGTTAACAATCCCCCCTCCCTAAAAAAATAAAAGCAAAACTTTAAAGTTCACCTTAAGAAAGGTTTTCAGAAAAATCGAACCCATTGACAAAAATAACACTCATTTTAATTTCTCATGTTAGGGTTAAGTTTAACTGTAATGAAAACCTAACGGTTAATGCCATCATAAAATGTCTGGTAATAACCTGCTTACCGCTCTTGCTACTGCTGCACAGGTCCAGTATATTTTGAAAACTTCGGTCTCCTAGTGTTGTGTAGTAAACCATAACGCTTCAAAGGTATAAACAAATCACTTATATGTATTATTCGACAAACTTTAAAATATAAACTTTTTTATTGAATAAATTCCCCAATGTGAATTCCTTTTAACTTGTATACTGTCTGTCTTAAAGTCTTATGTCCAACTATGCTAATACTTTGAGTGATGTTTGCCAATCTTTAAAAAACAGCTCGTTATAATACGGTAGCTTATATAAATAAAAAGCTTGACGAAATATCACACAATCGTATCACAGAGTATTCACATTGTAGTTCTAAATGAAAAGATATAGATAGGCCACGATCAATAACTCTTTTGATTATGTTAGCTACATATTTACTACTAGCAATGTGTTAGGCAGAGGTGGTGGTGGAGAGGGAGATGTTTCGCTATGGTGGTGGGGTTGTGGGGGTGTGGGGGTGTGGTGCTACATTTACCACCCTTATAAAACTTGGCGTAGTAATTAATCAAAATGGAAAAACCAGTTTTTTAAATTAAATTTACCTCATTTGCCATAAATATTTCATGGACAAAATTACAAGTTAAAATTTTTCCAACCAGTGTCGGCAAAATGTAAAAACATATTTTTGTTTAAAATTTAGTCTCTCCGCGAAAATTAGCACCTGTAGATTCCCGAAAACCGCATTGAGAAGCAATCAAATCGGTGCAAAGGATTGGTTATAAGGAAGCAAGCAAACGATATGGTTATTTTAATGTTATTTTCTTGAAAACATCAAGACCCTCACCACTCTCTCCCTCTAGCTCCTACGGTGCTTAATATTAAAAGTGTGAAATAGAATCATTTTCAGTGTGAAACATAATCATTTTCCCGCGCTATTCTCGTTCCTTGACTCGCGAAGAAATTCAGTCCAAATCTAGAGATCATTTTCTTTATGATTTTTCAGTACGGAAACCTTTTTTAATCCATATAAATAATAAAACAAACTTTTAAATTAAAATACGCAGTTAGCCCTCTTTCTCTGTTTTAATTAGCTAATGTTTTTGAAGAAAGAAAAAAGGCATTTTGATAATGCATCAATTTTTCAGTCCCCATCTACATTTACCTGGTGATGCCTGATGTGTTTATAGCCAAGTCACTCAACTTAGAGAAATATTTTTACTTTTAGTACAGCTTTTGGTATTTCGTAGTTTCTATAATTAAGTATTTTATGACTTAATTTCGACTGTTACTGACTGACATTTCGATTGACAGTTCGTCATAATCGAAATTGTTTTTACTTATAGTTCGTTATGGCGTTTCTCTTTATTGTGACGATCTGTTTGTGAACAAGCGATCTTTCACACAAATTTTTGTTCATGTCTGATTTATCTTTTGCTTACTTTGTCTGATACACATATGACGAATGCAGCAACCTCGTTTGCAAGTCTATTAACTTCTCATCGACGTTAACCCTAACCGATTAAAAGAGCTTTCCAAATAAGCTACTCCAGTATATTGTGAAATAAAATAAATAAAATTACTTTAATAACAGAAAGATGCAGTTTAATGTGCATTTTTTTTAATTTCACAATTTGTCATATTATATAAATAGACTAAAAATGTTTCCATATTAAAAATCGTAAAGAAAATTTCTAGATTAAGCTTAGGAAGTGCTTCCTTCGAAATATTAAGCATCCTGGGTACTAAGACAACTATGGTAGGTAGTACGGATATTGTGTGTCTCAACCTCATAAACCTGAAGAGGAAGCTGTTCTGTATATTAACACCCTTTGTTTGTCGCTGCGCAACCGGATAGTCATGCTAAAGATACACGAAAAAATAAGCAGGCAAAGCTAGGCGAAACAAAAAAGTAAGGTTGATCTCGCGGATTGAATATTGCACTGGCTAAATTATCTTTTTGTACAATGTTTAAAAACCGTGAATTGTTTTACGCGACAAAAAAGTAGAATAACGCACGACAATGATGATGTTACTAATGACGTTCCCAATATAGCAAACAATCAAGAATCATTTGTGCAGATGCATTGAAATAATTAAAAACAATTTCCTTTGTTTTTCTTTACTTTCGCATAGCAACAAGTTTTGACGGATGTTTTGGACAGACATCTTAAATTTTGAATGAATGGTGTCACGGAAGACATTAAAATTAATTTAAAAAGAAAAAAAAATTATGCGAAAGGTTTTAACAATCAGAAGTTTGGGTTTTTGGTGTTTGCCTATATATACTGATTATATCAATATTTAGTGTTTTACGGAAACTGTGTCAGACTACACAAAATTTAGAAACATTTATCAGCCAACAAAAAATCATTTGCATTGAAAGAGACGAGAAAAGGACCGCAATCCTGCTATTGATGACATTTAATCCGTATGGTCATTACCACCTGGAGTAGTTCAGCATAAATGACTTGAACATAGTCCTAAGCAAACTATAGGTAACAAGACCTGAGCCCTTCTTGAACTATACTTGAAAACATACCAGCCGTTGCAAATCACAACAGTTTTCTTCGCATATGGCTAACTGATAGGTGAACTATTAGTGCTTCTAATAAAATGAAACTGCGGAAAAATAAAAGATTGTCCTGAATCAAGAAGTGAATGTAAATCTCTTAAAAAGCGATATAATAAACCCGCCTTTTAACGATTAATATCGTTTAAAAAAACCTTAATTTATCATTTCAGAATATTTAATTTAGACTAATTTATCAGTGTCATTTTGCACTTTTTCTTTATATTCTATTGAAATGGAAAATGAGTTTTTTCACCTATTCTTGAAGCTTTCCTTTTTCTATTTTTGTGCGCTCTCTAGGACAAGAAATACAAGAAGAAAACGCCAGAATACACAAATCAATAAGAAATTAGCTGTAAACATGATTCTGCTTATAATTGCAGCAATCTCTAGCTGTCACAACTTCATTATGCAAGTTGACAATTATCTTTAATTATACTAGTTAAAATTCCATTGCACTTGTTATAGAGAAAAAAAATTTAAGCAGAACATGAAAGAGCCAGAGCGTAAGATAATTCAACTTTTCAAGAGACACAAAAATACGAGACAAGGGAAGAATTTTTTTCTGATAAACTGAAACTTTTTAATAAATCCTAGTGTGTTCAAGTATAATCTAACCGAACTGATACATGACTGAAAGATTTAAGATTTGTTAGAAAAACGATAATAGCTTCAAAACTACCTGAAGTAGTCAAAAATTAAAAAAACACATAAGGAATGTAAGAAACAAACAATAACTCTTTGGTTTATCTTAAAATAAACAATATCAACATACCATCTTTTGATTTTATAATTGCTGTAGTATGTATCGTTGGTTGATGATTATCGCTTTGTGCTCTTACACGAACTCCATTTGATCCTTTTTGAAGATAACCACTTTTAGATTGCACTTGTATCTCTTTCTGTTGCCTGTCATCACTACTTGTCTTCGTCCGTGTCGAAACAGGTGAAACCTTCCACTTTTTGATCATCCCTGTTGTTGTTATGTTACTAAATGAATAAAAAATCAACACAATTTTACGGTTAACTTCTTTTATTTTTCTACGTTTGTGTTCGTTTTATGACTTGCGAGTTGTTGACGAGTATTTGCATCTGTTAATAAAAGCTAAATTACAGTTGAGCTGTTGTTGTACAATCTTAATTACACAATCAATTCTTACTAAAACAATTGTCTTCATATCCGATCAATTCAATAATTTATATCTTAACACAACAGTAGGATACACATAAAAAAACTATAAGATGCTAAAATATCAATGCTTTTAAATTTACCATTTTACGACATACTTTAAAAGAAGAAAGGAGTCAGCAAGAAAGAATATAATCGTTGATGAATTTTAATGTTAATTGTCTTTCCTTTAATGTCCAATGTACCATAATTTAATGAAAAACTAACCAGCAGGAATTTGTGGTCTGTTTCTTTTTTCCGACAGTAAAGCCAGATCTTAACTAAAAGGTTTTTAGTGCGATTAGTATAAACACACGCTTTTTCTTACCAGATTATGTCTAATGAGAATATCAGACTGTAATGTCAGGTTAAAGAAATAGGTCTATTGTTTAAAACAAAGGATCTATTGTTTAGAACAATAGATCCATTGTTGTAATAACCAAGCTTGATAGAGATTTAGTGTTCTTATAAAAAACCGTGTATGAAATACGGTTAGCTTGTTAATTTTTGTGACAAACCAATAGAGATCTACTATAATGCTTCCTTTACGGAGACCCATTTTGTATAGGAAAATCATTTCGTGCTTCCGTTTAAAAGAATCTCTATTCAAGATCGTCGATCTTAAAACTTTTAAACCTCTGGATTTAAAGCATCTTATTATTTTTAAAAAGCAATAGCCCCTTTATATCTTTTATAAACTTCCTTAGCAAATAACCCACCGAGGTCAAAGTATAAGTTTTAGCTATAACTGGACTTTTACTGAATTCGAGATTTGCATCAGAGTGATCGATCAAGTTGCTTGCAAAAAAAACATTGGGGATAAAACAAGGTATCTTGACTTTAACTTAAATTAGCTTATAAGGTCTAAGTAGACAAGCAGCAGGAATTCTGAGCATAAGTTTTTGCTTATTTATCGAAGGTACTATTGTCTTTTGGTGTGTTGCTCGCAGATTTCAATGACACAAATTCGTATTACCAATGAAAAAGAGACAAAAGTTCATCTTACATATAACGCAACAACCTAATTTTTGTGGTAAAATTGTCTCCTTGATTACTATTCCTAACAAGATCCTGTAGCTGGTATAATTCTGCTCTGGCGTAATTTCCTTGTCACGAAGGCAGTGTATTTGTTCCAATTTTTAAAGACAAACGCCTGCCCAAAAACAGCTAACGATATATTTATTATCTCATTTACTTTTTTGATTCTTATATTATATAAAGATAATGTATAGCACTTGCTTTACCTTCGTCTTTTTGGTACAAAAGATATGACAGTCGGCTGCTGCGACGAGAAGCGTACAGAACCTTTCGAAGAAGATTTAAATGACATTGCATTTATAAAGTTTTTATAAAATCATTCTTTTCTAAGTCATCTAGCTCTCCAAGCTATGTCGATGACATGATAGAGTGATGCAAACTATAGCTAATTCAATTTACTAATTAAAAATGAACGTTGGTAAGATATCACAGAAAGCACGTTCAAATAAAACCTGTTACCTGATATAACCTTTCAATCAAGGAATTAAAAGCTGAAGTTTCCGTTGTAATAATATGTTTTAAATTCCTATTCCTCCCTTGTGTTTTTTTTCATCATTAAGAACAAAATATAACTAAAGTTTTCCAAAAAAAATATTTTGAATTAAAACGTTTTAGAAGTTGTAAACACTCCAAGAGTCGTTATCAATTTACTTGTTTTAGTCTTTTCTTTATTTGTTTAAAATAAGTCAGGTTTGACTGCTCATACAGTTTTTTCTATTGTCTCGAAAGTATTTATTGTCTAAACCAACTCAAAACTTAATCATAACAAAATTGTTTTATTTCGAAGGATTATTCTAATTAATACAAGCAATCAAAACTTATCATGATGGATTTTATTCGCTATTGAAGGATTAATTAATATTTCCATGACAACATTAAGATTGTTTATACTATAGTTAACACTAAAATTTTAATCATTAGCCTGTATATTTAGGGAAAGGGTAATAAAAGCCTTGAGACTAGAATTTCATTTACACCTTTGTGTAAATGTAGACATGGTACAGATACGTACAAACTAGTTTAATACTATTCAGGAGGGGTTCCAACCCCTTTTTAGGAAGATTTAGAAAGCCAAGGGGGGGGGGGGGGAGGGACCTAGTCAATTCTAAACTGACGAAAGAGGGATAGAGTGGAGATGACGAACTATTAAGAACATATAGAAAACGGTGCAAGTTATATAAAACCCCATGATGCTTGGGTTCATGTCTTTATTCCATTGTTAAAAATTATTGAAGGAAAGAATTGCATCCTCTACTACACCCCCACCTCACCCCCGGTTTATGCGGGTTTGGTGCCATGATTGTCGCAGTTTCAAATGTTCTCAAGATTAAAGTTCACAATAATACCCTAATATTTTCTTCTACTGCCAATTAATTGAAACTTGCTCTGCAAAAATGAGAAAATCTCGTCTCTATTGTTTAATAAACCGGTTAAGAATAAGAAACATCATTGATGTCTTCCTGCTGTCTGTCATTTTTACCAATACTTTTGTAAATCAATATATGAAGTTTTTACCTCTATATAACTATAGTAACCCCATATGTTATCTCTAAGTTCATGACTAAGTTAGGAGATCAGCCAACACTTTTCAACATTCAAAAGTGTAAATATTATAGCTACCGGATCTTAGGACATGTGTTTTAGTGTTTTTTAGATCAAAATGTCTTCCTTAGATTAGTTTGAAAATGGCGTTATTCCTAGTTTGTTTTTACCCTGTCTTGAAAGATTGGGAGGGGGCGGAGGTATTTATGTTGTAAATATAAAATGTTTTCGTATTCAACTTTTAGCGATGTTTTGGTAACCCTATAATAACTGTAGTGAACATTTTGGCGTTTCTGTGTAAAGATAATGTGCGATTATATCAGGGCAAAGATCACGTGACAAGTCCTATTGTTTTATTGGGGGATACTCCTGTGACATCAGCATACTGAGAGCTTCATCGCTACATATCACCGCGTATTACCTTCATGATTTTCCTTTCTGACAAACCTTGGTAGCCTGACTTTTTTTCACTTAGAAATTATGTAGTCCCTGTATATGTTAAAATCTGTATCAATTGTTTTAGTAGTTTTAGTCTTAAGTTTTACACTCTGGAAACCAACGTTGGTCTACGTATGAATGTTATCACATTAAATTACAATTGATGGACAATAAATCTTCATGCAAAATACATGTACGTTGACTAAACCGGGCTTTATGTGGTGAATATAAAAGTTATTTCTTTTGTCTAGGCATTTTAGACAGTATTGTTTTATTTCCATGCGTTCAAAAATACATTTTCTTATTTTTACTAAAATGAAGAAAATAACAGACGGTGCCATTCTGAGAAGGAAAGACTTAAAATTTACTAAATAGAGGGTACATGAAGTCAATCATTTTACTTAGGTATACTTTTCAGTGAGATGTGAAATAATTACAGAGAATAGAGCAACCAGCATGTCACTTATTTGTTTTCGTTTCAGAAGATATTAATATTACGTCACAATGGTTGATGCTTTTCTCTACAAAATTCCTCAATCCGGCTGTGAAGCCAACGACAATAGGATCTCTATCGCAACATGGAATGCAAACATGACTCTGGTTTGATCAAAACGTAAAGTTCTTGTAACGTTTATTTTGTCTTAATAATCGCGAAGAAGAAATTAGTGACCAATCGTACAAGTAATAGGAATTATTTATTTTTTTGATGAAAGTAGTTAGATTAAAAAGTGCTATTCTTACATAAATTCTATACAGATACAAAATGCAGACAAATAATGCACATGGCAAATAAGGGGATTCCTCTCCTTAGAAAAATATTAGTGACATAGTGCGTACGTACCAAATAGATAACACAGGGGAATATCGATGAAGCAAAGCATAGAAAAAATTCCAATGCTGGATCTTCTTTTAGCTGTTTTATTTTCAGTTGATCAAGATAGAAGTGCTACTTTTTATACTATTACTCTTTCTTGCCATACATTGTCTTTTAAAGGTGGTCAATTCTTCTCATTTCCAGGGTTTTTACCGAAAGTAGTTATCAAAAGGCAACCATAATGACCTTGGTACAGACTGGTCATGGGCTGAAAAATGGTGGGAAAACCTGGAGATTTCTAATGATTTACAAATTTGTCGCTCGCCTTGAAGGTTCTGATGGAGATGCAATCCAAGATAAAGGCAAATCTAAACCCTTTGTGTTCTGCAGCTAGCTATATAGTTTTGAAGAGTCTAAACATGTTCATGTCAAAACGAGTTGGTATAGTACACTGGATAAAAGGCCGCCTCAATCAAAATGTTCATGGGTGCAGTTCACAGGGTGTGAAATCGCTTGGAAACTGTCTCTTTGAAAATTCCGACGGTGGTACAATACAGGCACAAAACGCCTTAATGGAAAGCCTTTAAATCAGATTTTCAGCCGGTTATTTAATGTGCCAGCGAGTCTTCTTGAAGGGAGAACGGAGGTAGAGGGGAGTGCGGCTTGCTGTTAGTGTTTCTAACTTTTTTTGGCGTTTTTAATGAAAGGAGAAAAATTGTATTTATTACATACATTTTTATCTCATTCTGGTCATCATTTTATGAAGGCGTTGCTGGGGCGATATACGGTGATCCGAGGAAACAAACCAGATTTCAAGAAAATATGGACCTACCGGAATGACGTCATTTATGATTCCAATAACGTCATAGATAAACTTATTTTATCTATCTATAGGTCTTGCCGATTTGACGGTATTTTTATCCCAATTGTGATCACGAAAATTATATCTATTTGTGTGAAATCAATTATTGCCAACCCAGCCAACGAGTATGCGAAAAAATAGGAATAGCATACATAACATTAAAATACATTGCGAAGGAAGAGAAATAGTAGCTATATTTTGGGATACGTGACTCGTATTTTACTCCCAATGACGTCATCAACTTCCTTTCTACTTAGAATGAGATTGAATTAAGACTTTCTATAATACATTCTGTGTGCTTGCAATCATAGGTAGTTCAGGGTGAATGCCAAGTGGATACTTTAGCAATTAGGACAAAATTGTCTCAGAGGTAAGATAATACAACATTTGGATAATTCTAGTATGCATTTTCAGTTCACTGTGGTCATACCATGCGTTGCTATTGTTATTTAGACAAAATTTGAGCTTCTGTGTTCCTCTTTTCCGATACTTTTCGACAAACTAAAAGCATTTCTCTTATTTTTTCTTGGAAATATCATGCATTAATATAGACGGGCAGACAAAATCGTAGAAGTTTATGCTGTTTTTTTAGCAGCATATTTAAAACGAAATTGCGTAGGAACAGCAACCAAGCTAGAACACATTACCAGTGGCGGATTTAGGGTATGTCAAACTAGTCGGGTGGACGTCCTTAATTTTCCTCAAAAGCCTTGTTGTTGCAATTTCAAAAAAGTTTTTCGCTTAAGCACAAAAATCTTCCAGGGTGGCTTTCGTAATATGCTCTGGGTTGAATTTCTATAGAATTTCTACACATAATACACACACGCATATATTATATAGTTGAGCGCATATTCATCAATGATATGGCGTAATACGTAAGAAGCCGCTTAGTTATCCTGTGAGTAACTTCGCCTGTTGTTTTATTAGGGGGCACAAAATTCAGTTATTTGCTTTAATTCACTGTAAAAATTGTAGCGTATACCCCTAATTTAATCTCGCTGTACTTCGACTTACTTCTTGTATTAGGGGGTGAAAAATATAAATAATGGTAACATGTGACCGTAAAAATCATAAGCCATCCCCCGTAATTTTAACACAAGTAAGTCGAATAAGGCGAGAATATTCATTAAGGGGTATTGGCTTGTGATGTGTTTTTAGGTAGTTAGAATGTAGATAAATTGTGCAGAAAAACTTTCATATTATTTTTGAACTAGTAAGATAAAAAATCACTGAGCTATAAAATTTTTGTTAGTTATATAAAAACGGAAAGTGCCTTATTCACATAAAAAATGTAATTTATATTTTATAAAATATAATTTTATGTTGTCTTGTATAAATTTTATTCTGCTTTATTTTTTCACACACGCTTTTATAACACGGTACTCTTATTCGGCTGGTCACCAAAAATCTATTGAAATATGCTCTCCAGCGTAGAGTAACCCATGCGGTATACAAAAATTTGTAGTTCTTAAAAAAATGCCTCCTGGATAGAGGGTTAAAATACTCGAGATTTTTTTCAAAGCGTGCAGAAATTTTGACCTGAACACCGTGTACAAACATAGTTAGTTTTTTCTATTAACTATGGTGCAAACCGGTCACTTTATGAAACATGTCATAAAGTAAACCGGCTTAAATCTCAGGCTAATATATAGACCTCATATTGGCTTTAATGTATTTTTAAAATAGAATTTTATGCGCTAAGTAAAAAACGCCCTTATACTTTTAACGCCCATTTCTTAGTGACTTTGTAAAAAAATGGACTAACTTGTTTAAATTCCTGTATCCGCCCCTGATTACCATGAATTAATATAAGGGAATATTTCCTTTTTTTATTTATTTTATTTAAGAATTTTAATTAACATATATACATATATACATTTATATCACATTTTCACAAGTATATTATTATAAAATATAATACAAGTGTTCCTACAACTCAACAATATCTAAATTAAAATTCTTAAATAACATAAATAATAAAAAGAAAAATTCAAATATTTTTTTACATTTCATTTCCGGTATTCCTTGTTTGGTGTACACAATCCTATTGACAGGGAGCAACAACGATCTAATTTAAGCTAACCCTGTTTGTAATTGGACATTTGAGGCTTTTAAATTGAAAATAGAGGTCAAAACTAATGCAATTCGATGTTACTGATCAGAAGTGAAAAGTCGAGCGCGATGCTGTGTTTGTTACTCATAGCACTCGTATTTTTCATACATAGCTGAACTCTACTAAAGAAATTCTTCTAAATAAAATATCATTACTTTGTGAGAAATTTCTTCCATAAATAAATCACATGCCATTTTTATGTATGACTAAATTTTTCCAATAAAAACCAAATATTCAAATTATCTTTAAAATTCTCTGAGAAGTTGGTGAACTATTGATTTAGCTAGTGTAGAGCTAGAATATAACCAGGATTTTCCAAAAACCACGGTCAAACTCTCATAAAAATTATCATACAGAATTTTGCTTGTGACGTCACAACTTTTCGTCACGCCTCATTGCACAAAAATCTATTGATATGCATGAAAAATCCCTACCATGCGGTGTTGAGTCATGCATATCAAGGTTAAGTCCCTAACATACAAAAATGAGTAGAAAGGGGGGGGGGGGGAATTCTGCTAATAATCAACGCATGCGCAATAAAGAGGGGAATAACTGTGTTAGTCGAGCAAACATGGTATGGTACTGGATTTGTTGAAATGTGTATATAATATGAATACACAACAATTACGTGATATTGCAAAAGCAAGTCAGGATAGTTGGATAAGGGCTGTTGATGAAGATTTCGAGATGTTCCAGTATGTGCCGGACCGGTTCATGACACAGGAGATGTTCAACAAGATTGTTGAAAAATATCCTCGGATATTCGATTTTATAACCCGGGTCCGGCCAGGGACGCGAGGCATGTGCGACAAGGCTGTTGAAAAGTATCCCTGGCTGCTCGAATATATGCCATCAAAATTCAAAACGCAGGACATGTGTAACAAGGCCGTTGAAAAGTATCCGCGCATGCTGAGGTATGTGCCGGATCATATAAAGACGCAGGACATGTGCAACAAGGCCGTTGAAAAGGATCCCTGGGTGCTCGAGTATGTCCCGGATCGGTTCATGGCGCAAGACATGTGCAACAAGGCCGTCGAAAAGTATCCCAATATATTCGGGTATGTGCCGGATAGGTTCAAGACGCAGGACATGTGTAACAATGTCTTCAATATTTTTCCATGTTCTTCTTCCTTCCTATATATACCAGATCGTTTTAGAACACAGGATATGTGCAACTGGGCTGTTGAGGATAATCCCCTTATGCTTAAATATGTGCCGGACCGGTTCAAAACGCAAGACATGTGCAACGAGGCCGTTGAAAAGCATCCCTTCATGCTCGAGAATGTGCCGGACTGGTTTGTCACCTGGGACATGCTTGGTAACATGAACACTAGGCCCGAGCTACTCTTTGCCTATAGCCAGAGGAAAGCCGAAAAGGCCAGAATTAGGGACGAGCTAGCACCGGTAGCCTGGCATCCTGATAGGGTCATCGATTGGTGCTTTTCAGAGGATGAAAAGACAGACCTCGAAAAGTTGTGGAGTTAAATGGTAGAGGTCAAGGTTATCTTACAGCATAGTTGTAAGATACTAATAAATGTGCGTTAAATGTAAAGACTGTGAACGTATGCTGGATGAATATGATAGGTGTAGATGTGGGCGCAGGTTTGAAATAAATGGTAAACTTTTATGCTGGCAATGCTACCAGGAATATATCACCTATAACGAGGGTGGATGCGTATGTACAATGACATGTAATTCTCTGGGGTCGTTTGAATTACAAATAAAACAAGATGCTACAATTTGAAAATGAAATTGTGAAACACCGAGAATTCTATAACTTTGCGACTACCTTTACAGATATCAATGATATCAACGTGGACTGCCTGACAGTGTCAGATCCAGTACCAGCCAACAAAGGCGCTGATCAACTGTACATTATAGGATATCATACACGGGACCTTGTAGTGGCACTCAGGGTAAAGACACCTGGGGTCTGGTCCAATGGGGTGAGTCAATACAATACCAATGCCGTGCCGGCGATGAGTATTGATTTTGAGGAATACCATGATTAGATTGAAAAATATCGACAAATTTGGAACAAGATTGAGAAGCTTATATCTCAAAAACCGACGACTGAGCCGGTCAAGAAGGGTCGCTATATCAACGCCAAACTCAAATACTATGGGAACACGCCCACAACCAACTTCCATGGCCAATCAGTACCCTATAATGAGCCCTGCAAACTTAGTAGTGTGTTGGCGATATCATCAATATACGCCCAAGGTAGCAACTACTACCCACAGGTCCATATTGTTGAATGTAAATATACAAAATTGAATAAATGGCTGCTAGGTGAGGATTAAAAAACCCTATATTTTATAGGCATCATATGGCCTATAAAATATATAAAAACTAAGGCTTATACTCCGGGGGAGAATCTAAATACCGCTTGCATACTGTACAGACTGAAGTTTTTTTAAAACGTCGCTTCTACCTTCTTCTCTGCCTTTCGCAACTAGCTGGGCACGTTCCCGTTCATTGAGGGCGTTCACAATACGGTTAAACCGTTGCTTCATTTGTTCCTTCAAAACCATATACTTTTGCTTCTCCTGCATAATGAGGCTAAACTCGTACTTATCAATCTCCCCATTCTCAACAGCCCTTGAAATAAGATCGACTATAGAGTTCAATTTAGCCTCGGCGATCAGCCTTATATTTTCATGTTTCTTAGACTTAATACCCATTTTTTTCCCGGCTGTTCTAAGACCTGCCTGTCCTACACCGACAGCCACGGTTAGGCCACCCATTGCCACTGCTAATGGTACACCCATTCCGGATAACAGGGTACCAATACCGATCCCCGAGGTTACTACACTGATACCAAGCAGCCCATGATCGCAGTATCGAATCCAGGTCCCATGCATTTTAAATTTATTTGCGAGTTTGTCCCGCTCCTTAATCTCATTTCGCAGATACTTCTCAATCTCACCAATCTCATCAAGTCTATACTTTTGGCTTTCCTCGGGTATGTCGGCATTTTGTGCGGGCGCACTCGGTAAACTAGGGTATAGTTTGCTGATATCGCTCATCTTTATTCTATAAGCAGCTGCATTGTTATCCCGGTGAAGGATACATTCTTCTCATGATGATGTTCATCCGTAAGCATGAATTCTAGACGATCTGTGGACCCTTTTAAGGGCATGTAAATTGGGGTATCAAAAGTCCATGTCAGCATATCCCCCCAGGCGGTTAGCTCTTTGGTGGGAAGTAAGGCCAGAATTTTAGACTTTTTACCATCTAGCAGGCAGTCGTCTTCATCCAGCTGAGGGCAAACCAGTCGTAGCCGAATGTATATATCGGTTTTATAGAAGGCATCATAATCACCCTTCTGATAGTATTTTTTACTAGGGTCGTAGGATAGGCCCAAGAGCTCCTGCAGCTGTCGATGAATAACCACCGTCGGCGACACGGAGCCTACAGAGTCCATTTTTCAGAACAAAAAGTTTTATCCTGTCCTGTGCCTGACTATTGACGATAGCCGCTAAATAAGACCGTTCATAATCTCAATCCTAATCTCCCTCTGATCAGGGCCTATTTTACGGATGACAAATTCATTATCGCTATAAAGGTTCAACCATACGGGTCGAATGCTGATGGACTTTAAGGCTATCCTACTATCCTGCCCCAAGTAGTCTTCAAATATCGTAGGCTTGTATATATCGGTGATATACAGTTGTTTCATCTTTGTTTTAAAACAAAGATGAATATATACAAATACAATCCCAAGGCAAAGTACCAATCCAACAGGGGAGAATGGCCACTTGGTGTAACCAACTTGGAGCATCAGGACCTGTACGTGTCTACAGAATCACACATTTCTGTGGCATTTCCCGAGTTTACCAAATATCCAATCAAAGTGACAAGTACCTACCTGAATGACCCTGTCATCCAGGGCTGGACAAAAGGACAAGCCCTTGACTATTGGAATATTCAGGTGAACTTCGCCACCCATTGCGCAAGCACAGCCTTAGGCATCTCCACCAAACATCTAACGGGCTCCGTACCACTTGTCAACTCCATCTTCAAATTCCATGTTTATTACCACATGCTCGCATTCTAGCAAGGATGAAGGTACCCATGTCTTTTAACGATGGTTTTAGTCAGTACAAAAATCCCTACTCCACATCTGGGTATTCGCAGATATGTAGAGAATATGGTGCGGATCCCAATGGCCTGTACAAGACCAAGTCGGTAAGTGCATCATTGACTAACGGAAGATGGTGGCCACAGCTGGAGGGTGATTGGGCCAAATTCATCATCCGTACAAGTCAGGGCTTGTCATCGGAGGGTCTGACCAAGTTAAGTGAGAGTATAAGGGTTTATGTGGTCTTATTGCTTGGATCGCAGGCAGGTGCCAAAGCATCCCTACTCGGGTCTGGTGCGGATAACTATACGGCAAGGCAGATTTTGATGAAAAAATTTGAGGCCATGGTACAGCGTCAAGAGAACGTAGGGCATGATATTACAGAATTCCAGAAGGTCTTGCAATATGCAAGGACCCCGGTAAACTTCGCCGTCATGCCCGGCGTATACATGCTGCCATCCGACATGAATTTGCGAATAGGGAAAATTGTGGGGTATAATAATAACATCCTAATAGCACCTGCCAATGTCAATATTGGTACCCAGGTTGATGTGAACAACAAGCCTATTGTTAAGCATGCTACGCCCCCTATGCATAGTACACCTCCCAAGCATACTATACCTCCCATACATACCACAGCACCTATCCATGCTATATCCCCAAGGCATACCATACCTCCCAAACATGTTACGCCTCCTATGCATACCACTGAACAACCCCCACAAAACCAGCACGAGGATACCAAGGCCGCATTAATCACGACAGGGGTAGGAATCATTATTGCCTTCATATGGCTTAAAAAATATTAGATCCCCCTAACATAGACCACGACAAACCCAACAGCAGCAGCGATTGCCATGTACATATGCCTGGCTGCGTATTCGACAACAGTTGCCGCTACCCTCAAAAAGAATGAGACTATGGTACCCATAATCCCGGGTAATGCAGCACCTGCTTTACCTGCTAGGTACTTCAGAAACTTTCCGAGCCTTTCAAGCTGCTTCTCTACAAACCCCTTCCCTGCGGCACTTCCTCCTGCAGCACCCGCCGTGGCGCTCCCTCCCGTGGCCGCAAGTACGATGGTGCTTATTAATAGACCAATAGCGGAGACGATGCTAGCTATAGTGATCTCCTGCTCCTTGAACAAGATTTTAAACTTCTCGAGCAAAGACGTGTCATCTCCAGCAATTTTCATTAACGTTTCCTTGATATGTATCAGCTGGCCGTAAATTTTGGAGGACAGTAACCCATGTGCATCTAGCGCAGCCTCTTTTTCATCATTCAATGTTTTAATCTTATCCTCAAGCTTCTTGATTTTCCCCTCGATTTCTTTTACCCTGTCCTCATTTGCCCCGGCTTTCTGCTTCTCGAGTTCTTTCACATTGCCCTTTGCCGTATTGATCTCGCTATCGTATGTGATTATCTTAGCCTTCAATAGATTAATGGTTCCCTTTATAGTCTGGAGCTCACGATTAAGCCCATTTATTTCACGTTTTTCTTCATCAGTGCCACCAAATGAATTCGTCTCTTCTATATAATCCTCCGAGGCATCTACATATTTCTCGATTGATTCTATCGATTCCATCGAAATGTTATCGGCTGCCTTCCTCACAATTTCACCAACCTTTTGCCCAAGTGCCCGGGCCGCTGCCTTACCCCTATTGGGTGTGGTGACAAAGTCCGGAAAGCCCATATCCCGCACAAGGCCTACCTTCAAATTTGAAACTATGGCTCCAGAAGATCTAAATCCAGCACCTTTTTCCTTGTAAATAAACTCCGTAATATCTATACCCCTGAAATAAAGACGTTCCCCCTCCACCCTAAAATCATCGTAGGGTATCATAATAAGCTTGCCCATCAGCCTCGTATCCTTACTTAAATGAGCGTAGAGGCTATTAACTTTTGATTTTACTATTTCTTTCCTCTGCTCCTCAAGTATAGACCCCGGAGCACCTTGTTGTTCTCCTTGGGTTGAAGGCCCCGGCGTTGATGGAAGCTGATGTGTTGATGGAAGTTTTGACTTAGTATCGGGCCTATCATTTTTTCCGCCCCCTTCATCCGCATCACCCTGAATGGCAACGAGGTACAGAATATCAGTGACTACAACAAGCTCGCGGCCTACAGAGACTTGTGGCTGCCCAAATTCGATAGGGAAAACAACTTAATTCTAGAGGGTATTAACCCTAATGACGGTACCATCAGGGCCCTACAGGTAAAGGCTACTGAGTATGTTGGGACCGATGAAGAGAAAGCCATCGCCGCGGCGTATGGTAATACATTTTGCGTCCCCCTTGGTAACATGTTTGAATTGACGAGAGACCTGCCGTTTTACCAGGCAGGGCTCCATGACAGATTGCAGTTTGTCCTACATTTCGCATCATACAGCGACGTGATCAAAGATGCAGGTACGGCTGCCGTGGGAAGTACGGCAGCCAAGGCAGCGGATGCTACCTATAAAATAAGCAATATTGCCCTAGAGTTTGACAAGGTCAATCATGAGGGTCTCGCGAGTGCTATGATGTCAAGGTATAGTAGTCTCGCGTTACCCCATGAACGGATATTTCGAAGCAAGGTGGTGACCCTTAAAAAATCTGATACCAGTTACAACCTCCAAATTGATACACCGGCAAAGAGTCTCAAGGGTGTCTTGCTACTCTTTATGGACCCTGGGAAAGTGAAGGCTTACGCTGGTGTCAATGAGGTCTTTTACAACCCCAAAATCTAGAAGATATCGATCACGGTGGAAGGTGAGCCTAACGAACTGTATTCACATGCGATGCTTGGTAAGGATCATTTTAAGGGGGTTGCGAACCTCCTCGGGGGCCACAACTCGGAGGTAACGATTGGCCAATTCTTCAACGAACGGTATGCGCTCTTCGTCGATTTCAGAGCATCTCCCGATCATACCCTACATGGTTCCGGAGGACCCCTACAACGTTTGAGTGATGGGATTACTCTCTATATGACCAAAAAAGCCGACGGAACCGGGGATATAAGGTGTTACGTCTACTTACTGATGGACGCCCAGCTAAACATTCTAGGCGGCCGTTATCATTCTGTTGAATATTAAGTGACCACAATTTGTATTTGCCCTTAGGAGGCAAAGACAAATCAAGATGGAAGGGAAATGTAAGTGTTCAAACTGTAAACACTTTTTATCCTTGGACAATTTTAGAATCAAAGTAAACGGTCAACTAACAAAAATGTGCATCAAATGCCTCAACGTTAGCAAAGCGTCACGTGAACGTACAAAATGCCCCCATGAAAGGGTGAAGGCCTTTTGAAAAGAATGCAAGGGCAGTCAGATTTGCCTCCATGAGAAATTAAAATATCAATGCAGGGACTGTAAGGGGGGTGGGATTTGCCATCATGAAAGGAAAAGATCTCGTTGTAAGGAGTGTAAGGGTGGTCATATTTGCCGTCATGAAAGGCGAAGATCAATACGTAAAGAATGCGGTGGTGGAAGCATCTGTAAGCATGAAAAAGAAAGGCATCAATGCCCTATATGCGATCCTGCTGGGCATCTGGCTGGTGGTGTAAGAAGCCGAACCTACCAGGCCCTGAAGGGAAACAAGGAGCTCAGCTCCCAGGAGTATCTCGGATGCGATATGGCTACACTGCGGACACAGATTGAAGCTCAGTTTTCCGAGGGCATGACCTGGGACAATTATGGTAAGGGGTGGCACATTGATCACAAAATCCCGCTCCGGTATCGAGAAAATGGGAATGCCCCCACGCTTGATGATGTAGCGAAAAGACTTCGCTACACCAACACTCAACCTATGTGGGCGAGTGAGAACATGTCAAAAGGCAACCGTTTCGTCTCAGAATAAAGAGACATGGCAACAATAGCTCTTATAGTGGCCGGGGCGGCAATCAACGCATTAGCGTTCAGTGGATCAAATTATCTTTTTAGCAAGCTCTCGGGACATGGTGAGGCGGAGCGCAAGAGGCATGATGAAGCCGTTGAAAAATTAAATTCTGCTCAGGCCCAATGGATAAGAGACCGACAGGCTAAATTGGATTGGTTTGCGAGGGAAAGGGAGATGCAAATAAAGACTGGTAGGAGCCTAAAAGAGTTGGACGATGATATGTACAAATATTACATTGCTTCAGAAAAGAAGGCCCCACAATTGAAAGATTTTTACACGCCTTCAAAGGAGCAACAAGATGGCGAGCTCACGTTCGTCCTTGGCTCCCTATCTCTGCTAGGGTTTATAGCATATAAATATTTGTAACAACGTGCGTTTTTAACATGTATAAATAAAGACATGTCAAAAGCATCACATAATGTTACCGAGGATGACGCCGAAAAACTAAGTCAAATATACTATACCCCGGAACACCTGTGGACCGGACGGAAAGCTATCAAATTGCTCGCGAAGGAGAGCGGCCTATCCAAAAAACTAATCACCCACTGGCTGACTCGTCAACTCTTATTTCTCCGGCATATCAAAGGCCCTAAAAAGATCGATTACCCTCATTTCACCATTACCAGACCCAACGAAATGCATCAGTTTGATCTGCTGTATATGCCCCATGATCGGTTGTATGGAAGCACCTACAAGTATATCCTAACAGGTATTGACGTGGCCTCGAGATACAAGGTGGCCAGGCCATTGCGTACCAAAAAAGCCAGTGAGGTTGCCGAGAAGATCAAGGACATCTACAAGGCAGGACCCTTACACTACCCCAAAACCTTTCAATGTGACAATGGTTCCGAATTCAAATCTGATGTAACGAAGCTGCTGGAGGACAAGGGGGTTGAAATCAAGAGGGCCACCACCAAATACCATCATACGTTTACAGCCTTTGTGGAGAGCTACAATAAAGTCCTCGCTGAAAGGCTATTCAAGCCCCAGGATGCATTAGAGCTGGTCTCCGCGGAGCCTAGTAGCATATGGGTGAAACACCTGTACACTATCGTCAAAAATCTCAATAATACTAAAACCACCATGATCGGCCTAAAACCCAACAAGGCGATCAAGCTCGAGGAGATATCGCTCGCGAAAGGCGAGGAATATCCCGAGGAAAAGCCTCTACCCCAGGATGGGTTATATCTCTACCTCCTCCACCCAGGGGAAGAACATGGTGATCAAAAGAGACGCGCGACTGACGCCTTTTACAGCAAACATATTTACAGGTTGGATCGTATAGTAGCGGGTAGTCGCGTGCTATACTATTTAAAAGACGGCCCAGATCGCAGTTTTGTTTCGGAAGAACTCATGTTGATCCCGGAGGATGTTGAGGTACCCCCGGAGCATATCAAGGCTTGGTAAAGAGTATCTTCAAGAGTACCTCTAGAGGTTCACCCTCCAGTGACTTACTCGGATCCCTTATATACAGCAAAGGAAGAAGGGTATAGAATGGGTACCCATAAACTATACCTTTAATGACATCAGGCTCAATATCCAAATCAATATCAACCAAGCGTCTATCTGGTATAGGAAATTAAGGATATGGCCTATTTTTGTGATGTCGGCTAAATCTGATAGCTTCAGCCCCTCATCTTTGATAACCTCGTAGCATAGTGCTCCATACCTATTCTCCTTAACTGAAACGACATGAAAGCCCAAGGGCCTGAATATGATCCTCAAGTTCCTCATCGATCTCGCTTCTTCCAAATGTACCCCAGGCTTTCATGCCTGACGTTAGCCTGTGCAAAAGGTCGTCATCGTAGTGTATTCAAAACCTTCGTAGTATTCCCCATTTCGATATCTAAAAATTTTCCAGGTAAGTATGGCAATAACCTGTCACTGATCCTGCCTTTATGCAGCATCGTAGTACGGGTATGCTGATATCGTAATCCTTTTGCATTTTTTGTACATAGGCTTCCATCTTTTTGATATTTCACTACCTTTTAACATACAGCTGAAAGGGTCAAAAATGATAATTTTAATACCACAAGGGTATTAAAATTGTGTTTGGTTGGGTGTACGGTTATGGCGACACTCATTCAGCGAGCTCCAGGAGACGTTCATGCGCGTAGTGTTCGCCTAGCCTAAAATGCCTGACCCTCTCAGGGTTGACTTCGATACATCCACGTTCTCGGAGCCAATTGTAGTGTACGATAGCATTTGGTGTCTCTGCTAGTACCACAATATCGCCCTTGGGGTAGTCAACAAGCTTATTTCGTATTTTTTGTGCTACATATCCCTGTTGACCACAGATGGCAAGGTATTGAAAGGGATCGCCGTTGTTCTTCTGGATAATCACTATACTATTATCTTTACCAGGTTCTTCAAGGTTGGACACGGCACGTTGCCGTAGCTCCTCAATCTCATCCCCCAGCACCATAAGTTGACTATCCCTATCCTCAATTTCATCATTGAGAAAGGCCAGGGCCCCATCCCTGCCCTCCAGGGCTTGAAGCTGCTCCTTGAGTTCATCCTGTAATTTTTGGACACCTGCCCGGGCTAACCATTTGATGACCCCTACAGCCTTAGGCTTTTTTGACCTACGCCCAATTTCCAAGGCGCCCTCGAGCGTGACAAAGACGTCATGACCATTTTTCGCCCTACCAAGGTGGCCCGGCTGAGATGCCCCCTTGGACCCTACTATTTCGAACCTGGTAAATAGGAATGATGACGATATTGTCATATTTTTAACCTTTTCGATACCAAGGAAACGTCCCAAATCGGCGCGTTTAAACATAGGTTGATCCTGGCTGTTGGATAGGGTCTCAATTGCTCCTGCGTTGAACATAACTTGCGACATCTTTCTATATGCTAATGCTTACCCAGAGGTTTCCACCATGGTCATTTCACTACTCTTGCGGGTAGTGAAATTAACGTCGATAGGTGGTGGGTTCAGAGCCCCTCCCCCACAATCGTAGCGCGTGGTCTAATATATTGATAAATCCTGTTAATGATATGAAAAATGGAGAAGCTTGGGGCATCAGGGTTATATCGTATAAAGGTGCATCCCAAGGCTTGCTCGATATGTTTTTGTCTCTTTACCTCATAGCCTATATCTCTATCAGCATGTCCAAATTCATCACATTCGATAGCTAACCTATATCCTGGGAAGTACAAGTCGATCCTATATCCATCAATATGATGTTGCATCACCATATCTTCACCGTCAAAAGCGGTGCGGATGTTGTAAAGGGTACCTTCCTCCTTGGATAAAAGCTTTATGTTTTGGATTTCCATACCACAACGCCTCGCAATTTTAATGGCATCCAAACTTTTGCATCGAACCAAGATTTCCGTAACAGCTTCGGCGGAAATAAATATATCATGCCCATTTTTCCCTCTTCCTCGCATACCTAATCGGGATGAGGATGATTGAGAAAGTTTATCTCTACGTTGCCCTTTAATATTTCTTTATCCTCCTTGAATCTTTGCAATGCCCAGAAGCCTACCAAGATCAGCTCTTTTGAACCATGGGGCCTCACAATCGTCGTATATGATTTCTACATGTGGGGCAAGCACCGTAACAACCTTTTGAGAAGACATCTTTTTTTGCTCATATCTTCAAGTAGCTTTTTTGTATGGTCACTCGAGGATTTTCCAAGTTCGAGGGTGTTCCAATCTCATGTACAAGCAAGCGTGTTTGGATTTTTTCAGTTCAGCCTTGATATCATCCCAATCGGAGATGAGATTCGTTTCCTCGTCCAGCAGCTTCATGTCACTCTTCTCATGGGGGTACCAGGCAAACAGGGCTTTTTTCTGTCGTCTCAGATTTTGGGGCAAAGCTGTATAACTCTGCGTCAATAGCCAAAGACTATGCTTGCGGTGCCTACCACTGATGGTCAGTTCAAGCAAAGGTTGACGTTTTTTATCAAGGCTCTCGTCCGATATCATGTCGTCAACTATGAAGAGACTCTCCTCGCCTGCCAACAATGCGGATAATTTTTGGATCCATTCAAACAGCTGATCCTTGGGGTCTATCAGAAAAACGTAAGGGTCTTTCCATAATGAGGCCCTTTCCAAATAGGTGGTATTCCATCGTATAGTAGGACACAGTATTACGATATTATGGTAGTGCTTTTTATATTCTTGTTCAAGTAAGGTCTAAGAACACGTTGGTGTTTTTCCGCAACTTGTCGGGCCTGTAAAAATACAGGTATGTGGGTCCCTTACGACATCCATTTACTAATAATATAACCACTTTTGATTATGGATTTTTGAAAAATACACCGGCACTTCCCAAAATATCAACACACCGCTGTGATTGTTCACCAAAGACCCCCGGCAGGCAGGGGCATAGCTTGGTATTTCGAGCCTGGTATTCCATAGGTAGTGGAGTAATCTTTAATTTTTCCTGTAGGCATCGTAGTACCTTTCGATATTGTTTAATGAGTAGTTCTTTTTCATAGCTCTCGGGTGGTGCCCCAACGAGTTCGATGTACCGGGGTATGATGTTGTCTGTCAACAGGGTGTAAAGAAGTAGGTAATTTTCAATCCTACCTGAATTTCCCTAATTTCGACATCAGTGGGCAAGAATGTCTACCTTTTGTTCGATAACAGGGTCCCTTGCATTTGGTACGACGCCTCTCCCTCGCCTTAGCCAGGCAAACTATACAACTCTTAGTTCGAGTATGTCCCTAATCTTGAACATCTCAGGGGGAAACAATTTTTTACATTTGTAACAACATTTTACATCCATTTACTATTCCGGAGCTCGCCTTGTGCAATACCCTGACAACATCAGCAAGCGTCGGATACTTACCGGTTTCTATATACTTATAGGGTATTTCTATTTGTCTCTACAACAAACAGAATTTTTTTACTAGGTGGTCTATTTAGATTTGGGAACTATGGATGCAGGTAGCCACCCTTTTTTCACGGCCATTTCACGACTCGCCCTGCCTGCTGCGAAAGTACGCTACCATCTTAAGAACATCGTTGGTATCCATCTTGGTAGACGGCCTCGTAATACCAAGGAACTTTTTACTGCCATGGCATAGGCAAAGGTGAAACTAAGATCTACAACGGTTTCATATAACATATCCAAAATCTCCTTCTCTTTAGGGGTTACGTTGCTTGTGCTCATTTATATATAACATTTTGAACCTTTCAATATGAGGCCGGGCTTTGCCCTGTTTCCCCTGCTGAGGCTCCGGATTGGTCGCTGGCTTGTGGGATTCATTTTCACCCCTGCCAAATCTATACCAAACCCCAACCCCTATCGCAAGCACGGCAAGCGTACCCTACACCATACATGTACGGCATTGGGATCAATCGACTGTACGGAACTAGTCCCAGAAGAGGCTTTGACTGCAGGCTCTACAGTACCCTCTTGTTGTTTCATTTCCTCCTTTCTTTTCTTCATCAGTGCTGCCAACTTGTGACCTTGGGCCTCACGCCCCGGATGCTTTACTGGTTTTGTAATTATTCGCTCTCTTTGTTTCTCTTCCTCAGTCATTTATCTTATAGCACCGCCGTCCGAGGTTATTCCCTATCCTCCGCCGCCTCCTGCACCTCCTCCTGTTTCTTTTTTTCTTACCCATATGCCTCGCAGTAATGTCCCGCTACAAGATGGGTGCCAGACACCTCCAATGGTACAATACACAAGAATCGCCAAGTCTGTCATGGAGTCTCGGATAATAGGATCCTCTTCGATATCTTTTCGGAGCTCCTCAACACTGTCGATATCCACATATTTCCAATCATGCTGGCATATAGGCTGATAACATGGGTAGACAGTGCCTAGCAGTCTTTTCACCCTTTTCGTTGAGTTCCCGCTGAAGGTACTCAGTATGTACCTTATCTATAGCCTCTTCCGGGGCCTTTTCAACAAAACCCCTCGGTACATTTTTTGGGTAATAGATGCCCCTTGCCCTTACGTAGGGCCTCCTTCACAAGCCTGACGTTTATCGATGGGTTTCTCTACATGTTCATATTCTGTAGAGGCTGTGTCGAATACTTGTGCGATATCAGGACATCCTGTTTATTAGTAGTCGATATCGAAAAGGTATGTAAGCTATCATGGCATAGGGTAGAATTATAGCGATTAGTAAACACACCTCCATTTTTATTCCCTTAAACCACAAGCGGAGAGGTATGTACCCATCGCTATGTACAACTCTTTTGTCATAAAACGCAGAGAGGCCGAGCTTGTTCTGTTCGTACGTGATCATACCCTGCTCATGTACCCGAAAACCTACGTTTTTGGCCATGTCTAAACCACCCTTTAGCGCAATCAGGTATCTACCCCAGGTCAAAGCATTTTGTCTCTTTGACATGCCTTTGTACGAAATTTAGTACCCCTTTTTGCCCTCCACAAAGTAGCACTTGGCTGTCAGGGCAATCATCCTAAAACCAATAAATTCCGCATTGAATAACCCTCCTGTTCGACTCGAGTATTTATCGGTGACTAGCCAGTTTTTCACATCCTCATCATACTCGTCAAGCAGTTCGGGGCGAACGACATCCCTCAGCTCTTCCCCAGAGATGGCAAAATACGCACTGTCGGTGTCCATGTAGAAGTACTCAAAGTCTCGACGATCCACGTACTTGTCGAGAAAATCATAGCAAAATTCGAGCATGCGCAACTTCGCGAGCTGATATACTGCAATACCACACTGGTAGACCCTATCGATAGTACACTTGTGTTTGCTCCTTCTTACCTCGTACGCATCCCCAATCTCTTCAAGATCCTCCAGGTACGGGCTTCGCAGGGCTGCATCAACCTCCTTTTCATCCCTCGTAAACGTAGTATTTGCGTGTCTCGCTAGGTCCTCAATCATCTTGCCATAGAACGAGTTGCCCTTTAGCTTGGCCGTATCTCCCGCAATACGTTTATCGGGGTCCTTTTCAGCTTGTCGTCATGCATCGGCAATCTCTTCAGGGAACCTAGGGCCTACCTCTAGCATACTTGAGAAATTGGTAAAAGGCAGTCACTTTCAAACCATGATTGAGGTACCATTTAAGGGGTATACAGTAGGATCTTTTTAGCCTTTAGCAACCCCAAAAGCTTACGCGTGCCTGGAACACGCTTGCGGCCCGTACTTTTCGGTACTCATGCATATGCTCGGGGATTTGATCATCAGGTATCTCCTTGACGACCAACAGGGGAGCCATTTCGCTGAATTTGTCACGCAGATACTCGGGTACCTCGATATTAACCTGGGCAAACCCAAACAACGATCCATCCATCACACCCCGCGCCAGTAGTTCTAAGTTATGTGCCGATGTCGGTGTGGCCACCTTGATCAGCTGTTCCTTCCCACACGGAAAGTCCTGCATAAGGTAGAAGAATGGTCCTACACCTGTGGGGTTCGCCGTACACGTGAGATCTGATACCTGTCACCTCTCGTTCGTGGTATCGACAGAATACGATCGCGGGACCGCCCACCATCCCCGTCCGCAAAAGGTCGTAGCTTCATTCCCTCGTAACAGTTTTCACATGCTTTCCGTACCTCCCTGCAGGCCTTACAAGTCTTGCTATAACAAGAGTCCTTACACCTATGCTTGCATGGGTCTCCCGGGCGTATAGCTCTAAACTTTGGGTTCAACCGTAGGGACTTGTTCAACACGTACCGCATTGATACACCTGGTATACTTACCGCGTCCTTCAAAAATGTCTATCTCGTCGTGTAATACTGCTGCCGCGTTTTATCCACGGGCTTCAATGAACGGTTCCACGTCGGCTATATTGTACTCACGCAGCCCAATCCATCATGTGACGCAGCCCCGTTTGTAAAATTCGCGCAGAATGTCTCGTACTCTCGCGGATAGTGTGTTTTTCCCACTTAGCCGGCTATAAAAGTCCTCGTGGGCCACAGGTCCAGCATGGTTCAGCTTGTCCGTGGCTTGTTAGCTACTCATATGGAAACATGAGCTTCTCGAGCTTACATTGTGGCGCCGTAGATTAGTGTTATAGCTCTCCGTACTCTGTGCGGGAGACCGGGGTTCGATTCCCTTGACGGCGATTCAACATGGGCGAGTGAATGTTACCAATAGCCCCGGGTTAACCCAAGCATGGGTGAAGGGAAATTGGGCAGACTGGCTCACTGTGTGGGCCGTTGGATGTTGCCCGGAGTTGTCTAGTAGAGCGCGCGCCCTAATTAGGTTTGCGTAGCTCAAAATGAGCATTAAATACTCTAGGACTCTCCATCTAAGCCATGGCCCCTCCTGGAAATAATAGACAGGGTATATCCCCTCGATATTTGTGAGGCTAGCCATGTCAAATATGCACATCTATCTACATTCCCAACGATTTGCACCAACCGGCATAGCTCAGCCCTGGGGCAAGGAATTTTTGAATGTCGAGAAATTTAAATCTTGAGGGTGGTGAGGAACATGTAGTCGTTTATCTTTTTTAGCCCACCTTGATCTTATCGCCTTGCGCGATCTCTTCGATAAAATACCGCTTGATCAGTTGATGTCGTACTTGCCAGAATTAAACCATATACAGATACTTGGTTTACCCATCGTTCCACAGCTCCTGGTTCTTTTGGAGAGCATGTCAAAGTCGTCGGCTTCGGGTACATTCTCTCGACCTCCTTCACGATCAGGGTATGCCTTTTTTCCAGCTCCCCACAAACTGTTTGACCAAGATCTCGGATTCTCGTGATCGATGAACGTCGGTCCCCATTCAAGCTGTCGGCAATACCAACACTTATCGGAACATGTCTCGAAAGGTATGTTAGATCAGAGGTTTGCTGGTAATTTAAAGGTGATAGGAGGGCTTCGAAATCAAATACAATATAGTGGGGGTAGGGTTTGAATTCCTTCTGAAAGTACCTCTTGATTTTGGGTGTTTCTCACATTCCCAGGCTGTGACGAGGCTGTACCCCTGTTCCTCTATCATCCTTCCTTAGACTGGGTTGCAGCGTAATGGATCTTGTCCGCTGGTTCTCCCAGACAGACAGGGGCAGCCGTGCCACTTACAACCATTGTACTCGTAAACAGTTTTTGTGATAGGCTATAGTCATCAACCTTCCACTCCTTTTTGCCATCACGGATAACACGTTCACCACCATGGCAACATAAGGCATGGTGAATATGTCTTCCGGTTTGTTTGACATGTTTCAATCCATTTTGATGCATCATAGCTATACCCTCATCGTAAAAGACCTTCTCCGCCCTGCTTGGTTAACGTTTGACCTTCCCCCTTTGCAGATAATCGTCGTCTTGACACCCTCGCATTCGTTCCTTTTATGCCGCGTAAGAGAAGAGGCGTAATTAAACTTCTGTTTACATACCTCGCATTCCCAGTGTTGGTCAGCACATCTAATTCCTTGATGTAAAACAGTGCCGTCCAGCATACCAAGATTGATGCCATCTAACCCTTTTTGTGTTGCTTTTGACCATAGACGAGTCGCCATGGTGCTTTCCCAGAGATTGCCTTGGGCTCAAAGACTCTGATGTTGATCCGAATTGTTTGGCAACGCCCTCCAGATCCACCAGCCTTGTAGGCCTGACGTCCTTACGCTTAAGCTTGGGGTCCCGTAGTACTCTCGGCTAGGGCGAGGGCTGGCCTTGTTAGAAACTCTGTTCCTCGCTTACGTTAACCCTAGCCCTTACAGCTAGGCATCTCCAAAAGCATAGATTGTCCGTTCTGGCATCCTCACCATCCATGGCGTAGATGCACCTTTTTTTTCGCAACCAATCCGGGAGAGGGCGATCCCAAAAGAGGTTCACGCGTACTTATCACCTTGATCTGTACGTGACCAAAAATAATTTTTCCCTCATATGCCCCGGGTCTCGGTGGTTCTAGTGGGTGTAAATAAGCCGTGGTCCAGAACTCGTGATCCTCCAGATCGAGGCGCTTCATCTCGCATTCTTCTACGAACGCTTCGATTTCGGCGATGCTTGATAGTGACCCGGAGCTCTTAGTTTTGTGATAATCAGACACATCGCCCCCACCCTTGTAAATATTAAAACTGAAGCCGTACACAACCTTAACGCGCATTTCTATGTGGGTTTCAATTTCGCATGATCGCGTCCCTAGAGGTTGGTTTAGATGCTTGTTGAAACGCCATGCCTTGATCCTATTCCATCCTCCAGCATCTGGATATCATCCCCTGGATATCCTCCGTGTAGTCCTCCCTTGCCTCCTGTTCAATCTCATCGTGAAGCGTTGTACCTCCCGAAATTTGTTCCTTTGCCCTGTTGTAATAGAATGCAACGGTATTCCGCACACTCTGTAGTCGATCGGCAAGAGCGTCGCGGGTTGCTGCCACTGGTGCCGACACGGTGCTATATAGTTTGCTGATGGCATTCTTAAACCAACTCATCCCTTTCTTATATACAGATTTTAACAAAGTCCGAAGATTACATTTTTATTGCGCATGCGTTGATTATTAGCAGAATCCCCCCCCCCCTTTCTACTCATTTTTTGTATGTTAGGGACTTAACCTTGATATGCATGACTCAACACCGCATGGTAGGGATTTTTCATGCATATCAATAGATTTTTGTGCAATGAGGCGTGACGAAAAGTTGTGACGTCACAAGCAAAATTCTGTATGATAATTTTTATGAGAGTTTGACCGTGGTTTTTGGAAAATCCTGGTTATATTCTAGCTCTACACTAGCTGATTTTAATTTTTGTTTTATAATCACAAAAAGCGGAATAATTATTCTTCGTAGTTGTAATAGATTTCTTAAAATTGTATCAAGGTGTCTCAAGTCTTGTTTTCCTTTGAAACATCGCCGACATTTACAAAATGCTTTGGAAAAAAAATTATTTTAAAAAAATTCCTTTTGTGACACTTCACATTTATGGGAACTACACTCTATAAAATTCTTTTTGGTTACTGCTTGTCAATATAATTGCAATGTAACACATGCAAAATAAATATTGTTCTCGCGCGGGTTAAACAAGCACGCTAAAGAAACAGGATACAAGTGATCAGACAACAATTTTATTCTTTGCAGCAAAACGTCATGTTATGCACTTCTTAGGGTCTGGATGGTTAAAGTGGTGAGAATCAGTAACAGAAAGTGTACCAAAGCAAAATATATCGTTGAAGGCACTCGAAATTGTCAACTTGATCTGCTTGCATTGTCGAACAAATTGTTTTATGGAGTTGCTGATTAAGCGCTGAATTAAGCTTGTTTATGCTAACGAAGCATAGTTCTGTTTCATATTATGCTTCGTAATGTTGGATAGTAAAGGTTTTATTGAAAATGAATTGTTCCTCATATTTCTTACTCGAAAACATAGAACATAGCATCATTCAGACAGTTCTTCTGTCCTGTGCTTTCCTGTTTGTTGTCGTCGTCAATGGATTAGCTATAACCGTCACTGTGTTGCTTAACACGTCTTGTCTGATAAGTCGAGTGTTTTTATCTAGTTACGTAGGAAACCTCTTGGGAGGAGTGTCGCTGGTCATTAACGAGTTAATTTACACGAAGAAGGGTGTTCCTAAAGTTGGATGTCAGCAAAGTTTTGATGAGTTTTACTTCTTTTCCCTTGGAGTGGCTATTAGTATGGTGACTGTAGTAGGGAACACGTACATGCGATATCAAGGCTTGAGATCATTAGCCAGAATACCGACCTATAAAAGGAAAAAGGTTTTTTTTCAAATATACGATGCCATCTTGGATACTCTCAGCCTGTATTGCTGCAGTGTTGACCTTGATTCATCACAAACTCAAGGCGCATCAGTTTTATATATCTCTTGTAGTAAGCTTCCCAGCGCTGACTGTTTCTATTATATGGAATATACAGCTAAATCATTTTCTGAAATTAAGCAGAAAAAACTCACAAATTACTGGACGGAATTCATCCGAAGTGAAAATAAGCAAAGCTCAATCTATGGTGTTGGCTACTATTGCAGCACACACAGCTTTCATTGCGATTGGTTTGCTCTCCACCGCAGTTATAAAATCAAGATTAACACATGCACTTACTGTTCTTATATGCACATGGCTTTTAGGGTTGGTATACATAACAATGTTTTCGATTGAAGCTAAGTTATATTTTTATAAGATGCCATGGGCGCGAAAAGGATTGGTTAACATATTGAAGAAAGTAAAAAGTGTCGATTCATCAGAGAAAACGATAACATTCTCAACCAACGGATCCCCAGCTGTTCTATGTGCTTTATAAGCATGTCGTGTTATCAAACTTTACTGAGGAATTGTTGTAGGGAATAAGTACTCGCGGAAGAATTCTGATCTGGTTTTAGTAAGAAGGAGTTGTAGAGCGAATAATTTACATCACTTTGATGGGTTTGCTGAACTTCCAACCTCGAACCCAGGGCTACAGGCCCTGGGATCGAGGTTGGCTGAACTTCCTGTCACTTAAATGATGCGATTATATACAATAATAATGACTATAATAATAATAACAGTAATATTTTATATTTTTAGTATATATTTATGCTCACTGAGTAGCATGTTCTCCCATATATTTCTTGATTTTCATTTAACCCTCTTCAGCGAGGGGTATCTTTATATCCATCGCTGAATAGTTGTGTCCCAGGGGGAGGAGCAAAGACAAAATTCCGTAACACAATAACTTTCCTCGTTTTGGGTTAGAAGTCACAAAACGTTGGTACGAATGATGTTTGTCACATGTCAATCAAATATAATTCCTCAAATGATGACTGTTACCAATAATTTTTGCTGATGTAGGCATTTTTGCGAAGCTAAGTAAAGCGAGATTAGCGAACTGAGCGCAGCGGAGCCCATTTGGCATTTAAGCGCGTATTATTGCGGAGCTAAGCGTAGCGAGCGGAGCCCATTTGACATTTAAACGCGTATTATTTTTTTCTATTTTCTACTATACAGCCGGAAAAAACCAAATTTTTAAAAACATTTTAACGAAAGTGTCACTTTTTTTCACTCGATAAGTCAAATTCCCTCAATCTCGGTTATCCCAGATTTTTTCCTGCTTACTCTACGCTCTGGGAACGAGGTCGCTATCTTTAAGAACACTGTTTTATTCGAAGATATCATTCGAATAAAACTGTGAAAAAACAAAACAAAACTAAACATTTTTTGGCATTCTTGCGTAATGATTGGAATTATATAGCATCATCTCAAAATGAATGTCAGATAAGGTTAGTAGTTTGAATAAAGTTCGATTAGTCTTTGCACAGAGACAACGTTAGCTAAAATTTTCTACTTAAGAAACAAGTAAGGAAAGATAGCTTTGATTTGGTCTGCAGCTTTTTGTAATTTCTGAAAAAGTATGGATTAGCTAGATAAATGAATTGAGATTTTTAACGATTTTCTTTCGACTTTTGTGGTACGAATAAACAGTAAAGGTAAAAAAAAATCATCTTTACCCATAAAGCGTATTGACGTGAACGTTTTCTATAAACGAATCGTCCGAACCTACTTTTTCTTTCTTTGTATCTCTTTTACAGATTGCGCAACCTGAACAAAATGTTGGCCGTTGTTTTGAGAAAGAATAGTCCTCGTAAAATTTCTAAACTGCAACATCAGTTGTTAGGAGGAAAGGAACTTTAAATCTGTTGTTGTAAAAGTTAAACACATCCTTGTTGTATGTTTATTCAGTTTCTTCATATTTAACTCGGAGAATAAAATATTCAAAGTGTGAAAAATAATGATGTTGTTTTTACTGTTTGTACAACAAGAAAAAAGCTCCTGAGAAACAATGTTTTCCGTTACGTTATGCTTTGGTTCGATTCATCGATGTTTTGTTCGATTCATCAAATTTGAAGCCACTGCAATGCAGGCCAGTAGCCAGAATGCTCATGACAATACACATAACATTGCTCAGTTAACCTTTATTTCTGCTTTGCATGAAAATGTTTTCAAGGTTTTTCACTAAGCGCGTATTCGGATTTTTTGATTCTCGTTCTCCGATTTTTCTAGATTTTTTGTCAAACAAACAGAAAAACCCTGGAAGCGGAAAAGTGCGTTTAATTATAAAACCTATAAGATAATCTATGCTGCAAAGTGTTTCCTGTTTATACGCTCTGAAAACAACTGCATATGTAAATATCTTTTCCCAGGGCTTATTTTCCCCAATCTACTTTAAGGGCAGAAACTTTCGCGTTTTTTTTCCTTTTTCGCGAAAGTTTTTGGCTTTCAAAGCTGCAAAACGCAAAAGATTTTTCACGCAAATTCATAGCCTATTTAAAAAACGTGAAAGTTTTTTCACGCGAAAATAACCTTTTTTTTCGATTCGCGAAAGTTTTTCGACAAAATTTGTTCCAAAAACCGCGAAACGCGAAAGTTTATTCCATAAAATTCGCGTTTTCTTGATACGCGAAAGTTTCTGCCCTTAAGGTAATAGTGACTGAGCCGCGCCAGCACGCATGTATCAAAAAGTAAAAAAAAGCTCTGGGGACGAGATTGCATTTTACTCGAGGAACCTTTTTGAAGATCTTATTTAAACTGTCTATTGGAGGAGATAAAAGTTCTCTCCATATTTGTCATGGAGTATGATGTAAATATTTCGCTTGCGAACATAGGGACCTGTTCCCGCTCCACAACCCTTTCTATATTGATTTCCTAAATTCCAGTTCACGAAGATCTGTTATATGGCATGTGTTCTTGACAAGACTTGCTGGAGAATATTCAAATTAATTATTATTTTGGCCGGTATGGGTGTTATTAGTCATCCTCATCCCATGGGTTTGTTGCCGTTTGTTGCCGCTACCCCTTACTTGACGGCTAAACAAGACCCTGGTACAGGCTGCTTTTCATAACCAGTATATTGGTCACTATGAATAATTGATTAACTTGTCTCGTTGTTACAATTTCTGCGGCTAGTAACAGCAACTTGATCGAGTCATCGTTCTTCTTTTGCACATGGCGAGGACGATACATCCTGTTGTTTATGTTTTTTAACGCTTGACTTTACAATTCTTCAACCTGAAACTATACTTTATGGTAATGAAATCTCTTAAGAAGCATTATTTATTAAAAAATATTATGGAAACCTGGGATTAGATAAGGTCATTTTTGTCGAGAAATAGATAGTAGTAGTTTGCAAGCTAGCTACTACATTGGTTTTAATTTATATATAAACAAAACCAGTTAAGCTTTGAGGCTAAGTCTTAGATTGTAGCATAAAAATTTACTAAAGCCGAGCTAACTATAAAACAAAATATTTATACAACGTCTTGTATATGTTAGCTAGCTAGCTACACGTTGCACTTGTTGACAATGCAACAGTGCTTGTCAGTTAAGTCGTGTCGATGTGGAGACAAAGCCAAGACTATTTATTACCTGTGGACAACGACGATTTAGTTTCCGTGCAACAAATATTAGTCATGAACAAAAACAACAGAGCTAAAAGCTTAAGGAGGGCGAATGTGCATTGTCGTTATTAAAGTTATACATATCAACTGTAAAAAAAATTAAGATCTGTGTCATGTTTCATCAACATGAACAAAAAGCGTGCGTGCTCCTCCGTACAAACCAGGATCAAGAGTTTGCAATTTGTGCCTGGCGGAAAAAGTGTGTATCATCCGTGCAGAACCTAGAGGTCTACTCAATAAAAGAACAGAGTTAATCAGCAAGTGTCGCCACAGAAACAAATTCACGTTGCGATCGTTAAAGTAATTAAAAAATGTTGTATAGATTTTACTCTATAAAAACTTGTTAAACATTTATTTAATGTATAGCTTGAAAAATTGCAAAAAAGCAACTTGAAGTTGCTATAATTTGTAGTTTTTAACTTGTGTTAACCATACATATATATATATATACGTAACGTAGTGAGGTTCTTGCTGTTCCAGAGTGCTCAATGCGCAAACAGAGCGTTTATAAAGTGGGAGAACAAGCAACAAATTACAACTGTGTAACAACTCTGAGTTTCATGTTTTTAACAATCATCAGGTTAGGTTGTAACCTGATGATTGTTAAAAACATGAAACTCAGAGTTGTTACACAGTTGTAATTTGTTGCTTGTTCTCCCACTTTATATATATATATATATATATATATATATATATATATATATATATATATATATATATATATATATATATATATATATATATATATTATATATATATATATATATATATATATATATATATATATATATATATATATATATATATATATATATATATATATATATATATATATATATATATATATATATATATATATATATATATATAATATATATATATATATATATATATATATATATATATATATATATATATATATATATATATATATATATATATATATATATATATGTGCATTGTTATGTTTGAACCTATCCACTGTAAATTTATTTTCATGTTGTTTAATTTTTAAAGATGCTATAGACCACTTTCCGCGTGACGTAGTTGTTTTGATTTCATTTTGAGAACAATGGGCATGCGCGCACTTTTGTGTAGGTAAAAAAGCAGGACTCGCACAGGGTAAAATGGTTATTAATGGAGATTAAAGATTTTTTGAGGTAGCATAAGGTCCAAGAGGAACTGGAATTAAATTTTAACTATATTCTTCTAATTCTTCTTAAAAAAAATTCAATAATTTTGAGCGAATATTTCTTTTTTGGATGGATTTCTTGAAATATTGTGGTGTGTTGTTTATATTTTCTGCCTACAGCAATGCTTGCGCATGTGCAAAAGAAACTACAAACTTTTTATCTTTTTTAAATATTGGCAAGTCATTTATTTCTTCAAGCAACGATATTTCTTTTAGTTCAATATTAACTTTCATGTTTATAATGAGTTCCTCTAATTTTTTGATATCCTGCTGAAGTTTTTCTTCAGCACTGATCACAGGCTCTTTTGGTTCCACAGGGGAAGGTAGCTTCCTTTTTAAGCCACAACTGGCCATGCTTGTCCTTTTTAAATAGGTGTTGGTACTATAGTTTTTGGCACAATAGTAGGCACATTGTTCATGTATGTTTTTTGCCATCCTTGAAAGTGGGATAAACATACTCTGTGAGCAGCTGTTGGTTTCAAGTTTTTCTGCTAATTTTTGATAGCCAGACTTTTCTTAAGACTTCATTTTTTGTAATAACATAAAACGACAAATCCTTGTTCCTTTTTTAGTTATTGTAGCAGAGGGGAACACAACATGTGAACCCCCACTAGCTCCGGTTTTCGATGTGGCTGTTTCTGAGTAATTTTCACTTCTTGTAACGCATTCTGTTGAAAAATCTGTGAGCGAACTAACCGAGGATGCCTCTAAGTTAATTGGAGATGTGTAGCTTTAAAAAGAACTATTGTCTGGTGTTGAAGAAAGTAATAAACTTTCAGCGCACTGCATATCTTTTACTAGCGACTCCATTTTGTGTTTACGTTTTGACTACAATTACCACAATGCATTGCGCGATTTCGAAATTATGGGAACGGTGAATATGGTTTGCGGGTTTAATTTTTAGTGTTCCTTCTTGACGCATGTTTCTTGGGTATGTTGTTTGTTTGTTTTCAGTTTTCTATGATATTTGTCATTTGGCCATTCCAAGTTCTTCCCATTTTTCACTTTTTCTTAAGTTTTTCATGTTAAATTTATGTAATAAGCAATTTTTAATGTTTAATACTCCTTATTTAAAATCTGTCCCCCTCTTTGAGTATGCTATACTAGTCGCAAATCCGTGAAGAAATCTATGGGAAATTAACCCGTTGCTACAAGCAACAACCATTTTTGACTCACAGACGAACAGCCAGCATTATAACATAGATCTAGGACTGTGGTTGTACAACGAAGTGTGTTCTATCCTGTTACTTCAAAGCTGAAGAAAAATACTAAAATAAATGGTGGACTTTTAGTTAGTTATTATTTTCATTATTATACTAAATCAAATAAATCAACTAGAAGCTAATAGTTTTTAAAAACAAGTATAAAATATCACTTTTTACATTAAGAATTTTAAGAATGTACACATGTATATAGGCAACGCAAATTAAGTTATAGTTAATATAAAAAGGACTAATGATATTTGGTAACACAAATTACACGTTCGATATATTTATTATCTCTACTCTGCCGTTCAAGGAAAGCCACTTCTTTGGGCAGCTAAATTTCGTCGTCAATGATCAGCATTTTCGCAATAATGCAATGAAGATTGGTTTCGAATACTTCTATCTTCGTTAAAATATTTTGAAATATTTGGAATATTCGAGTTAGGTCGGTGATGATTTTTTCTTCAATCTTCTCATAATCAAACTGAACAGTAGCTTGCTCACTAAAATGGAATAAAATTACTGTAAAGAATGTGGTAAAGAATGTAGATAAAATGCTCAAAACATCTTTACGTTGATATTACTTTTACTGTAAAAAGGGACTAAGTATTTTATATATATATTCAATGTGATATCCTATACTCAAAAACTCCCTATGCTTTAAATCTCCAAGTTCATTTTTGTTTTCATTTAAGACATGCGAACAATTATGTAATACGTTTAAATTGTGCAATTAACGATTTTATCCCCGTTTCTGCTAAAAATATGTTTTTTGTCACAGTTTCTTCTATATCAAACTGAGAATTATTTGCACAAACAAATTACAGTTTTCATCCAACATATTAACAAAGGATGTTGTACGCAATGTTTAATGTAAAAAATAACTCGCATGGAAAATTCATATACCAAGGCAGTCATATAGAGTGGGTTACATCATAAACCAAATTACTTACTGCGTTCGCTCTTTTTCAAATTGCGCTTGATTTTACGTAATAGAGTTTTCTCTTTACAAATCAACACATTGCCATGCCATCTTCTTGAAATGCAATTGATTGGTCGAGATTTCATTTTATCAACGCACATGAACAAAAGCATGCATAAAATCAACACTGAAGCTTTCATACTTCCCAATCTATGTATGTGTAAGCTTCCTGCTGAATGCCAATGAAAATTGTGTTGCTCTACTCTTCTTTCTTGAGATGCTGGTGTTTTTATAATGTTTTCCAAACAGTTGGATACGATGAAATGATAAGAACGTTTGTATTGCGAAGTGTGGAAAAATTCGAATAGATAACAAACTTTTGCTCTTTTATCTTTGTTATATCTTCTACTCCCGCGTTGCCCCTCTTTATCTTATCCAAAAAATCTTTTCAACTACTCTCAAAAGCTACTGTTGATCATTACGTTGACAATTTATACTGACATGGTCAGGTTGACATAGCTGGTGAAAATAAACAAAAAAAGCATATTCTTTAGCACTTTCTTTATCATATCTCTTACTCCTGTGCTACCTAATAATGAGAGCAGAGTGATGAAAACTAAGTTTATTGAGCACAATTTCTCTAGAAAAGGTTAAAATATTAAGTGCATTATATTACTCAATAATTCATAGGTTGCTAGGTAAATTACGCGAATTAAACTGAGATTTCTGCGGTTAATATAACCGCAAAAGCTTGCATTATTGATGCTCATTTTTTTCCTCATCGAATGTTACACTCGCTTATTTTTCCGATGTTTCCTTGTGAACGGATCTTTTGCTTGAGACCGTTAAGTGTTATGCCGTATTTTTGACCATGGACAAAACTTTGCTTTATGAATGTTTTTATAGCATGCTAGCTTTATGATAAAATGGAGTTATAAGCTTTGTACAGATTTCGAAAGTTTATTATAGCTACAATTGTGGTAAAAAATTAATGAAACACCGTCGTGAAGTCCGAATATTTGCTTTTCCCCCACTCCACCATTACAATGTTTCATGATAATGAGGCCAGACTAGCCAGGAATCTCTAGCTGTCACTTCATATCAACATTGTAATGGGCGAAAGGGGTTTTTATCTTGAAAATAAGCAAGCGTTTCGTTAATTAATTGAAAAAAAAGGAAACAGAGAAAAAATATGCAAAATTAAGAATTGTGTAAGAAATTGTATTTTTTCCGCTTTTCATATTTTGTGTGTGTTATCATTTTTTTCATTATATAAGTTTATATTATCTAGACGAATTTCTTTTTGAACTTTCCATAGCCGATATGATATCAGATTTTCGCAAGGTTTTATCACGATAAATTACAAAGAAAAAATAATCACCTGTGGAAACTGCAAACTGGTGCTTGGCTTGAGACGAGGTAAAATAATTGTTGAATAGCTTCATGCACCGTTAACTCTTTCACAATCTGCCTCAAATAGTTAAAGTCTGTTGCTAGCCTGTCTTAGCAATCAATTCCGCAGTAATTTTTGCATGGAATTCTAAGATTTTAGTCAAGATAGCAGGACCTAGGATTTAAATTCGTATCAGAGAAAGATTCAAAACATTATAAAAAACTCATTTTTTTATATAAATGGCTTAACTGTAACAATAATCTATATTGTTTAAAGCTGGAGGTGTGTTGTGGAAGAGCAGTGCCGTAAACACAAATTTAGTATTGGGGGTGGGGGGGTGGGTGCTATAGGAAAATTACATATATGAATTTTGCTTAGTGGCTACCCGAGGCGCACCCATGGTGTGCGCCGAGTGTGAAATTTTTAAATTTTACATCTTTAGATTGGCGGAAAACGCCCTTCCAGACGTAAACGATCTCATGGTTCAATGTTAAAAATCACGATGAATGTTTCGATATATTTGTAACTTAGAAAAGCTGCATTGTTTAATTGGCATCAAAATTTAGATAAAAATTTCTATCAGAAACCAAGAGATAGAAAGAGATACATATTTACATTACACGACTTCAATAATATAAAAAATGATAAGAACACTAGAAATTTTAAAGGTGCTGCCAGTCCCCTTAAAAATTCAGTGATTTTTATAATAATAATCTATGGGCAGGGTCCGAATATTCATGAACGACTTTCTCTCTAAATTCCTTGCTACTTCGTATAAATCCATATTATCAGTGTAGTGTATGATATGTGAATATGTAATACCATCCGATTATTCATTCGTCTCTGTCTCTCTCTCTCCCACTCTCTGTCTCTGTCTCTCTCGCTCTCTCTTCCTTTCTTTCTCTCTTTCTCTCTCTCTCTCTCTCTCTCTTTCTCTCTTTCTCTCTTTCTTTTTTTCTTTTTTTTCTTTCTTTTTTTTAGTAGGAAAATTACTGGGGGGCCTGTGCCCCCCTGCCCCCCCCCGGTGGTTACGGCACTGAAGAGTGAACCAAATACCACATGTTATCTTTGGCCTCCCTAATACAAACAGTTTTGTAACACATGCCTAAAATATAAAAAATTATCATCAGACTGGTTGTATACATATAACAATTCATTCCACTTTTTGAAATTATTAGAATAAATGCTTAATTTCAAAGATCATACGCACAAGCAGTAATTTATAGCCTTTTCATAATAGACCTATGCGGTTTGAACTTGTCGAAGTTCACAACGGACTTAGGACTGACGTCAACATGACCTATTTTGTCGATTTCTGGGACGTTCGCGGGCCGTCGGGTTAATTTTTTCATAATGCGAACTACGAGTGGCGCATTATAAACATTCGACTCACCCCACGTCTGTCTAAGTAGCCTTTCGTAACCTTTCCGCTATAGAGCACGCGCCAGCCGATGTGGATTGAGAAAATAGGCGTAGATATAACTTTATGTGTAATAAAATATAAAGCATCTATGAAATTTAATGTTTAAATCTGCTTTAAAAATTTTTGAGATTTAAAATGCAAAAAAAATCACAATTGACCTGCAGTAATATCTGCCATGTTGTAGAATTAAATTTCCTTTTAATGACAAGATCTCGTTTATGATATAACTATGATAAACTTTGCGAAGAACTTAGATGTATAAGAGTTATACCACCTGCTGCCAAGAATGAATATTGGTGAAACTTAAATTTTTCACAAACTAGCCTTCTGATTTTTATCACTTAATTGTTTTCTTCAAGGATTCTAACTTCGTCTACTCTATTCACAAAACAGACCTTTCATAAAGTCATAAATATGCTGAAGACATACAGACAACAAACAAAATCAATAAACTTTTTAAAAAACTTAACCTTGTATAACCGATGTATTTTGAACATATTACCGAGCGTAGATAGGGTGGGTGGGTGGATTCTGCCTCTCCTCCATAAGTTACTCCACAATACGCTGAAGTGTTGTAGAATAATACTAAAAATAATCACGAAATTTTGAGAAAACATTATTTCTCCGTAAGGAAACGGTTAGCCAAATCAGTCAAAAAAAACCATCACCGTATTTTGTCTGTCTGTTTAAAATGGTAGGTTATATTCCAAGTAAAGTCTATTACTTTATGCTAACAGGCGGAAAAAGATGCACGAAATAGCGATACGGGAAATATATGTACAACGAACGAAACTCTAATGACCTGTGGAACCGTGGATTCTTTCACGGGCTAACAACTAGTTCACTTACTAATGGCCGTCCGTCTGTCTGTTCAAAACAGTAATTGCTGTGATCATTTTGAAATTTTTTAAAAACCAGGGGGATATTAAGTTGCAAACAGAATTATTTTAAAACGCCATTTTCAATATGGACCCTCGTGAGATTAATCGCCGATACAAACGCGACAATGAAGTTGCGATGAAAGAGATATAGCGCCTATAGGGCGCACTCATAACACTCCTCATAAGAATGTGCGGCATGGTTTACCTGTGCTAAGCGCTCATCCTGGTGTCAAGATTAATTTTTGAACTTTCATCTGAAATTATTCTGCAAACAAAAGAAATGCCAAACTCTCACACACTAGACCGCTCGATCTGGCGTTTAACGCTTTTTTATTGATGGCTTAACGCGGTGTTCCGACGCTGGTTCTCCCGACTGGTCATACTTAGTCATTATTGAGCGAATACGCTCGTTTAAATTCATGATTGAGCGGATTCGCGGTAATGATTCTTTATTGAGCACATTTTCATCGTTTTTTGTCATTATCTTAGTGGGTTTGCTCAATTTAAGTGACTTTTGAGCATTATTGAACGGATTTGCACGTTTTGGATGAGTCTTATTCTTTTCATTTATATTCGACCCCGGTTTATTATCGGAAATTAAAAAGTTCGATTTTTTAAAACTGAGCAGTGTGATTGATGAAAAAGGTGAGGGTGAATTGGGAACATTGAAGCAGTAGGGTAAAGGCTGAAGTACACGATTATTTAGAATGTTCCTTTTTCAAATGACTGTTATTTTGAACTCCCTGTCTACACGATAATTTGGAATGGTTAGTTACAACGATAGGGTATTTCGGTACTGCGTAAAAATTAACGTTCAAACATGTTTCATTCTCAAATATTAACAGGTACTTTTCTTCATTTTATGCCTGTGTACATTATCATTTTTATCTATATAATAATACGCCAGTTCCGTGTGTCTGTAACAGGCAAAGTGGATGTGTTGTTTTTTCTAAAGAAACAGCCGCGGTAACATGTCACTTTTGCTAAACTTTTATTTTTATTCTGTCTTTTGTGTGCTTTTTCAAATTGATTTAAAATATTTGTTTTAAAAAAGTCACGGTTAATTTATTTTATTGTTCTCATAAAAACCTTTGTGTAATGATGTAAACTTTATTACACAAAAGTCACGCGTAATTAATTTTTATTATTCCCTTAAGCACGTCTCTATTGTCTACTGTTATATGAAAAACATATTGGTTTTATTTATTCCCGCTTTTGAATGGAGTTAACAACAAAAGGTTTTGACGAAAAGAACTATGAATTTCGCTGTTTGGCTAAAACAAATCATGTGATAAAATAAAGTGATTTCATTAGTTAGGAATTTTATTGCATGCGAATTTAAATTTACCGTGACGGGAGCTTTGTTATAAGTTGTTATACGTGTAAAGTCACAGGCAATTAACGTTGTTATTATAGTTGTCAATTTCGTTCAAAAGTTTTAATTGTTTGCGTCTTTAAAATGAAACTGACAACAAATGATTTTGTGATAAGAAACATAGAATAAATTTTATATGTTTTTGGGATTTCGTTTAAAACGTTTCTTTTTCAGCCTTCTTAATAAAATTATCAACAAACCTTTGTGATAAGAAGCACAATAAATTTAAGTGGATTATTCCACGGGTTTAAATAACTAGTCTATATAATAATACGCCAGTTCCGTGTGTCTGTAACAGGCAAAGTGGATGTGTTGTTTTTTCTAAAGAAACAGCCGCGATAACATGTCACTTTTGCTAAACTTTTATTTTTATTCTGTCTTTTGTGTCCTTTTTCAAATTGACTTAAAATTTTTGTTTTAAAAAAGTCACGGTTAATTTATTTTATTGTTCTCCTAAAAACCTTTGTGTAATGATGTAAACTTTATTACACAAAAGTCACGGGTAATTAATTTTTATTATTCCCTTAAGCACGTGTCTATTGTCTACTGTTATATGAAAAACATATCGGTTTTATTTATTCCCCCTTGAATGGAATTAACAACAAAACGTTTTGACGAAAAGAACAATGAATTTCGCTGTTTGGCTAAAACAAATCATGTGATAAAATAAAGTGATTTCATTAGTTAGGAATTTTATTGCATGCGAATTTAAATTTACCGTGACGGGAGCTTTGTTATAAATTGTTATACGAGTAAAGTCACAGGCAATTAACGTTGTTATTATAGTTGTCAATTTCGTTCAAAAGTTTTAATTGTTTGCGTCTTTAAAATGAAACTGACAACAAATGATTTTGTGATCAGAAACATAGAATAAATGTTTTTGAGTGGATATCTCCACAGGATTTCGTTTAAAATGAACGAATAAAATAAATTTAAATGGATTATTCCACGGGTTTAAATAACTAGTAAATGAATAATCGTCTTATAATATCGTAGAACCCAACCTCGTCCCCAGAGCCTCTTAGGCTTTGTTAACGCACTTGTTCTCGAAAAATATCGTCATATTATTTTTTTAGTTCTCGTATATCTCACTCGCCTAAATGCAATCTGCAATTCAGTATAGCAATATTCATCAAAGAGGTAAAAAATGGCAGCGCTGTAGTGACGAACCACAATAAAGTTTAACCCACATTTATCAAAGATAAGCATTACTTTTTACCTTTACGTTTAGGAAGAAATGAATACCACAGATGACGAAATCCCTGCTTTGCTTAGTATTTGTGGCGAGAGTCAAAACAACACAACTACCATGCCTCCACCCACCGCGAGTGATTTATTTTCCTTTTTAATATCTTTGTCAACTGAGATAAAAAAAAATTGAAGGACTTAAGTGCTAGGACATCCGGCGTGTCAAATGTAGGCTAAAAAGCCCTCCAAAAAAAAGAAAAGAAGTGTCTTCACTGTTATCCGTAGAGCAACGCCGCCCAGGCCACTGATATGAACAGGAAATAAATCTCTATGCATCCCAAAATGAGGAAGAGTTCCAATCTAGTGGAACAGGGCCTAAATGTTAAAAAATGGCTTAATCTTAGAATGTTTACCAAGATAGCAGCACCACGAGTGGCACATCTGGCATTTGATATCTGTCTTACCAGCTAGTCGGTTTGAAGCACTAAATTACCGAAAAATTGAACATGACAAAATAATAGCCCTAGTAACCAGGGTGATATTGATGCCAGTCATACTAATTCGGCAGATGGTATTACTAATGTACAGTGGTGGCTGTAATTGCATAGATGTCTCGTGGATTGCTATTGACATTACCAATAACATGGGTAGCAGCTAAAGTCTATTGTGTGACTTTACTTTGTAAGGCAGATATTAGATGAGATCTGGATAACTTGTACATATATTCCTGGCGTCAAAAACTTAGGTGATAGTGCTTCAAGAAAATGCTACAAGGATAGTGAATGGAAACTTCACCCAGATGTTTTTCTGAATATTAATGAAACATTTGGATTTCTACCTACTGTCGATTGTTTTGCAATTAGATTGAATAATCAATTACAAAAATACATTTCGTTTAAACCTGACCCCGATGTAATATTTATCGATGCCTTTGCTGTAATCTGGCACCAATATATTAGTTCTTCAAAAATTACAAACAGAACAATCCACAGCAATTCTTATCACTCCAATTAACCCATGCAACCGTGGTATTCGAAGATAAGGATGATGGTCAAGGACCCGATTTTCGTATAAACAGGAAAAATCGACCTGAAACTGACATCATTCATCATCAGACTCTCTTGATTCTCTTTGGAAAAATCTGACTCTTGTAGATGTCTAATAAATGGAAAATATTATGCTCTTATCCTCTTTTGGAAATATTTTGTCTGAAATTTTGTTAATAAGATGGCTTGAAACTGACATCGCTATGTAAACTATAGGCAGTACCCGTCATAATATGTTTTGTATATATATTTCTTGTCTAAGTATTAAAAAAGATTGATCCTGCATATATTCAATTGCGTTCCTCTTTTAGTGATTGGAAAGGATTGTGTTTTCTTTCCTCCAGCATTGATAAAACATCTTCATAATTTTACTTCTTTTATTGTTCCATGTCTTCTCTGAAATCGTACCACTATGGACGCCTTAAAACAGATGATCTTGTTTTTCTCTGAAAGAAAACGAAAAGAGGTTATTTTACATCAATTCTATGCTATAATGACATTCGTTGTGTTTCGTATGAACATATACGCACGTTTTTTTGTTTGTTGCAATATGTTTTCAATTGAGGAAGTGCAAGTGAATTTAAACGGTAGAGTTACGATGTAATTGCATGCATTGTTTTCCCAACAAGCACAAATGTGGCACGCATGTGTGCAAGGACTTTTGGTGTCTCTCATGCATTATGGTACAACACATAAGCCACTTTTTCTTTGTTATGTTTATTTCAATTCGTTAAGTTATTTAAAATTAAAAGTACACTTAAATTTGATTAGATAAGGAGTTCATTACTGGTAATATGTTGGATGATCAACTGCTTTCATATTCCATATTCATCTTCATGTCTATTCGGACCATTTTTTATTTCATGTTCCATAATAGTTATTGTTTCAGTCTTCTGTGTTGTTTGTGCAATGCTCTTACGTTATGTCTCTCGTTCCACATATGTTGTGTTATATATATAATTCATTCCATGTTCTTTTATTTTGATAGGTTACTTGTTTCTGCTTTTCCTTACCATTTCCATACCATGTCTGCTTTTCTATTCCATTTTATAATCCACGATTTTCGGCCAGCACTGTAATCAGTAAAAGTTCTCCTAACTTTGAAAGTTGTTCTTGTTGATAAAGTTCTTCGAAGAAGTAAGCCCTACACTAAGAAACACGCACTTTATTTTCAAATTCCTGATGAAAACATTTGCCAATTTAATATTTTTGCATTGCTTTATAGTCATTGGCTCGTTTATTTTATACCATTTGATTAAAATGGAACAAATCAATTTTTGCAGTATAAAAAGCTATAAAGTAATTGAGCTGCCTAATACTATTAGCTACAGAAATTTAAGTCCCATAATAACCATCAAACACATTTTATTGGCATATTTCCTACAAAATTTTAGGAGTGTTTTATTTTTGTACTCAGAGCCATGGCATGTTGTCATGACACAATACTTCCAAAACAGTGAAAGGTGTGCTGACCTTGAAAGTCGTTCTTATTGATAAAGTTCTTTAAAAAGTAACTCCTACATTAAGAACACGTAGTTTGTCTGCAAATTCATTTAATTTATAGCATTTGAGTGAAATAAAACAAATCAATTTTTGCAGTATTAAAAGCCATGAAGTGAAGGGAGCCTTTAAGTGAAAAAACAGCTTAGTTAAAACTTACTTTATGTTTACTAAAACTATGAGCCTTGCCCTTTTTTACAACATCTGTAAGATGGAAGTTGAGAAAAATGCACCAGTTAGGATACACATTTTTAAACTATGTTGAAAGTACCCTGCTGACAGAGACTAATTTCAATTTCATGAAAAATCACTTGAGTATAACATGCAAAGAAATTAGGACTATAGAACAGCAATCTGATAGCAAGACATTAAAAATTATTATCACGTGGAAAGTACAGCTAGCGCATTTCCGAGGTGCGTACTCGCCCTACACCTTTGCTAAAGCAAAACTTTTGCCGCCTACTGGCTAACTGAGCTTTTTTCAAATTTAACTAAATTCATACTTGCTATTTTTGTCTGTTATTATTTAGGACACAACTGTTTTGTACTTTTCCCTTTAGAATTTAATAGTTTTAAGCATCAGCTTAATTTCCCAATTAAAGAAGTTGCCAATAAAGAAATGTGTATTTAATTTAAAAAGTTTGACGGACAAAGTTAATCCCAATATGTCCATTTTATGAGTATAACCAACAACAGCTACAACAACCTCTGATCCGTACTTTAGTTTATAATTTAAAAAAAGTAAATCAAATCTGATATAAATTACCGCCCATTTTGTCTAGGAAAAACATGGTTCTGAAATCAATTATAAATCCTTTTGGCGATTATTTATTTATTTTTTCGTATTTCTGTTTAAAAATTATTTGTTATAAAAATGTAACAAACCAGGAGCAAATGAAAAATGAAAAAAAAAGGGAAACAACAAGTAGAACAACCAGGATGCTCTAACACAAAAAGGTCGTGAGAAATACCTCTTCAATACTATCCTAAACGATTTCTAGTTACATGTCATGAATAATTTCTTCCTATACACTGCGCAACACTGGGAAAATTATAATTTGTGGTCTTGACTTTCTTCCTGCATTCATTCGCTTGTAAAAGATTCGTTATATTCTGCTAGGCCTAAGCATGCTAAAACATTCGATTTTTGTGTGATTCACAATTCAATTTGTCGAGTTTGACAATCGAATTGTGGATCATATCCTCCATGAGTATTAGCAATTTCAACTATTACGACTTAAAAGTTTCTTCCTATATCTTCACTTATAAGAAAGTCAACAACAACAAAATAGGGTTGTTCATTGGCGCAATGGGGATAAATATTCCTGCACATAAAGCCCTGCAGTGCATGAACAAAAAAATTGGCGAAATTTGTTTATCCGTTTTCTATAATGTGCAGAGCTTGAAACGTTGATGAGAAAAATGTATAGTGTCATATGCTATTGACGAACGGTTAAGAAGATATAAAGGTTTAAAAATTTTGCTGACGTCAGCAAAGTCCCTACCAAAATTACAAAAAACTTTTCTTTAGAAATTTGTATACACGTTGCCTTCATCGTATATATGTTGAAACGCTGATCAAGAAAATGTTAGGATCATGTATCTTTCACAAACGTTTGCAGAGATATTGAGGTTTAAAGGTTTTTTGATGACGTCATACGGATTCGGCGACCCAGGTTTAGAAAACTTACCCAAATTGGTCCCTAGTGGTTCTTAGTTGCCAACGCGGTGAAAAAAGACTGACGTCACCGCCTCGTTTCCAAGTTATTTGGCCTAAAAATTTTAAGTGCAATGCAATGGCTTCACCAATCTTCTTAAACGCATTGACGTCAGTCTAAATGCATTGACGTCGCGCCGTAACGTCAGAAAATTTAAAATTTGACACTTTTTTGGCTACATCGAAGGAAAATGAACACATCCACTTTGCCTGTCAGAGACAGACGGACACATCTCTGTATTATTATAAGAGACTAGTCGATAAGGCCCGTGGAGAAATCCACTTAGGCGGAAAGGACAACGGAAAAATAGGGTGTTTTAAATTTTATGTTGACGTTAGCAGTGCATATACAAAAAAAATTGGCGAAATTTAGTTTATTTGTTGCTTGTAATGTGTAGATGTTGAAACGTTAATTAAAAATAATATAGGATAATATTTTTCGACGAACGCCTAAGGAGATATATGGGTTTAAAAGTTTTGCTGACGTCAGCAAAGGCCCGCAAAAACACACAAAAATTTTTTTTCAAAATTTGATATACCTGGTGCCTTCATCGTATAGATCTCTAAACGCTGATCAAGGAAAATGTATAGGATCATGTATCTTTGACAAACGGTTGCAGAGATATTGGGGTTTAAAGGTTTTTTAATGACGTCTCAACCCCTTCCGAAACGGATTCGGGGACCCAGGTTTAAGAAACTTACCCAAATTGGTCCCAGGTTGTCCTTAGTTACCCACGCGGTGAAAAATCATTGACGTCTCCACCTCGTTTCCAAGTTATTTGGCCTCAAAGTTTTAAGTGCACTGAAATGGCTTCATTAATTTAATATAAGATATCGAGGTTAAAATAGCGCTATTGACGTCGCGCCGTAACGTCAGATAATTTAACATTTGAGACATGCATTTTTCGGCAACATCAAAGGAAAATGAACACATCCACTTTGCCTGTTACAGACACAAGGAACTGGCGTATTATTATAGAGACTAGTCGATAAGGCCCGTGGAAGAATTCACTCAGGCAGAATATTAGGTTGTTTTGCAGATTTTGCTAACATCAGCAGTGCATATACAAAAAAAATGGCGAAATGTAGCATATGTTGCCTGTAATGCGTGCAGATTGAAACGCTGATAAAAATAATGTTTAGGATCATATGAGTTCGCAAACGCATAAGGAGATATAAGTGTTTTAAAACTTTAAAATTTTGCTGACGTCAGAAGTCCTCTAAAGTACAAAAAAAAATTTCTTTAGAAATTTGCACTGTAAACTCCACTTAGGCAGGAGTACATTGGAAAGGAAAACCGTAACTTGTATTTTGATGACGTCTGGCAGGACCCGTCAATACACAATATTTTTTTCCTGAAATTTGTAGACACGTTGCTTCCAATGTGTGGAGCTTGAAATGCTAATCAAAATAATGCATATAATCATGTACAACACCAACAATAATAATAACACATCTCAAATATTTACATCTTATAAAGTGATTACGTTTGATTACGTTGAAAACCTTTGATATTTTAATCAGAAGTGTCAAAAAACATAAAATTTATATCTGGAAAATCATTTATTCAGTTACATACTATCCTGTTCCCCAAAAATATAAACAAAATATAAAAATTAACCGGTTAAGAACACAAAATGTTTATCTTAGTATGATGATCTGTAGTGACCTTTACCAACCATTTTAAACGTAAATGTCAAAAAAGAATACGGAGTAAATTTTGAATCAACAAAGACATTATTTTTGGAATACGGTCCATCCTCACAAAAGTTTACACAAAATGTAAGACAGATCGGTTTTTGAGGAGCACATCCAAATCAACAAAAATCAGTTCATTTAGCATGTTCTATATTGCCATTGCCCATAAATCTTCCACAAAAAGGTTATGAAACACATCAAATTATAGAAAAATCAGGCATTTCATAGAATATAAAAATATAGTCAGAAGATTTTTTTCATTATCACCAAACACAGTTATTACAATTTTAAAATTCTTATCAAAAATCGAAAGCATACAGTTTAGTTTTCCCCAACAAAATTTTATAATACTAAATATGAAAAAGCCATAGCCTACACAACAGCCTTCACTGGAGCCTAATTCCACAAAAATTTGTTATTTCAGTATATATATTGCATGTGGTCTTTTTCCCACAAAAGTTTACACAAAATTTTAAAAAACAGCAGTTTGCAACATAAACAAAAACACGAACAACCATACCATCCTCTCATAAATTAAAATAAAGTCAGAAACCCACGTAAATTGCCAATCAAATGTCTACAACCCCCTGTAAAAATAACCTGGCATTTTACATGTAGGCTGACAAAAGTTTAACAGGATGTCAGAAATAAAACAATAAAAAATAACTTAACACACGCTTTTAATTCGGAAAAAATTATTCCACTTGTCATATTGCATGTGGTCCCCTTGTAAAGTTTACAGAAAATGTGAAAATAATTATACTCTTATGGATATAAAACTACGACCTACTATCCTGCAAAAGTTTAAATCTTTGAAGTTTGGAAACTAGCTATAGATAAGTAAAAAAGAGGAATAACAACATAAGTCATAGAGATTAGAGCTAGCCATCATGGGATGGGGAGTAGGGCTTGGAGGCTAACAGTAGCTAGCTAACAGTAGCTAACACACCCAGTTAAATATACTTAAACTGGGAACACTTAGCTAAAACACTAAGCATAAATACCTAAGCTAGCTATATATGCTTAGTAAAACACATATAAAGAGAAACAATAGTAGTAATGTCAAAAATAATAACATTACAGTGAGTTCAACAAACCAAAGTTTTCCGTTTGTTAGTCAGCAATATCTTTATGTAGCATTTTGAATTTTAGGACAAATACATTAGTTACGCGCCAGGGTACACATTAATTATGTAACAAAATGTAAACAAATATGGCTATGTACGCGGTAAAATATAAAACTTTAAGAATTTGAGGCTTTTAGGTGGCTTTTCCTGAAAAAAGGGAGTCTGTTTGCTCCAGCGACATAAAAACCAAACGTCTAAAAATATCAAAGTTCTTATTTGTGATTTCAAATCGACCTCAAACTGTAGCCTTTATTTTCTACTTCTAACTTTACTTTACTTCTAGCTCCACTTCTCACTTCCAACACTTTTCTACTTCTTCACTTGGATCCTTTATAGTAAAAGTCCTGAAGGCCGACGGCTTAAATGTAAATGTGAATCTTCGTATCTCCTATAATAAGGACGAAGTTTAGAAAATCGATCATCTTTTCCATTATTAGAATGCCCAAGTCCATTATTTTCACTGGTTTTACAGCTAGTCATATGATAATCCTGTGAATGCTTTTTTCCATATATAACACATCAATGACTATATTGTGCAAACAATATGTGATCATGGTACAGAAGTATGTTTTGGTAGTATAATCAAAATGATATTAATATCAAATGGCCACCAAATTTCTTAGATCAATTACTGTCATGTCAATTTTTCACATTTATGTTGCTCCGTGCCTCAAAATCCACTTACTTGTCTAAAAATAATACAAGAATCTTAATATAAACAAGAATTTTTTAAAAAAACAAGAAAAAAAATATATCTAACAGTTTAGTACAGTTCAAAATGACAGAAAATACAATACTTCATAAATTTCATCTCACCTTTAATAATAATTTTAAAGAGAAGCGTCTATGAACTGAAAATCATCCAGACTTCAGAAACGAAATATAATCGCAACACCGACTGTATTTCACAAAAGTATTACTACAAATTGTCACTGTTTCATTGTTATTCGCACTAAATAAAATAAGTCACGTGGAAGCCATTTTGAGTCACGTTAGAATAAATCCTTTAGTCAGCTTAGATGAGCACTTGTGAATGATTTATGCCTCCATCTTGAACATACATAGTTGGGAGCCTTGATGACATCTTTTGCCAATAATTAATTTTGTGATGTGTTGAATGTTGGAAAATTAATAAAATTGTGCAATTTTAATCTTGTATTGTTCATGATTTGTCATTTTATATAAATTCATTCGTAATTTTATAAAAACCTCTGTCCGTGATCATGGTGGGCGGAAGCCACCGAAAATTAAACGTCTTGTTTTTTCTCTCAACCTTCTGCGCCACATCATTTTGAAAAAAGTCATACACTGTTTTGTTTCATTATAGGGGACACAAAAAATCAATTATTTATTGTTAGTATTTGAATTGAATTGGTATGACTTCAGGCACAGTCATATGTACAACTATCACGTCTGAGACACTATATTGGATTTGAAATTATTAATTATTACAAGAAACAGACGCAGTAAAGCCGGGAGCGAAACAAAAAACAGACGTGTCTGTGATGAAACATAAACACGATTTATTCAGTCCTGCTACCCAAACGTATATGGGCTCCTTCATATCATTTATGCATAGATCACGGTAAGTTCTGAGAGTTGTGCGTTGGTCGATTTTAACGACGTTTGCAGAACTTGAAACGCCCTTTTTAAACGCGTCTTCTTGGCGCATGTTTTTCGAAAGCGGAAAGAACCTTTTTTTCTGTGCAACGAAGGCAATATCGCTTGTAATAATGACTCGTAATGGAAGTCAGAAATTTTTACAACATTTGTTGGTTTCCCCAATTCAGAGTTTTTTAATTCTCATTCAGTACGAGATCAGTATGTGAAAACCAGGTGCATCATTATGCGCGCAAATGCACAATTCCCTAGGCGTTGTATTATGGCATGAAACCGCATGAAAACTTGTTCCTCAGTCAAAATTATTTTTTGAAACAAAGAACTCGTTTGCTATTAGATATTATATTCTTAAAATACTTTAAACAAAACAAGAGATGTTCATTTTGCGGCTAAACTCTTTTAGTTCACTAGCAAAAAGCTACAAAAAGTCCATTCTTAATTTTACTGAAATTCCGTAAGCTCATCAAATTGAGACTGGTACTTTCTAATGTTTTACCTTCATGAATGTTGTCAATATTTATGAATTATTTATTCCTAGCATAATGTTAGTTGTTTTTGAACACTTACAGTTCTGATACATTTCTGTTTTATTTTTAATGCAACTGTTTGTCCAAAAAAGTTGATTTAAGCAATGGGTTACATGTCAATTAGGTACACTAGTGGACTTCCCAAACAACTTGTAAGTATTAATTTATAGCACATTAGATTGATGTCCACAAAATTTTGTTACCATTTATTATTGTATATGTTTTGTTGTCTCATAATACATACTTTTTTGTAGAATAACGAGCAAGATCAACAACAACAACAACAACAACAACAACAACAACAACAACAACAACAAAGTATGATGACAAAAAAGTATGACTTTATGACAAATAGATTTTAGTATTAACGAAATCCCCTAGACAATGTTTTAACTATGTAACTTTTGTATATATATAAGCACACGTTTTAAGAATACTGCTACTTTACAAAATACACCTGCTTACATTAAGCAGTGCAGACAAGACAAACACGCTCAAAACACTTTTATCATGTATTCTTTAATTTTTAGTTTTGCTTCCTAGGTCCTAGGCAATGTTTTGTGATAGCTATAAGGGATATTTACTTCTAAACAAAACGTTTTGTAGAAGATCTTTCATTGTCATATATTTCCCATGTTTGCCACCCGTTAAATCAAATTTCTGGCAACTTGTGACATGTTGTAGTAAATACCATTATAAAGTACATTAGAATGACCTCCACAAAATGATGATACTATTTGACATTGCATTCTTTGTGTCATAATGCATACTTTTTTTTAGAATAACGTTAAGTCCAATGAAGAACTACAAAAACAACAACACGAAAAACAACAACAGCATCAAGAACAGCAACAACCACAAAATCATGGGCCAGAAGAAGTGTGGAGGAATGGGCAAAGATATCTTGTTTATCGCAATATCCAAAGGATAGGTTAACGTTGGAAAATTTTCTGCTTACTGTTTTTTACTATTAACACATTTAATTGTTGACATTTACACCGTAAAATCTGAGAAGAGCCGTTTCTCTTTATATTATTTTCACACGTCAGCTACTTATCCACCAAATGCAGGCTTGATTAAAAGTGTTCAACTGTCAAACATCAAAAAAGTTGCGTTTTAATATTTGAAAAAACAATTAACTAAAAAGCATTACAAATAGGCCAGTACTAAAGTTTCTTTAAAAAAATTCTTATCAGCAAAGAAAAATAATCATTCACCTTACAAAATCATGCTGTTCGAAAGTTCAGTTATTTTTTGCAATTTTTTGTTGGATATAGCTATATGTAGAATTTGGCATCATAAAAAGACGTTGGCAACTTTGTAATGAAGGGCTGGATATATATTGTAACAAAAAAACAAACTTTTGCAATTAATCTGATGTTGGAATATAATATAAACGTCTTAAACAAAATAGACAACAGCAATAACAATCTCGACTTTGCCTGTACAACGTTTATAGAATAACGCTACTGAGATAAGACAACAACCCAAGAACAGCAGCCTCCAGGACAACAACAACAGCACCAACCTCATTAGCACCAAATCAATCAGCACCAAACCTTATTCTTCTTTACTATTAACATAGTTAATTGTTGACATTTTCATAATTTAGAATCCAAGAGGAGCCGTTAAAAGAGTGGCATAAGTATTTTTTTAGTCTTTACAGGCTCCATTAGAAGTGTGCAACTGTAAAACATCTAAAATAGTTGCATACTGGTATTTGAAAAGATTAATTACCTTAAAAAAAGATTTATAAAATAAAGGAAACATTTTTAGTGGATGTTTTTTATAGGCGCTTTCAAGGAAAATTGTAAAAAATATTATCAACTTTGCCGGTTCCAGACGAAGAGACACAGTTTCAGGCTGCTGTTAACAACTAAGGGTTTGACCAGTTATTGATAAGGATTTAATTATTTAAATATCGGTCCAAAATGCATGGAAGTTTTTTACATTCTCAACATGGCTTGCAAGAGCTTCTAATCCTAGTGCTACAAAACAAGTCAATTCTTAATTATTTTAAGGTTTTGTTTCTATGTGCTTTTGTTGCAGAGTTCCCACTTAATGAAATGTTGTCAAAAGTGATTATCTATTTTGTTTTCGTTAAAATGTGCTAAGATTATTTTACTTGTTTTTTTTTTTTGTTAGGTATATGTTGCCTTGTGGCATAGTATGTTTATAGGCCATAGCGACCTTTTTATGCCACTTTTATATGATTATTAAGTTACAGCTAGCTACATGCGATTAGAATCTATTTTCTTTCCCCTATTTTTAGGATATGCCCTGTACATCTGCTTTGAATACAGCACATTTTCTAATTGGGAAAGAAAAAAGGCGTAATGATGATATCAAATAACGCTGAGTATGTAAATTAAAAGTAGAAAATGAAAAGAACAGGCAAAATCCCCGGGAACCCGATGTATTTTATCGGCCATTTTCAGCGTGCGACAACAATTTGCAGTGCGGTTCAAATCTATTATGCATCAAATCTTCCAAGTATTCTATTGTTTTATAAAAACTATCGCAGCATGGGCATGTTACTATGGTGGTTCTTATACTTTTGCATGTTCAACAAGAATTGTTCTTATATTTTTTTTTATATTATGAGTATCGTTTCGTTGCAACTTGCATGCCTTTTCCTTGTATTTTCTAATTTAATTCACGCGACCTTATTGTTTTAAACTTGTTCTGATAAAAATAAGTACCCAAAATTTACGTAAATACAGATTATTATTTTTTAACTTTCTTAACACGACTGCCTGTGAAAATAAACCGTTCGTACCAGTATCACCATCATGTTTTTACCAACCACTATTTATTGACCATTTTGCAGATTTTTCTATATATTCATGAAGCAGGAATGACATCGCAAATGTTAACGCTGAAATTAATTTACGTATCAACTTGTGAAATTATCAACAAAAATTCCCGTAAAATACTAAATTTAAGGCCGCAACTGGCGATAAGGTATTTGATTTAATACAGGGACTTACTAACATAATATTTCACTCACCAAGTCACCATTAATTCATTTCCACTTCATTTCCTTCATTACGTTCCTCAAATTCGCGCCGTCAGTGATAAACTAAAACAAATTGAAACTTCAAGTAAGTTAATTTATTATGTTATTTTAAACTTCATAGTCAAAATGAAACTTACTGTAGTTTCTTTCAACACGTGAAGATTTTTTTTTCTTGTTACGTGATCTCGTTTGCTATTTTTTCGTGCCACGAACGAATATATTTCATTCGTCTGTTATGATTTAAAGTTTTTGAAATCAATTAGAAGACGTATCTGTGATGTTACAATAAGTTTAATTTGTTCTCTTGATCGACAAAATTTTTTTCTCTGCAAACCAACGTAATTTCTCTTGAAAAGGCATACCCACAAATCCTTACGCTTCATAGATTTTTAAAAGTAGCCCGGGAAATATATTAGATATAATTCATTAACCTTACATGCTTCCCCAGCGGGCATTTTAAAGTTGATTAGCATTGAAAAAACGTTTCATGTGGAACTAATGATATTTGTTAACAAAGTCGATCAATGAGGCGATATTTTTTGAAAACAAGTTTGATACCTTGTTTATCATATAATAAAATCAAGCATAAAGGCAAATTTTCCTCGGAAAAGAAAAATTTCCGAATTGCACATGCGCAGTATATCAAAACAGAGGTGGTTCTTTTTTGCCGCTGGAAAAGTTGGAACAAAAATAAAAGTTGAAAATTTTCAACTTTTTTTTTCTTTACGGCGGAAAAAATATTTTCAACCAATCAAATTGACTTAAATTGGACAAAAATGGTAGCTGGAATTGCTAGATGTAGAGTAAACAAACGACAAAATGCAAACAACACTAGTAGTGATGAAACTTCAAGTGAAGACGAAATGATTATAAGAAACAAGTTATTTTTTGAGCATGTGAAGCGACAACAGAGAATTTGTAGCATTGGACAACCAAGAACACCGCAGATACGTGTGCGATATCCTGTTCGTTCTGCTGTGATGATCCCTTCAGCACCAGCAGCTATTGCCACAGTTACATCTCCCCTTCCATCACCTGTATCTTGTTTTCAACAACGCTTTTCTGGCATTATAAGTCCTGGCATTGTTTCTGGTATTGCAAGTCCTTCAGTTCCAAGTGCCCAAGAGAATGCTGATGACTCAGAACAGCAGCAAGATCTTGCTGATAAATCTACTTGTGAAGAAGAACGTGCAGAACTCTCTGTGCATGAAAGGTTAGTCTGTGCATGAAAGGTTAGTAAACCTAATGCCAGAGTACTCGTGCATATGGAAAGTGTACTCAACAGAATACAAAGACAAAGACAGAAAAATAAGGTCCTGGGAGGAGATTTCAAAAAGATTGGGAGACATTGATGGAAAGTAAGTAAGTAAGTAAGTAAGTAAGTATTTATTTATTTGTCCTAATAGACTGGAGACCATTCCGATAGGATAATACCTAATAGGTAGGAATGACCACCAAACCAAGTTACAACTTTGAAAAATATTATAATTACAAACTTTATGTACTCATAAATAATGATCGATATATGCAACAATAAAAGGATTAAATGTTAAAACTACTATATGATGAAAAAAAATAAAACTTGACCAGATACTTTAGATGACCCAATGACAGCGTAGACATATTAACTTCTAAAAACTGTTGAAGAAGGTTCCAGGAGATGATGGATTGATACTGGATAGAATTATTCCCAAGTGACTGTTCTCACTCTAAGTAAACATATCGAGCCCGGATTAGCACGATTATTTGGACGATTGCAAGCATTAAATGTAATTATAAAATTATTTAGAAAAGTAAGAGGTAGTTTGTTATTGATTAACTTATGAAGAAAAATAATATTGCACATCTTGACATAATCAAAAAAAGAAAGAATTTTAAGATCCAGAAACAGAGGAGCAGAATGAGAATTAAAGTCGGAAAAGGTTATTATGCGCATAGCCCTTTTTTGTAGATTTAAAACTCGCTGGGTTTTATAAGATGAGTTCTGACCCCAGACGTGACAAGCGTAAGACATATGTGAGTGAAATAGGGCGAAGTATAGAGACACTAGTATAGATGGAGAAACATAATGCCTGAGTTTGCACAATGCGCCGTTAGCTTGTTTTAATTTATCGCAAACAAAATCTGTGTGTTTTTCCCAATTGAGGTTTTCGTCAATAAAAACACCTAAGTACTTCACAAAAGTACTGGGATGTAGTTTTTTACCATGCATTTTAAGCTTCACTTCAAAATCAAGATACGATGGTAAGCTAGCTTAGCTACTAGCTACCTTTTTTGCTTAGTTTGTACAAAACTAAAAAATATTTTTCAGTTGTAGCTGTCTAGCTATACATGTACTTTCAAATTTCCACGAATTAATGATATTTCTTAATTTTCATGGGTTTTATTTTTGCAACTAGTAGCTATATCTTAAGAAATTTATTTTATTTAAGTGGAATATCTGAAAAAGGAATGGGAGAATTTGCGTGACAACTATCGGAAGTGCCTTCAACGAAGAAAGAAGATGACACGTTCAGGGGCAGGCAACAAAAAGCTGCCCACTTGCAATTTTTTTGCTGAGCTGAACTCGTATCTGTGCTGCTGACCTACTAAAATTATTAGAACCTTGGTTAGCGATAGGTAATAAGCCATTACAATCTGTTGTTTCACTTCGCCATTCTCCAGGTGTTATACCATTTGTCGCCTCTACATCAGGGTAACCTGGGGGGCAATAACTAGCCGATTCGTGTTTCATTAAATAATTATGGAGAGCCACCACAGCTTTTGTTATTTTCACAACAGTCTCTATTTTTCTTATTATTGGTCGACGGAAGATTCGAAATCTTGAAGCGCATATTCCAAAACAATTCTCTATAACCCTCCGTGCTCGAGAAAAGCGGTAGTATTTTTTTTTTGCTATTAAGATTGCTTCTATCATATGGTTTCATCATAAATCGCTTGAGGGGAAATGCTTCATCGCCCACAAAAACATATGGGAAATTCTCTTGAGTTCCACGAAGTATTCTTGCATTAGGAATGCCCAACGTTTGATCGTTTATTGCCGTTCCAAGGTCACTATTTAAAAACACTCCTCCATCGCTATTCCGTCCTGACTGACCTACGTCCACTAGCGTAAATTCGTAAGTGGCATTACATACAGCTAACAGAACTATGCTGTGATGCTTTTTATAATTAAAAAAAGTAGAGCCAGATGATGCAGTTGCTTGCATCATAACGTGTTTACCATCAATTGCACCTACGCAGTTTGGAAAGTTCCATAATTCTTCAAACTTTTGGGATATTTTTTTCCACTCTTCACTCGTTGTAGGACATTTCAAGTAGCCTTCTCTCAATAACATCGTCCAAAGAGCTTCGCACGTTTCTGCAACTATGCGAGTAATTGATGTCGGACTTACGCGATAACTACATTCAATGGATACTTGAGAATCACCAGTCACTAGATAGCGTAATGTTAAACAAAGTCTTTCTGACGGACTAATTGCCTCCCTGCGCAATGAACATTTGGTAATAATTGGAGCAACCAGTGAAAACAAATGCTCAAACCGGGTTGGTGACATGCGAAATTGTTTAAAAAAGTACTCATGGTCAAACAATTTCATTTCTTGAATGAGCACTAAACAAACCATGTCTGCACTACTTCGCTGCAAACTAAAATTTTGCTCATAACTAATCTCGTTTTCATGTTATTCGGTATTTTGGTATATATATTCCGCGGTACGAAAATGGATATGGAAATAGGTCTATTCTATTTTTTGAAAGTTTTTAAATTTGCCGTTGATGGAGTGGTTGTGTTTGTTGTGAAATTAAACGAGCAATTGTTGAAATTAACTAGAAATAAACGAAAAAAATGTAGCTAGCTAGAGACATCACATTGAACTTATTTTTTTAAAGAAATAGTTGATGATAATTCGGGAGTGGTGTTACGTGGATTTATTTTATCCTTGTTTGAAGAAATCAAGGTGTGAGACATTCGAAAAAGATGAGTTTTTTGAGCTGCTTTGTCGCTTTTGAGGGAGTCTATATTTTTATGACCACTGTGTTGCTTTAACAAACCTTCTTGAAGGTATTACTAGCATACTTCGTTTGCAGAGCCTGTTGATCCAAAATTAATTGATCTATTTCATCGTACTCCCAAAACAAAAGCTTAAATCAATTATTTTAAAACATTTTATTTGGATATTTTACAGTGTTCAAATTTCACGAAAGTTTGTTTAGTTTTTTTGTTTAGATTTTAGCCGGTCGCTACAGGAAAATAGCGCCCGCTCACGTGATCGATATAAGCCAATAAAGACGTCAGATATAAAGAAGACATTACACTGCCAGGTACTAAATCGAATTAGAACCGTGGAAACTGAGGAAAATGGATTTAGAAGATGGCAAAAAAGTTAAAATTAAAAACATAAAGACTGATAAATTTTTATATTATTACTAGATCATAATTTTAAGTATTCCCAGAGAATTTACTATGGTGGTATTGAGCAATGTCTTATAAGTTTTGACGTCATTAATAGTTGGAGTAGAAAAGAAGCCAGACAAAATTTAAAATTCACAAGGCTTCATAACAATATTGAGCAAGTAATTCTAAGGATATTACAGTTTGATACAATAATTTATACCGAGAATTTGGTTCCATATTTTTATTTAAGGATATTTCATCCAACCTCTCTGGACATTATCAACGTATAAAATTTAACAGCGCAAAATGTTCACTATTATATGTCTAATTATTATACACACATTATATACACATGACGTTACCATGTAAAAACATATATAGTACATAGACACATAGATAAAGGAATTACGATATAGTAATACCCCTAACTTTTACAGAATATGTAACGCAATACTACACATAACATAGATCACGACACAACCTAGTCACCAGGAACCCACCTAAATGACTAGTCGCTAGAGATACCAATATCTCTCCCCTTGCTGCTGATAACTAATTAAATAAAGATAATTTTACAGATTTTTCCTGTTTGTTCAATGATCTTTTATCGTTACTAATGTATAGCGCTTCACAGATTTTTCGACGTCTATATCCTCCACAATTTTCATTTAAAATACTAAAGTTATCTATTGAAGCACGTTTATTACCAGTTCTATCCGCATGTTGGTAAATGTGAGAGTTTTTGTCACGTCTCTGATGGTCGATCATGCGTTCAGAGAATCTTCTTCCAGTTTCACCGAAGTAACATTGATTGCAATTCTCATCTGGGCACTGATACTTGTAGACGATATTTTTATCAGATTTGTCTTTAAAAACAGTTTAAATTTAGATAGATAGGAATAACTTTTAGTCCGTTGGAGTAAAATACTTGACAGCAGGTAGTTTGATCAAACTTTTTACCAATTCTAAGTTTTCGTGAAATTATCAAAATGTATAATCGTTGGAATACAAATTATTTGGGGATTACAAAACTAACATTTATTTATGCTCAAATTAATTGTATAAAGAATTAATAAGATAATAAATTCACCCAATAATAGTTATAATTATTTACCACCTTGGTAAAATTAATGATGTAAGCAGAAAAATTCTAACCATCAAATGTTTTTAATGTCAAATTGCAAGTAGGTAAAGTTTTGTTATTAACATAGTTCTGCATGAAGAGTTACAAAGGTTATACATTCTCCCCTCCCCCACCCCTTAATTCTGACGCGTCAAAGACCGTAGGACGAGGGTTATTGCTCTCGTGCTTAACTTTTTTGATTATTTTTAACCTCAGAAATTGCAAAGCCGTGCCGGTTGTAAGACGGATGTCGTAATGGGCAGAGGTCAAAAGTTTAAAAATTTTAATTTGAAATTGTGACGCTTCTCCCACATAATGATCACGTAACAATTTTATCTACCAATTTATTTTTCTTTTCTGTAGCTTTAGACATTAGAACTATACTACTTTTGGTTTACATTCTCGCAAAAAAAAGTCGTGTAGAATTTTTAAAAAAAATTATATTTGATGCTGCACTTAGCACGCATGATAATATCCGCATGATGCAATGATACATAATGTGAAGGCTTTTCATCTTCCCTGGATGTTGTTACTATCCATAAACTAGAAAGAAATCGATAGATTTAAAGATTCTGGCCATGTCAATATAACCAAAATCATATAATATAACTGATTTCATTTGGGTGACACTTATTCGTAAATCTTTTTTGTCAGTCAGTACAAAAGCGCTTGAAACTTTTCCGTTTTACAACATCCGCTTGGCAAAATGAGAGCTATAGGCTGCAGTTATTGTGTGCAATCTTAATGTTTACATTCTGTAGGTGGAGTTTAAGTCATTAAGAAAACAAACGCAATTTTCTTTTTTTTAATTAGATTGGATACATTGTTATAAAAGCTCTGTCATTTCCTGTACAATGAACATAATGATGTAACTCAACCAAAGTATACGCATCCTACAGGAAACCATTAGAGGTATATTGTTTTCAATCAAAAGAATCAGACTTTCATCTAACGTTCTCACATATTGTTGAGATAAGAATCATATAGCTATTAGGATAAGAACATGAATTGCAAAACGGCTGCAAATATGAATGCAGTGTTATTGTTGTTGTTATTTTACAGTTTTTCATGTGAAGGGAGCCTGCATGTGAAGGTCTTTCGAAGAGCTGAAGGTGATATATTTTCGTATCCAAATATTAAATGCCAAGTATATGGAGCTAGACAGCTATATTCATCTCGATGTCTGTGCCGTTCTGAATGGGAAGGAGAGCAACCAAACAATAGCTGGCACGCTGTACACAGATTCATTCGGGTACACACGATGTTTTTATGACCAAGGAGCTTCAGTTGGATGTTATTCCCCTGAACATTTTTTTGAAAACAATACTATGACTTTCAATTCTTCTTTAAACAATGCGACAGCGAGAGTGAGATTGGTTTATGATAATTCTAAGTATAGCTCCTTCAGTGTCGTAAATGCAGGAAGTAAATGGAAAAGCGATGGGGATTTTCTACAGGTAAAAATTATTTTTATCATTCATACTGGTAGTTAATAATTTCTGCTTTGATATAAAGTTATGGTGAACTTCTGCTTTTTTCTTTTCTGTTGCACACCAAACTACTATTTCTGTCGCATAATAAAATGTTTTCTTTTTTCTTATTGAATTAAACTCATTGATTTTATTGGATATTGTGTAAGCATATTGCAACGACTTAAAACTAAAAAATTATGGGTACTTAACCTAGTGCTTCACCTAAGCGCGTAAACCTCACCAAACTTTTTTTGAAAAAATCCACAACGGACAGATTTGGCATCAACACCACATTTTGTTTTTTCTTTTTTCCGTCTTTGTTCTGTAGCTAGTTTGGTTATTTACGAAAAATTAGTTATTGTTGCAAGTAATCTCAGAAGAAAGAAGTTCAGTAATAATTTCGCACTTAGAAAAACTGATCCAAAAGGTTCAATTGATCTTGGCCTAATACTCTTTTATAAAACCGGGTATTTTTTTTCAATAAATTCTCGTATATTCTAGCTTACCCTGAATGATGGTTCAACTGTTGGAAAAGTTAATTTTTTAAACTTCAAATTAATTGGCAAAAGTGGAGTGAAAGATAAAGAATTCTGTGCGTTGGTTAAAACACAGAACGAGAAACCAGTTACAGGTAATTTACAAAACATATCATTTTTATTAATTATCTATATTAAGTGACATTACATAAGTAAAACATTAGTGGCCAATAAATAAGAAGTTTCGTAACGTGTCTTAATTGAACGCCTCCTCAAGTAAACGCTTCTTTTTATATAGAAACTGCTAACAAATACTTTCCTAGAAGAAGGGTTTGCTCTACTAGCTCAACTAACTGCATAACAATAGAATCATTGATTCTCAAATTAAATGCTCTTTCAAATGAATGCCTTCTCCGAATAATGGGCCTTTCAAATAAACAACATCCCAGTAATAACCGACTGGTGGTCTTTTGGTAGAGCATTCGCCTTCAGTGCTGAAGATCCTTGTTTCAAACCCCGATCGAGTCATGCCAGAGACTATAAAAGTGTGAATCTTTCCTTTCTAATTAACGTTCAGCATGAAAATAGGAAAAATATCTTAATGATTGCTGTGCTTGCACTGCTTTCGTAGCTCAAATGGGAGCTTTAAATGCGCTAGAACCCTTTTCGCAGGCCACTCGTTGATAGCAGGACCAATAGGAACTGAAAAGGCTATCCTTGGTAAAGAATTTCAATAATGTGATTAAAAAAATTAGGCTTATTTTTATTGCATTACAATGGAAATAGCACGAACTTTTAAATTCATGTTGTCTTTTAGTGTGGATCAATTCAATGATCTTGGAAACAGTGAAAACTCTAGCAGAAAATGGCATAGGGAAGTTATCAATGTACCTATTTATTGGATTCGGCATTCTCTTCTTAATTCTTGTCCTTGTGCTAACCAGAAGTCTCACACTTAACTGCCAGTAAGTATGCTAATTTAAGCCATTAATTAAGCATTATAATATTTATTTGTTTCACTGATACGGAGGTTTTAAAATTAATACATATCAAAAGAAATCGACTTCAAAAACTGTGCATATAATCCCAACCTCGGCTGGCTTGCTCGAAATAAGAAAACTACCAGAGGATAATAAAATTGGCGTTTTTATTTAGTTATCACAGATTACTTTGGCTTGGAAAGAAAGTATTGACTGGAGAGGTATGTACAACCTTAATAAATTCATCACTAATCCTATCTCCGCTTTTTAGCAAAATTGCGGATACGCCCATGTAGGTTTTAATACAATTCCATTTGAGTGTCAAATTTCTGATATTGATACATTTTCTATATGTTTAAAGGAGGCGGACGACCTATTAGGTTTTAAAATGCTACCTGCACTATTCTGGCAATGCTTATTTCTTGTAAAATTATTCTAAATACGAAATCGCTCATATTTCTTCAATAGCCAAGGCGCATCAATAAAAAATTTGCAGTTTTAACACTTTTCCTGACTTGTAAAATCGTGGAATGAAACTTCAAACGAATTGTCAAAATTCTTAAAAACTACATTAAATAACACAATCAGGATTTTAAAAAATTTGCGAATCTTACTGATACTGTTAAATTACAGATTAAATACCTGTGACCAATCGAATTAAAACCATACAAATCGCTTTTCGTTTTGCATGAAAATTTGGACAAAACAAATTACGAACGTAATCGTAAATTAAAACTTGTTGATTGAAAAACACTGATGTAGTTATATACCAGTGTAACAGTCATATATAGCGACCTATTATTTGTGTATTTGTCTTTAGAAGCCACTTGGAACAGCCAGCAAATATTATACAGAATCCGGTCTGTTGAGTTTATATAAAAAGCAGAAAGCTGTCAAACAGGCTGAAAAAGATGGAAATACGCTTATGTCTGAAAACGATGAGTCTGTACACATAGTTATAGAAAATGCAACTTCAGAGAGAGAAGAACCAGACGGATCTGTTAAAACGCCACAAATGATGAGAATGCAGACCTTAGGAGAATCAACTAAAAAAGCTACCTCGCCTTCTCCATCTAGAAAAAATGTTCTTCTACCGTCTAGCATCTCATCTCCTGCTCTTAAGAAAGTTCCACTAGAAATACCAAACAAGCAGTTTATTATTCCACGATCCGAGCACCAAATAGACGGAAAGGAAAAAGAACAAGAAACAAATGAAGAGGAAAACTTTTACGAAGTTGATATCAAAGTTGAAGAAGATTATGAAATTGTTGATGATATCGCAACCTCCGAAAGGCACAACACAAATTCACACCGTCATCAAGAAAACGTATCAAGCTCACTGAACAGCGATAAAGATTATGAAATCGTAGATGAAGATATGAAGGGGGTGAAGGACGGTGTTGTTACTGATTATGAGGTCGTGGACAATAGCATGAAAGAAGAACCATATCTTAAGATGTATGTAGAAGCATATTTGACTCCTATTGAAACACAATATGAAAATTTAGGAGAAAATGCCGAAACTGACGATAATGATGACGATTATGATTACAGTTTGACTGATTTGTCAAAAGTAAAACAATACAGATAATAGAGGAGCCGATATAATTGTTACTGTAATTTGTAGGTACTATCTTGATCGTGCTAATTTTGTATCAACAAGCAGTTGCAGTTTAGTGTGATTTTTAAGCAGGAAAACCTTTGCGTCTAATAAAATCATTTCACATCAAACAGTTAACTATTTTTAGTTGCAACATGACCAAGAAAAATTTTTTCATCTAAAGGCAGGGCATATTTCATGGACTAAATTTAAATACTCCTTGCGCGTAACAACTGTACGAAGGCAATCTAGTTTTTTGGGTGGTGAAAGTAAGAACAACAATAAAACCTCTATAGAGAGTGCGTACTAATTAAAATATCACAAGGACAGCATAACTTTTTCCTGCTTGTAATTTGCAGTAATTGACGGTTACATATTGTATATATATGCACAAATTCATATTTTGAAATAACTATTTATTGAGTATTACGATTCATTTCTTCTTTTCCAAAAAATAGTGCGCGTCCAAGAAGCGAATTATTTCTTGTTTTAAATCCATCTTTACTTGGATAACCTTACGCCCTTCTCATAATAGCCATAGTCTGTCTCTCGGCCAAAAACGGGTCGTGGTAAAATACGTACGAATTCTTTAACTTTATAATAACAAATAAGATATATATTTGTCGACTTTGCTGCGACGTGCGAATTTCTGTGGATTTTTCACGGGCTAACGACTAGTCTCTATAATAATAGCCATATTTTGCGTGTATTGATATAAAATCATACGTGCCGGTTTTATGTTAAACACACATTGTTAATGATTTTCCATAAGCCAAAGACTAGTAGTAATGTAACAGAAAAAGCGCAAACTCATATTTGACGGATTACTGATTTGAAGCGGAGATCTGCGTTAGAAATAATGAGTCTGTCTCACTACCTCACTAATTTACGATGACTTCTATTATTTCATCTTTCAACGTTTTTTATATTATTATTATTACAGGACTTTCCCACAGTATCTGCACTAACAAAAACTTTGTTTACTAGTTTTTGCGTCATCATTTGTTTATACTCGTTTAAGTTTGCGCAAGCACATTTTTATCGAACAGTATAAGGGGGTCATTTTCGCTGATGTTCTTTTGCTTGTACAATACACGCTCTTTTGTATAAATATCAAAATTCTAACCAGGCTGGTAATTACCAAACAATATACCTATTGTTTTAGCCTAAATTCCCAGCGTGATATTCCTTTAAAATAAGCGTGTCAACCTCGTCCCCAGAGCAATTTGTATCTTTTCTGGCGGCGATACGGCGATTGTCTAACCGCCCCGATATAACAAAATCAACTGCAGGCGTTGGGAACAAAGTTTAAAGCATGTATAAGTTTGCGCACGTCTCTTTATTTACGACTCTCAATCATTTATCTTATATCATTTACGTTTCTCGTATGACATGAAATCGATTTCGCGAATTACTATAAATTTTCCGGTCCGGCAATTTAAATTTACGTACAACCTTTATGTGTTATGTCAGCGGAAAGTTTTACGACTTCTGATTGGTGGCATTAACTCTTGGAAGTTTTTTCTGTGAAAAGCTAATAATATCCACCAGATATTGCTGTTCATCATTGAACCAGATATCAACACTGTTTCAAAATTAACGGAGATGGATGCAACTGAAAAGACAAGTTAATTCTTATACCTCAAGGGAAGGAATTTTTGCGGTAGAAAGGGATGTAGATTTAAATTTTGCGAATAGGACCTCAGAAGTTGAGAAAAATGCGGAATAAGAAAATGCGAATGAGCTTAGTTTTATTGAAATTGCGGAATTAAAGATAATGAATTAAAAACCGCAAATAGCTATGGGTGTGCTTGAATCCAATGGCTAAGGTGAATTTTATGCTAAATTCACAGGACGATCGAGAAAAAGGGTAAAAACAAAAATTAAAGATTGCGAATGCCTTTCCCTGTTTATTAACTGGAGAATTTAAATTTGCAAAAAAGAGGTAATATTTTTTTCAAGTAAATGTATTATGAAATTCGCCTATTTTAATTTTAGTTCTGCCAACTATAACCTACGAGCTTAAAAAATGTATAAAAACTGCAACTTTAATGTGTGTAGCTACTTTCACTTTAACTCATTATTGCAACAATTTTCCGACAATGGATCAGAAATTGTAGAGGGGAGACGGGACGAGACCCCGCCCCCTTTCCTTTGTAGTTCTGAGGCGTAAAAAAGTCTGGTAAGAATATGATTAAAAATATTGCGAAATATGTCAAGAGTAAACAATAGCATAGCATTTGAGAGGTATCCTAATTTGGTCCACAAATTAAAACTGCTTTAATTCGACCAAATTTGGCTCACTAAGTAAAAGGAAACATGCGTAACATATGGGGATATCAAATTTGGGTTTTTTGAAACCTAAATTATGCAAGAAAGGGTGAAATATCATATTTTCACACGCTTTTTTTTTTCTTCAAAAACTGGGTCACGAGTTCAAATTAATGACTCTGAGTTTACGTTTTCACACTTGTGTATTATTTCATCCTGCAGCATCACAATAAGTTACTCTTGCAATTTCCTTTTTTTGAAGGTTGTAATCAACGTGATTTTCAAGCCTCGTATCTTGTCTTGTTAATAAAAGCAGGTAAAAATAAAAAAATGGAAAAGATAGTAACCACAAGGAAATAAAAAGGCCGTTTTAATCTAAGCAACACGCACTCTCGTCCCCAGGGTTTTTTGTCTTTTTGATATGAGATCAAAAAGTCAAAAAAAACTGGGGACGAGGGTGAGCAACACGCACTTTGTCAAGATTCACTTGTCCATGTTCACAGCAAACTTAGGACTTAGAATCCTATAGGTTACTTGGTTTGATCCCAAATTGTAAATGAATCTAACCTTAATCTTAATACGAAACTGAAATTTTGTTAATGAGAACTAGAGTTTCGATATTTCTTACTAAATATAAATTTTGTGGTAGAAACAATTCTAACGATCAAATTAATAACAGTTCGTTATAACTAGTTTTATTCACTAAATGATGCAACATAACTAATCATTAATTAAGTTTTTAAATCAAGCTTTTTCTATCTAAATACAGTTGACTCCCTCTAATTCGAATCTCTATAATTCGAATATTTCTATAATTCGAACGAGTGCTCAGTCACCGTCAATTTTCCTTAAGAAACTCTTATAAAAAACTTTCTACAATTCGAATTTCTCTAATTCGAAACTTTGTATAATTCGAACAGTTTTTCAGTCCCTTTAGCACGATTCTCTCCCTAATTCAATTTTTTTTTGAGTGTAAAGCAATCAAATATTCAACAGTTTTTCAAACAGAGTTTCTTTTTTTGTGTAAACTATGAAAATAAAGGTTGAATGAAACTTGAATTGTGTTTTCTTGATTTTGAAATTAACGTAATTTCTCTCTGTAATTCGAATTTTCATTCTCTGAAGCTGAAAGTTCGAATTACAGAGACTTTCTATAATTCGAATCTCTCTATAATTCGAACAAAAATTTTTCCCCGTGGGAATTCGAATTAGGGAGAGTCGACTGTATTATTAGTTGATGCCTATTGATCGTACTTTTCTCAGGGCGGGCTTCCACTCATGCGAATGTGGTCGAATCGGTCAACATCGATCGAATCGATCGATGGCGTTTTCATAAAAATTGGTTTTTAAATTAATTAAATTAAAAAAGACCGATGACGATTCATTCAAATTTATTTCAAAACATACCACAAATTTGATATGAAATAATGATATTGAGCATATCTACTGAGAATCTCATGACATATAAACACGATAAACAAACATATTTTTAAATGTTCTTCTAAAATTTATCAGCCATTTGTCTTTAAAACTTCTTGACAAAGTGTCCCAAGACACTGAAATCCGCGAACTTATTTTACAAATGTTGACTCAAATTCCTCAACATTCATCTGCAAATAATCACTTATTGGTGATGCATTTTCATCTTTTCACGGTTTGCTCGTGTTAAATAGTGTATTGATGTCGCTGCATCAAATATGCAATTAAATTTTCGTTTGTTTAAAATGTTATCAATCATTTTTTTCTTTTTTCCCGCTTCTCAGTGAATGTTCATTTCCTCGTTGATTTGTTTACATCACATTTATAGCAGGTATATAGCTACCAGAGAATTAATAGGTATAAGGGTTTTGTTTTTGTTTGGGTGCACAAGAAGGTTTTAAATTGTGGAAGCCCTTTTTTATTAAATTTTAGGGGCCATTTACGTGAGACCTAAAGTGAACTCAAACTGGTGTAAGTAAATGAGGTTCACAGTGCACTTCTTCATAGGACTGTTTATATGCGTGAGTTGACCAAATTGACATTTTAAACCAGTGTGAGATTTTCATTTAGACATTTCACCCCAGAATGCAATTCGATCCGCGGTTTTCCGAACTGGGAGCCGAAGACGAATCCACTACACTACGTGCGGCAGTATATACAAAGAACAGGCGCACGATGGAACGCCTAGTAGTAGTAGTGTGTATTCTTTTCGTCAAAGAGAGTTACAAGTTCGTTTATATATACAAGTTCGTATCGTTTAAAAGTAAATAGAAAATATATACATACATCAGCTAGTACATTAAAGATCTTAAACCATACGAAAAAAATTAAAAGACTGACTGGAGCTTGCAGAAAGCAATTTTGCCTTATCACCAAGCCCCACCATAAGTTTCGTTAGAGTAGAGAGTTATTATTCCTTGTTGTTGTTTAAAAGAAAGTAACTTCGTTTTCAAATTTCGCAATAAAATTTTTCACACATTGCTTAAAAACACATGATGATGTTAACTTTTTTTAAATCTCTGTCTAAAAAGTTATTCCATAGACGTGGTCCTCTTTTAGATATAGCAAAACTAGTTCGCTGCGTAACAATTTTTGGCTGCCTTAGATTATTTTCACGAAATCTACTCGGAAAATTGTGATTTATTAGCTCAAAACTATTGTGGAATGTTTGTGGTGCTATATTTTGAACGTTATTTGAACGTCCTGGAAAAAGTGGTTATTGAATGTGCAAACGGAACTTTATTAGAACGTTTATTGAAAACTAACGAAATGACGTTATTTGAACGTTCACTTAGAACGTCATTTGAACGTTACATGCTGAACGTTATTTGAACGTCCTGAAAAAAGTGGTTATTGAATGTGTTGTTGTTTGGACGTTAAAAAAACGTTCTCGTGTCCACTGGGTTGTATTAAAGCAAGGCTATTGAATTATTTCTCCAACCGTCAAATTTCATCCGAAGACACGTCTCCTAAAGCTCCATCCAAAATATACATGCTAAGTCATTAAATACATTTTTTTTTGTCTCTGTTGTGGAATTCTTAAAAACTCTGTGTTTCTTATTTACATGCATCTTCTATATTATAGATGTGCCAATACAAGATTTCACATTATAGAAACCTTATTTTACAAAACAAAAGTTAATTAAATTTATGTCTAAATCGTGTGGCTACTTGCCAAATAAACGATCAAAATTGAATCGTTATTCATGTGATCATGTGATCGTTTTTCTTCTGATAACTTCACTTAATATTTTTCCCTATTTTCTCAAATATAGTCCTACCTAACACTGTTTCTCTTCTGAATTCCTATGAATACAGATTTAAACACATATTTTGTCACATTTCGAACAGTCAACATTTCCATCGAATTTGGCATGTTCACCTAAATTACAATAGTAGGCTTCGAGTGGTGATAAATATGGTTCAAAGACCATTTTAACATACGGGTCTTCATCAGTTGTGTCCAGAGTAGCCATAGCATAGCCATCCTTCTTACCATACAATGAACGACCTGTCAATTTTGTGGATTGAAATTCTAAGAAGTCACCTGGAGGTGCATAATCATCGTTTGTAATATTTTTATGAAATACACTATTGAGTGATTGAGAAGACATATATCTGTCAAAATCATCCTCCGTAACTTCATATATGTTTTCTTCATTGTCAAACCCCAAACCTTCTGTCTGAGTTTCTTTATCTTTTCCAACGGTTTTATTCTCTGGCACTGCATTCTCTAATAAGCTATGACGTAAAGGCAACATTGCTGTCTGTGTAGACACTGTTTTATTGCTTGTAGAAAGTGTTTGTTGTTCGTCTTCTGCGTAGGTTAAAGGAAGATTTGTTATTGATCTTCTATTAATGTACACTTCTTCTTGGTCTTCTGCGTGTTGTTTTTTACTCAGAACATGCATACTTGCTTCTTTGCAGTATTGACTGGCAGTTCCTAGAGGACACTATAATGCAAAACCAAGGTAAATCAGAGATGTCAATTACATTCGGTTGTCTTCAAAAAGGTTTTGTAACGTTTTTCATCAACCATTTCGATATGAATTGATTTTTATTAAGTAGCGAGATTTCTATTGCTTGACATTTATTTAATTTTTCCATAGTTTTCTTATTAACATATCGCAGGTTAGAAGTGGTAACATCATTTACTTGAAGGACATGTGACTTTGCTATGTTACGGAACATATAATCAACTGGAAATTATGCAAATTTCCCGGGTATTATGTATAAAAGTGGGGGTTAGGGCTATTGTTATTATGCCTAGTAAATACATAATTCCCTTGCTTTGATAAGAAAAGAAATAAAAAGGTTTTATGTTTACCTTTGTTATGAGAGCTGTTTTGGAAATAGTTCTTTCACGTCTACCGTCACTAAAAATAAGATCAAGTTATATTTAAAGTTAATCACAGAAACAAAATGGTTGGGGAAACAATACGGGTGATTCTGCTTCTCATTGGCAACTGTATTTGACAGAGTTGGAAAATTGTATTCATTACAGACACTAAACATGAAATTGAGGTGTATTATTTTAACAGAAATCCTTACCTGACGTTCTTACGAATGATTATTGTCAGCAGAAGGACAAGTAAAACAAAAGCAACGCCAACTCCCACAAGAGAATAAAAATAAACATCCTTTCCGTTTTTTCTTACCATATACATCACTTTTTCTTTGGGTGAAATTAGTGCCACTAAAAAATAAGAAATAAGAATATATGAAAAAGTAAATTTTCACTAACAGATATATGCAATGAAAAGGAGCGATAAAAAGATATAAGACAGCTTGTCAGTTTTGCTGATTTTTTTGTGCAAGATCGCAAGTGTTCTTTAGAACCTATGCTAGTGATTTCAAAAGGGATATTACCTTAAATTAATTGATTACCTAAATTATTAATTGTAATAATTTAATGGCTGGAAACTAATTAAGTTTCAGTATCTATTCTCAGAATTACTTAATTGTAATGAAACCTCTTCACATAATTAAAAGTTCCATTAGAAGTTAAGAAAATTCAATGTCGCAAATTTACGATTCATAAATATCTTAGCACAAATTGAATTTACTGATATCCAGATCCTTACTGGTATAAAAAACTCTATAATAAAAGTTGTATTTGTCTGTCTGTATACCAACCTAGGATTGTATTTTGTTTAAAATGGCTGCCAAGTTGCTCCTTATGCTAAAGGATGCATGCATTAACGCAACGCGAAAATATTTCTGTTTTTTTTACGGGTTAAGGACTAAAGTAGCTACATATATATTTATTTACAGTGATACCTCATTGTTATGATAAAATTGTTTTGTTACCTGTTATTGGGGCAGTATTGGGTATTTTAACAAAGGCGCACAAAGCCCTGTCTTCATTTCCATCTTTCCCACGTAATTTAAGTTTCAGAAAGTAAGCCTTACCAAAATAGGATACGTTGTTTGTTCGAAGCTGAAAATAACAGTAAAATATGGTTGTAAATTATCGCTTTTATTTTTCTACTAACTCCCCTGAAATAAAAAAAATACCATATGTAGATGCAATATGTGTTCGTGTTATCACTTAGGTGTCAATCATTTTTACTTCCAACAAATCTAATTGAATCAAATACATTTATGGCGTTATTCTGATCAATATGGTGGTAGCCGCATTTACCTGCAGTTTGTTACCATCGCTCTTCCAATTTTGATTATCAATAACAGTAAAAGAAGAATATTTAGAAGCATCAAAAATCAAGCGAGCACTAAATGTGTTGTTCACTGATGAATTCCCTGGTTTTATGCTCGACAGAGTTTGTCTTTGTAAATGCGCGTCTAATGAATAACATCCTATAAATAAATAAATAAATAAATAAATAAATAAATGAACAATAAATTGTTAAAATTCGTTAGCATAAATTTTATACTCCCGGAAGACTGGTATATCTCGACAGCTAAACCTTTATAGCAAACTACATTCCTATAAAGTTACATCCACAGAACCCGAGCCAATAAAAAGTCATTTATGGTGGTTAAAAACAACTCCGGTCCCCCCGCCACCCACGACATTTCATACCCAAAAAGCTCAGTATAGATAAGGTTAATAAATACGATTGTTTTTCTTATCATGGCTTCTCCACAACATATGCCACCATGTTGTTATTGTTAACAAGTTTCACCGAAAGTAGTAAGTTTTGTAACCGGACACGTGTAGGAATATAAGAAACACCAAAAGCATGTAGTATAACAGAGCAAATTAAAAGATCGTCTATATTTTATCTTATATTTGAAACCATATGCGTATACTGTTTTCGTATAATTTGGTTTTATCCGAGTTTTAGTGAGAAAAGTAATGAACGTTTTCTTTCGACAATTAGAAATTCACCGTTCAACATAATTTCGTGTAGATAATCAATAACTAATTATAATTATAAAATTGTAGAGATCATTTTTCTTTTAATATTAATCTTTGAGTTACGGCCTAAAAAATCTGCAGCGTCGAGGCAAATTATATACCTAAAAGACTGTCAAGTAAACCTACGTTCACACACGCCAAATAGAAATACGTTTAGAGATAAGTAGATTTATTATTGAAAGGAAAATCAACACTTACCCAATGAAGCGCCTTTGTCATAAAAACACCTTGAGTAGCCAAATGCGTTTTCGTACAACGAGCCAAACACTTTTTTATTAACAAATTTACCGTAGAAGACACACTGACACTTCGAAGGTGATATTTGCTTAGCATTATAAATACTGCAATTGATGTTAGAAGAAGAATTGAAGATATCGCCATCTTCTTGACGGATAACATTAACATCCATGCAAGAAACTGCGTATAGTGATAACATAAGAAGTTCTACTACTTCAGAACATTTGAAACCCATCCTAATAAAACCTTTGCTACTCCGTTTCCTTCCAAGTTTTCTTTTATATATTCGACAGTAACAGTCTTCCAATTAACCACACGCTCAAGGAGTTCAATCGAAAAAATAAATATCTGGACGCAACCTATCAAAGGATATCAATTTCTCCAAAATTAATTTTCTTATAGCGTCATTTCCCTTTCTTCCCACTACTTTCTGTTTATTCTCGTTAAAACAATAAATGCACACCAAAACTGAAACCACTCTTCTTCGCAGAGCGTTTCGAACTGGTTAAATCCAGTTTAAAATAATAAAGAAGAGTTAAATTATTTCAAGAATTTAATTTATTAGCCTGCGTTTACCTTGTTACTTGATACGACCAAATAGTTGATTGAGAGTTTCAGTCCTACCTTATGAGAAATTCCCATGACTTGAAGAATGTAATAAAAGAAGCGTTCTCCATTTTGTTTGCATTCTTGGCTATTTGTATTGGTAACTCTCGGGGTCTTCCCAAACGTGACTTTTCCCTGAGTCATGTTTTTTTGCTGTTTGTATTTTTGATCGCAGCAGTTTAACGTGAAAAACCAAGAAAAGAAGTCGCCTTTTGGTATTAATTTATCGTGTATACATATAACGTGCTCGTTTTAAATACATGGAAACAGCACTACGCTCGTTAGTATAAGGTCATTATACCCACTAAGCACTTAGTATTACTAACCAATATCCTAAACTCGTAATTGCTATGCAAGGTCTACATTGTTTTAAAATGACACATACTGCACATGCGTTAAGTAAGATCAAGTACAGGTCACAGCACGTTTTGGGCTATTAAAATGTTTAATTAGAGATTGTGAAATTCATTATAAAAACATAAAAACGTGTGAATTTAAAATGATTGTTATAAGATAGGAGGTTTGTGGTATTAACGCTGAGAATAATATATCAGTGTAGGTTGCTTTCATCCTATACAAATTGCATCTTTTTGAACGTTCTACCTAATTTCAATCTTGTAGTTGGCAGAAATGGTATCCGATATATATATAAGATATATTTCGCCGTTAAAAAAGGATACAAATAATCAGTTACTAAAATTATAAATACATTGGCCGGAGCAAGTAGAAGACGTGTACCGTCTTATCATCAAGCCCCGTTGGTTGAGCTATTTACAGTTTATAATGTGTTAAAAACTTAAAAATATTGAACTAAACTAGGATAAAACGATTAAAAAAATTGAGTTACATCATTGTCAGTTTTGAGCATGAGACTCTTTGATACCTTTTTAAATTGTTCTAAACTAATATTCATTCTAAAATTATTGTCTAAAATTCTGTTCCACAATAGTGGTCCTCTATTTTTTATGGAATAGCTACTCACTTTCAGAGTAGTTTTTGGTATAATAAAGTTATCTTTCGAGTACCTTGTGTCATACTTATGTTGAATAAGGGAAAATTTGTCAGCAAATGCTAACGGGCATGAAGCGGATTTTATCTTAAACATAAAAACTAATACTTGATGGATGTTAAGTTTTTAGATATTTAAACCTCCGAGTTTCTTAAATAAAGGGTCAGAGGGTGTGTATCTATTTGCACCGAGCACTATGCGACAAGCATGTTTCTGTTTATTGTGAAGTTTGTTCAATTTAGACTGGTTTGTGCTTGCCCAAACAATGTTACAATACGTTATATAACTATGTACAAAGGAAAAATATAAGCTTTTTAAAGAGGTAAAATTTAAAAAGGGTTTAGCTTTAAAAATTAAACCGATATTTTTAGAAATTTTACTTTCAACAGTTTGGATATGTTGTTTCCATGTTAGATTTTCATCTAACAAAACACCTAAAAAATTCATGGATGATTGCCTTTTAATATTTATGTTATTTAAAATTAAATTAGGTAACTTAAGAGGTATGTCGTCGACTTTAGAAGCTTTGTGAAATAGAGTATATTTTGTTTTATCTACATTTAACGAAAGTTTATTGCTTTTGAACCATTCTTCTAAATGCCTTAATTCTCTGTTAACTGTTTCAAAAAGAGTGCTGATATCCCTATGTGAGTAAAAGATATTAGCATCGTCTGCGAATAATATAAAATTTAAAGGTTTCGACGCACAATGTATATCATTGATGTATAAATAGAAGTGTCACTTGAACTGTCACTTGTGGTACCCCACAAGTGACAGTTCTTTGTTCAGTTGTATTTGTTCCGTAACGTATGCATTGTTTCCTGTTTGTCAAGTAATCTTTAAGCCAACTGAGATTATTATTTTTCACACCGTAGTGTTCGAGTTTTGTAATAAGAATTTCATGATTAACTGTGTCAAAGGCTTTAGAAAGGTCAATAAACACTCCAAGAGTAAAAAGATTTCTATTAAAAGCATCGGTCACATCGTTGACTAAATTAAGTAAAGCGTGATCTGTTGAGTGTTTCTTTTGAAATCCAAATTGTTTGTTGTAGAGCATTTTATTATCAGTCAAATATGCATAGAGCCTGTTATACATAATTCGTTCTAGTAATTTAGAAAAACAGGAAAGTACAGATATGGGTCTGTAGTTGTAACTTTTGCATTATCTCCAGCTTTGAAAATAAGCTTCACTTGCGCAATTTTTAATTTATCAGGAAATTTACCAGTTCTAAATGAAAGATTAAAAATATAATGAAGAGGAAACATGATAAGGTCAAAAATGTTCTTTATGACATTAACACTAATGCCATCAATACCTGCACTTTTATTATTACGGAGACTTCCAAAAGCTGTTAGTAATTCTTGTATAGTCAATTCAGATTCGATCATTGTTGAGTTAAACGTTTTTTGATAAGATTGATAGTTCTTACTACTTGCTTGAATTTTTGACGCTAACTTTGGGCCAACATTTACAAAAAAATCATTTAAACTATTAGCAATATTTGCGCTGTTATAATTAAACTAGCCTGGAAACCCGGCGTCGAAACGCCGGGGTAAGCCAAACGTCAAGGTGTGATCCGGCGTTGAATACTCTGAGGAGCGCTTAATAAGAGCCTAAACTGTGTCACACGATCAGGTGGAACGCTTTAGTACAGGTATACAGTATGTCGTAAATCAAGTAAAGCGCATACACCATTATGGCCGGGGTAAGCCAAACGTCAAGGTGTGATCCGGCGTTGAATACTCTGAGGAGCGCTTAATAAGAGCCGTAAACTGTGTCACACGATCAGGTGGAACGCTTTAGTACAGGTATACAGTATGTCGTAAATCAAGTAAAGCGCATACACCATTATGGTGTTGCGACTGTAACATAATTTTCAAAAAATACCTTTAACGCAACAATAGATGAAAGAAAAACAGAGTTTACAAAGCGTTGTTACTCCGTTATAGCAAAAACAATCAAACAATATTATTTTATTTTGCAGAATAAGTTTTTGTAAAAGTTAAAAAATTAATCGTGACACCAAGCTGAGCGCTTAGTACAGTTAAACGGTGCTGCACAGACGTATAGGGATAATACCCTTTTGAAAAAAAATTTCTCGCAGACTATGTTTAAATTAAAACACAAGAAAAAGTCCATTGCTAACACAGGGCTGAGGAGTTAGTTCAGGTAAACAGTGTTGCCCATCCGTACAGGCGTGATACTCGAGAAAGTTTAAAAATTAGTACAGGTTTTACAAAAAACAGTCTGTGGTTAAAACTGGGCTAACCGCTTAGTAGAGTTAAACAGAGTTGAACAGGCGTATAGACGTATTTCAATGTTTACGTTTTACGGCACTTTTGCGCATGCGCAAACTTGCGAAAAAATCGACAGGCAAAACATTGAGGGCGCCCAGTGTCTTTTGTTAGAGATTATTGAAGAGAAGAGACGTGTTGTACTGTTTGGATATATTTATTTTTGAAATACTTTAAAAAACTGTTATTTTCATAACAATGCCAGATAGCTGTTGCGTACCTAATTGTACAAATCGTCGGAAGACGGGTGAAGAAGGTGGATTTTACAAAATTCCTAACAAGAAGCATCCTGTGTTGAGGAGGGAGAGATGGCTGACTGCAATTGGCAGAATTGAATGGTCAGAAGAGTTAATAAAGAATGCCAAAGTGTGTCATTTACATTTTGTGTCTGGTAAGTGACTTTGTTCACTCTTTTTAAAAGTTATTTTGTAAAGTAGTGTGAGCCATCTTGTGTTTTCTGTCCCCTCAACCACATGAACTTTTTCTCTGGAATTTTTAAAAGTTTATAGAGTTTTTATTGTTTGCTTTTTTAGGAAAAAAGTCCAGAGATCCTTCTCATCCAGACTGGGTACCTTCAGTATTTGAACGTTGTGGAAAACGAGTGAGTGGGAAAAGAAAGCTTGAAAAGCAAGATAGACATTCTCGACTAACAAAACGAAGGAAATTAACATCTGAATTAGTAGCTGAAAGTGAATCTGACGATGATTTTGAACCCCTAGAAGATCAAGGTCCTTCCATGTCAGAATTATGTCAGAAAGTACAAGAACTGGAGGAGAAAGTTAAATGCTTAGAAAAGGATTTAAATAATGAGGTGGATGAAAAACAGAACATTTCAAACAAATACACTGGATTGAATAGCGAATATGCAAATAGATTAAATGAAATACATGGACTTAGAAACAAAAACAAAACACTTTCATCAAATAAATTTTGTTATAAGTTAATGAAACAATGTCCTGAAATGTTTTATTTTTATACTGGCTTAAACAAAGGAAGATTTAATTGGGTGGTCAATATTGTAAAACATAAAATTAGGCCAGCAACAAAATTGTTGACACAAAAAGATCATGTCCTTGTAGTCCTCATGAAATTAAAACTTGGACTACTTAATAGGGACATTGCATATAGATTTAAAGTTCGACCACCTGTGATTTCTCTTATTTATCGACAGTTGTTACCACTACTAGCAAAGTCATTATTGTTTACACTGATATGGCCTGAAAAACAAGCTTTAAGAAAAAATTTGCCAAAATGTTTTAGATGCTATAAAAGCTGTTGCTGTATAATTGACTGCACAGAAATTTTTATTTTTATTATCTGATAGATAAAAGTTGTAAGCTTCCAAGGATTTGTGTGCTTTAAGCGACTCGTGTGTGAACTCGCTAGGAGTGTGAACCAAATACACATATAGATCAACATAAGTTATATCTGGAAGTAGTAAAACATCATCACTCCAATCGCTAGTCTGCAGTGAGTAAGGATCTGCAAGCATAGTCCCATCTGCGAGTGTAAGTTTTCCAGTATTTATCTGCATTTGAAAGATTTTGAAAATAGTCAGCATTTTTCGACATGTTGAAATATAAATAAACGCACGTGCCTTCTAATGTTTGTTTTTATCAGCAAAGAGGAAGTGCTTCACACAATCGGTACATTTTTGGCTACGTTTATATGTTGGTTTATTTAAACTGTTATACTTTATCGGAAACGTACGTAGTCTGTGGCTCGGCTTAACTTTGTTGTATATAGTCATCCATAGCTTAAAATATATGATTGACAGCTGTTCTCGCTTTCATGAACATGATTTTCAAATACTAACAGAAGGGATGTATAATAAACGAGTAAATACCCCACGGGCAAGGACTTTTTTGTTGAGCAAGCAGACATTATAAGATGGCAACAAGAGCTTCGATCGATAAGCGAAACGACTTTCCTTTTTCAGTTTTGGGAGTAATTATAGTAATATTTTATGCTCTTTTCGCATGTTGTTTACCATTTCTGCTGCCATCTTTTGCCTGTCGAAATGCGCAGAAGTCTGGGAGCTACTCATACCGCGTCATAGTGAAATACGTCTATAGAAGTACCCTTTTGCAAAAAAACTTCATTGCAACTTCGGTTTAAATGAAAACACAGGGAACAGCCTGTCGTTACCCGTCCAGCTAAAACAATTGCTTAGCCATTTAATTTGCAGAAAAAGTTTCAGGAAAACAATAACAGATGCTAGCTACCTAACTAACTGCATTTAGCATAAGAATTATCGCTTAAGAATATTGTTGTAGCCAAACTGCATTTTTATCTTTATGCTCTCACTCTTTAGCCAAGGATAGGAGCTAGCTAAATGGCTACAGTATCAACATAAAAATAAATGTTGGGTAGGATAAAAAGCTCTTATACCATACAGATTAGTAATAAAGGAAGGCTCTAGCTAGCTAGCCTTCAAAATCTGCGTTCCTAGCCAAAAATCCTAAAACTGGTGCGTTTAAGATCTGTACGTGACTAAAAACGTGACAATATATTTATCTTAGCATGTAAAAACATACAGAAAACAAATATTTCCAAAGTAAAAAGCTTTTAGAACACAAAAAGGTCAAACAGATCAACAAACCTAACACTACTGACCACGACCACTTTCAAAACCAAAATGGCCTTCGTCGTCATGTTTCTTCGTTGGCATGTCCAGGCCGCGAAAGTCTTGGATTGGTTTTTTAAAGAATGGGGCGTTTTGATTGGTATATACGTGCGAGCGGTCAAAACAAAGCCAGCAAAACTGTCAGTAATGTTGTCCTATTTGTTTTCTGTGGCTCCTGAGCGGAATCGGCGATTGAGGTCACGGAGGTAATTATTATTAAAAATGGCGTATTAAACTAATGCATTCATTTGTATCACTTAATTTATTTTTCTTACTGATAGTAATAAATTAAAGTCATTAAATTAGTTAAGGAAATAAATTAATTTTTTGGATTTATTTCACTCAATTATAAAGTTTTTCAATAAACAACCCCCTGGTTCTTAAAGACTCGCGGAAAGATCAAAGGAATATCGGTAACCCTTTTGAACAGACAAAATACGGCTATTATTATAGAGACTTTCCATCTATACAGAGTTTTTTTGGTAGGTTGTTTTTCTCAGCTCTACTTTTTCCAATAATTTCTTTAATAATGTCCCAAGTCTTTTTTGCATTCCCACTGCTTTTGCTTAGGAGGTCTTGGTAATGGAGTTTTTTTGATTGCTGCTTAGTTTTTTCAAATAGGTTTTTGTTGCTTTTATATCTAGTTTCATTATAAAATGACAAAAATAGATCATACGCCTCATTTAATTCGCTAACTGTGGTTACCATTCCCCAATCAATTTCTGAGATTAATTGCCTGAAGTAACTAAGAGATTGTTCATTGATTAGTCGTTTATAAATAATTTTTTCAATAGGGGTATCCTCAGTTGTCGCGATGTCTGTTATTAAAAAAGTTGGAAAATGATCAGTCAAGTCTGTCCTTATTATTCCAGCACGGAAGTTAGAGTTGTGAAAATTATTAGTTATAATGTTATCAATTAAAGTTGAGGAATGTCTAGTGACTATGGAGTTATATATGGGACAATATTCGTGTATGGTTTTCGTCGCGTCGTAAATGCTTTTCGTGGTGTCGTATCTTTCTTCGTGGTGTGGTTTTTGTCGTGTCGTATCTTTCTTTGTGGGGTTCGTGGCGTATTTCACTTCGTGGCGTATTTTACTTCGTAGCGAAAAGTTTTTATGCCTTTTTAACGCGAAATTACTAAATTCGTGTAGCGCTTACAAAATATCCAAGTGACATGGATAAAGTGCGTTAAAATAAACAAAACCTTTAGTTTAGTGCTAAAAATTATATTCTATTTTTAAGTTAGTTTTACATTTGTGATTATGAAGAAATATTATGTGTTGTGTAAGAGTTTTATGTTATAATTTATGTTTATGTAGTTAGTTTACTTGATTTCTGATATTTTCATCAGAATCCATTTAAACTACAAAATAGATAATAGATTATACAGTGTAGCATGCTAAAAATGTATAGCTAGCTCAATGTATAGCTAAGAATGTATCGTTTATTAAAAGAAAATGACAAAAATAATAGCTAGCTCTACCCAGTAGAAAGACCAAAGCCACTCTAGAAAGAAAGCGAAATATATTGTGTAAAAGCTTCACGAAATTAGTAATTCCGTGTAAAAAAAGCATAACTATTTCGCCACAAAGTGAAATGCCCCACGAAGTGACATACGACACGACGAAACATGAGATCACACCAACAAGAGTAATACGCCACGACGAAGACCATTACGCTGCGAAGAAAACCACACCACCACGAAGAAAGATACGACACGACGAAAACTATTACGAGTCAAAGAAAACCACGCCACGAAGAAAGATACGACGCGACGAAAAGTATTACGACGCGACGAAAACCATACACGAATATTGTCCCACATATAACTCCATAAGTGACGCGTGTGGGTTTGTTTATTGTTGGTATAAAATTATGTTGAATAATAGTATCCACAAAACGTTTTACTTTACTATTTGATGTATGATCTAAAAGATTAACATTTAGATCACCTGCAATATAAACGTGCTTACTTGTTTTATTTGTTCTATTGATAAATGATCGCAGATGTTTTTTAAATTGTTTAAAATTACCAGCGGGTTGCCTATACATGGTACTGACTATTATATTTTTGGTGGTTTTATTTATTATTTCAATGTTAAGTGACTCACAATCAGTATCGTTGACGTTAAGATCATTAAGTAATTTAAAGTTTAAAGAATTATGGATGAAAACACATACACCACCTCCGGCATGATTTTCTCCCGCACGTGGTTGATGAACTGATGTATATTCCGTTAGATGAAAATTAGATTTTTTTTCGTTTTCTGAACCTTGACACCAAGTTTCAGTAAAACAAATAACACTAAAGTGATAATTAATTTGATGAAACATTAATTTAAAGCTTTCAAAGTTTTTGTTCATGCTTCGGATGTTGACATTCAAAATAGAAAAATTCCCATGTTGTTTGGAGAGGTACTGACTAGTTTCAATAATTGAGAATAATTTAGGTTCTAGTGTCTTATGACTAAAGTAATTAGAATCCGGATCATTAGTTTCGTTCAAAGTAATGTATCCGGAGAATTGCCCCCCGGAAAATTGCCCCCCGGTGAATTGCCCCCTAGTAAATTGCCCCCTGGAAGATTGCCCCCCGGAGAATTACCCCCCCCCAAAAAAAAAATAAAAAAAATTGACATCTGATATTCAAATTTTTTTTTCAATTTTTTGTACACGCCCTAACAGCTGTTTAAGTGACGATATTGCCTATTATGCAAATAGGAGATGTGTGAAAACAGTTGCAACATTTTCTGAAACGAAAGGAACGGTTGCGCAACACACACAAAGAGTACCTTGCATTAAACACCTGTCCTACTTTTTTTCTGCGTCACCCGTCAAGTAGTTTACAGCTGCACAACTTTTCATTAAAATGCTATATAAGAACTTGCCAGATTGAATTTGTACAGTTTTCAATCACAATGGAGTTTACTACTACTGAAAAAGGACAAAGAAAAATCATAAGAAACGGATATTTGTATGTATTTCAAAAGCGAATTTGTCTCTTTTATTGCTATAAAAAATGTGTTATTTCGTTTGAATAATGATTGTCCTATTCTTCTTAGATTTATCATTTGTAGCATTGTGAATATATATATCTTTTTAGAAAAAAGTACACTTTTTTTTATTAAAATATTTTTATTGCAGCACAAGGCTGGGAAGGGCTAAAAATATAAGAACAAAATAAGAACAATTCCAGGCTGAACACGTAACAAAAATTATTTTCCTGATTCTTTTAAAAAAAAGTACAAGTCCTTTTACTGGGGGGCAATCCTCCAGGGGGCAATTCTCCGGGGGGTAATTCTCCGGTGGGCAATCTTCCAGGGGGCAATTTACTGGGGAGCAATTCACCGGGGGGCAACTCTCCGGGGGGGGAATTCACCTACAATCAGTGACAAAATATATTGGCAAAACTCAGAGAAATTCAGTTAAGTATAGCAACTGAAGTTTACTCCCCCCCATCCCCCTATATCAAGGCTTTTTTTGCAGACAAAAACACTGTCAGAGCACTGATACAGGGGGAAGGGGGGAATTCACAGCTCTCATCACTGTTTTGCCATTTATTTTGTCCAGGATTGTAGTACCGGCAGAAATAAGCCCGATGGGTCGCTGTTAGTGCCCAACTAACAAGTGTTGAAAATGATAAAAAAATTTACATTTGAAATTCCAAATTCCAAAGAAAACATGTGAAAATCTTCATTCGAATTTAAACCTAATTCTAATGCAATGACATCCTAAGCTACCATTTTGTCCTCACTGATGGACTGAGCAACCCTTTATTTGGCGCCTAAATGACCTTAACATCAGATATTTGTCATGTTCACCTGGCTAAAAGGAAAAATAAGATGATTTGATTGTTATGAATTTGTCAACTGGCCTAAAAAGCCATAAGTATGAGGGCAAGCTTGGGCAAATTTTTAAATACAATTTTGTACTTACCAAATGAAAAACAGTGCTTTCAATTCTGTTGTCTTGGCCACAAAAAGTAGTCATCTATATTTTATGTGGTTAGCCTCATTAATTCCAATAAATTTACCCCGTCAATTTTTTCCAGGAGGGACAACAAAGGCGGTTCTAGAGTGTTAAAAAGCTTCCATTTGAGCTACAGAAACCTTTTAAATTTGTGTTCAATAAGCAACAACTGTTATGTGGGATTGAACCCATATGAATATGAAGTTAACGCTCTAGCGACTGAACTACCAATCCCCAAAAGAAGACAACCCTCAAAGTAAACAGAGTTGCATGACTTTATTAATTATATCTAGCATATTGTATCCAGTAAGCACTCTGTCCCAAAAAATGATATATATTTGTAATTTAGAAATTTAGCTCTAAATATCGTCCCTCGAAGGCACTGGATTTTAATGTATTTAGAGACTTTACTATATGTAATATATTATATAAAAATGTTTTCCGTTTCTTTTTAGATGTTATCTTTCAATACGAGAGATAAAAAGAAGAAAGCGAAACCTCACACCGCGCTGTTATTGTTTTTCTGTCAAAAATTTGAAGCTGTTTTATAAATCTTGATAAAGTTAATAAATTGATTTCGTTTCTGTAGATTGTTTGTTTATGAGTTTTCGAAATTCATTGCAGCAGATTCCGTGGTTTCAAGAAATCGATTTTGCATAACTAGTGCCGTTATTTTTACGTGAAAAAAAAATACCACAAGCTGCTTCGTTCGTCTTCTTATCTTCGAAATCGTTAACGCGAAAGTCTCTATTATTATCTGCGTTCTGAGTATAATTTGATTTCCGTCGCCGCTACGCGGGGCGGAATCTTTAAAGGAGAGGCGAACAAAAAACTATTTTGTGGCAGCCAGAAAATAAATTTTAAGTGAGAGAAAAATATTTATTGATTTCTAAATCCTAAAATCTACTAAGATAGCTACTATAATAACAAATAAATAACTATATTTCACAACTAAGTATCCATATATCTTCCTGGCAACGTTTTTACAGAATTTCCATGGCTGTATGGGATGAAAATAAGTAGGTTTTGGATGTACTTACCAGTAAAAATCAAAAATAAGATCTTTGACTTGAGATAACCAAGAATATTTTACGTACTATAGTACTAACAGCATTTTATAACCTTCGTTTAAACTTCTTTGAACTAAAGAAATATCTGTCATGACCAACAACAACATTTTTTTCATGTTTTGAGTCCCTTTTCTACACCATACTATCAACTTCGAACGATAAAGTTTGTTATGATGAGATGGTGCCAAATTTGAATAAATATACAGACCGGAAACATTGAATAACAAATCGAACGAATATAGCGGCTTCATCTTTATTCCTTGAATTTTTACTTTCTTTATCTTTACTCACAAATTTTTTTAGCAAGTTCAGTAGTATAAAATAATAAAAATAATGTTCTTCACTTGTTCAACATTTTTTGTTATTTTGATCTTCAACTTCTTCTAATCACTTTGTGTACATTGACCCACATCACAATAAAGAGAAATATATCCCATTGTTTCTTAATTTGCCACCCGTTTAGCAAATGTGTAAAAATACTTAATTATAAATAATTCAGCACTCTCGCAAAGACGTAAACAAATTTGATTTATAGTGGGACTTTTTTATGGAGCAGACGACCAAGCCAGTCAGTCTGGTCTTTAAAATCAACACTTAACATGAACTTTTATTCAGCAGCCGTGCCGCAGCGCAGTTCGCCTCTCCTTTAAAATCGCCTGATGGAATATAGATAGATAGAGACAGAGCCCGGACGCTGCTAAGTTTTTGTCCAGGCTAAAACTTCGGAAAATTCCATTCTTTCGAAAGCCAATGAAGATGCTTTATTTTAATCTCTGTCAATTTAATGACCAATTATCTGAACAGAGAGTGTGCTCTTCGTGTGGCCAGAACATTCCGTGTGCGGCCATGACTGAAAGTGCTTTACATTTTGTTGGTCGCCCCTTGCTGCTGGTCTCTTTGGTTTGGTCGTAGTAGCTTTATTGATGGGGAGCTAAGCACTATTTTTTAAATTCGTGTATTTTATCAGGTAAGAATTATTTTATATATAGCTAAGTGGAAAGGTGTGCTGGCCAGCTAGCTATCTCAATTTTTGGTGCTGACTTGGATCTCCTCTTGATTGGTGCTGACATACCCCTTTTTATAGTCATGAAATTACTTACTTGGTAGCTAGCTATTTTGGAGCTAGCTACACAAAATAGTGCTTTGATTAGAGTGCCTTTTTTTCTTAAAGAACAAGCAACAAAAAAACCTTTATCCTGCCTTGCGTAGTTCTTCCATGTCTGGACACCCAACTCCTGTTCTTATGGGAAAAAAGGGAGCTAAAAATAACTTCCAAATGACAATTTGTGGGACTACTTCTATCAGATAAAAAGATATATATATATTTGCACAGGATTTTTTTTATATTTTTTTTGCAGAAAAGTTGTTGAAACGTGACAAAAGTTTGTTGCTTGCACTGAACAGTCAGGGTGAACTGATGATTAACCTGTAACAATATATAGTTAGCCGATGCAGGATAATTAGACGCTACGCCTAGTATAATTAGCCGTTAAAAGCTTCTTTGTGTTCTTTACAGCTAACTGCGTCTTTTCCATGTTTTTTCTTGAAATCAGAATAGTTTTGTTGTTTAATAATATATACGACATATGTACACTGCTAGCTACAGTAAAATTATAACTTTTTTGCAAAATCGTTTCTTGTTCTTTTTCTTGGTTTTAATTGAAGCACAACTTTATGTGGATCTATATAAATATAGATGGCTATGGGGAGATCGATAACGAAGAAAAGTGAAAATTTAAGTAAAAAGATATATATCGTATAAGTAGCTGTATAAGCGGCTAATTATACTGTACGCACCGTATATATAATTATTCTGCATAGATAAACAGAATGTCTGTATATTTTATATGGCTCGCCCTACAAATCCTGTCTATTATTTAGATAGGGAGTCCTAGAGTATTTAATGCTCATTTTGAGCTATGCAGACCCAATTAGGGTCCCCGCATTCTCGACCCCAGAGCTCTTTGAGATAACACACATGTGGCCCACTAGCCAGGCTGAAGGGGGGTGGTTTCTAGCTAGCTAACATTACTTTGCTACTAGCTAGCTAGCTAGCTAAAAGCTACTGCATGCTATGCAAATATTTATTCATGTTGTAGGGAATTGTTTTTTAGTAAGCCAGGTGAAACTCACAGCTTCGTCTGGAAAGCATTTAGCTAGCAAAATAGATAACTTGCTATAAACTTTGTTTACATTTTTTTCGGCAGGCAAATAGTTTTTTAACCAATCAGATCTTCTAAAAAGAATTATTAGCCAATTGAATTGCTTTATTTTGCCTGCTAAAAAAATAAAAACAAAAAATTTATCAAGATAGCAAGTCATCTTTTTAGAGTTCTTCTCCCATAAAAAATATAAATTGGTGTTTCCTTCTGACGTTCAACGATAGGCTATCCTATTCTCGGATCCGGGTTAACATGCTTGAAATTTTCTGATCATTTTCAACAAAAATGACCAACATATTTGAATTCAGCACCAAAATTTATGGAAACATGAAAATTTTCAAGTTTATACACCAAGTACAACTGCCTCTATTAGCAGCCAAACTTTTGATGCTTTATGAAGAAATGACCACACAAATTAACTGCAGTGAAAATTTTTCACTGCAGTTAAATATTATGGTGAAACTTCTATAAAATTTGAAAACTTTAAATTACAATAAATCCTGTTCTAATAATCTTTTGGTTTTCTAAATTTCCTGTTATATAATTTTTGCTGATAAATCCAAATATGCCACTCATTTTCCTCAAAACTTCCTTGTTTTTTTTTTCCAAATTTGATGATGTTAACCTGCATCCGAGAATAAGACGCAGTGAAAAAAATTGTATTCAAAAATGCTGTGATTTAACCATATTGTACCAACTTTAAGAGCATAAGCTTTTGCAAGTTTCAAGTACTGAGAGTCTTATTATTTTGGAAATTTTGAAGCATTCTCGCAAAAGTTATATATTTTAGGTAAGAACCAAAAATTGTGGCAGAAAAATAATTTGTTTGAAAATAAAATTAGTAGAAAATGTTCAGCAAAATATAAAGCATATATTATATTTTTTTCAAAAAGCCGGATTTAAGTCACTTTTGACTGTGCAACAATTATATAAATTTTAATGAAATAAAATTGAGGAGAACAAAACTTTAATAAAAAACTAAAAAAATGACGAAATTAGAAAATCTGAGCAAACACTTAAATTGTGGCAAGACCGCTAATATTTTTGGATTATGATTTTAAGATATATATAGCCATTTTTCCTTAAACATAGTTTGGGTCTGATTTAAGAATTTTATTGATGGATTCGTTAAAGATATATAAAAGTTTATGTCTTCAATATTTTCTTTATTTTCGTGTATACATTGTATATTGCATTACTTTTTATCACCGCAAAAGTAGAAATCAAATCTTTTGTGTTTTACAAAAATTTGTGCTCTTACATAATACTAAAGTTATTATAAATAAAAAGACATTTTCGGGTAATATTTTTTTTTATTTTGACCCTATATCTGCAAAATCATGTTCGAAAAAATTTGCAGAAATAAATTCTACAAAACAAGATGAAAATGTTTGTTTGATGTAAACATTCCATTACTGAAAAATTATATAAATAAAAATAAAACATTTTTCTGCCATCATTTTTCTTTTGAAAAAATATTCAAACTGTAATTTTTTATAAAAATGGCTTTTGATCGCAAACTTTATTTTTTTTATGGCATCCTGATTACAAAAGTGTTTAACAAAAAAAAAAATCATGCCTCTTATTCCAAATAAGAGCAAAAATTTTGCACATCATATTGAATCTAACTTTTCTGTGAAATGTCAAATTCACTCAGGCTAACAAGTCTATTGTGTATCACAAACCTGATTCCATATTTGCTCAGTTGGCAGATCAACCTGCTTTAAAAAAAATCATTTTTTATGCAAAAAGTCAAGCCAGGAAATGATCTATATATTTATATATATACTGTTCTCTGTTTTTAAAAAAATAGCAAATCAAAGGTGTAAACAAACCAGCAAAATAAACGTAAAATTGTCAATGAGTATTTGGTTTAGCTACCAATGGTTTGCTAATTCAAATCTAAGGTTTCTCGTTCTTGTCTTTGCTTCAACTAAATTCCCTTAATACAGAAAATACTCATATTTTTTGACCAAATAAAACTGATAAGAAATTTAAAACATAACATGGTTGTTTCTTTTTTGTTTTAGCTTGCAATATGCATGCTTTTGCTTTTTCAACCTGACACTGGCCTGCCAAGTGATATTATATGAATCGAGTTAACTCACCGATTCAACTCATCCTGAGTTGGAAAACGAGCCAGCTGGCTTTAGGAGAGTTGGCCTGCTTTGTATAATGTCAAAGACATTTTTAATAGTGGTCTATTTTATGCCAGCTGGTTAACTTAATCACAAATGGGTCAATCCATCTTATATAATCAAGCTCTAGGCTGGTTTAACAAAACAGTTTTCACAGAAATAACTAGCTATGTCTATATAATAGCTAGAGATAGATAGATGGCATCTTGCAGTAGTAGAAGCCACTCTGGTTAAACTTATGATTATAAATATAAGCTCATGATTGAAAACGGCAATATACTGGATAAATAGTTAGCTAACTAGTGTGCTAAATTTGTACGTATATATAGTGAGACTTTCACTTATAGCTAGCTATATAGCTATAGCTAAAACTAGCACCTAAGCGACAAAACAGAGACTGACTACCTAACTAAGTTTCAGATTTACATGTAGCTTAAACATTAAAAAGTTTTTTAAAAATTTAAATAAGTGCTTTGGACTTAGAATCATCAAATTAAATTTCTTTTCAGGACCTTCCACTGTACTGTCAGATCCGCTTTCTCAAGTTGTGCTTAATCACGAACCCAATTAGGTCCCCACAAACGATAAGTCAAATTAAAAACGGCTAGTTTACAAGCACAACATCAGGTAATCGAGTCACAAAAATATGCCACATATAGTGGCATATTTTCATCACGTGACCAGACAGGTCCAGAGCTACTTTCAAGGTTTTAATCTCAAAGAGCTCTGGGGACGAGAATGGGGTCCCGCTGTACCAGACAACTTCCTGTAGCATCCAACAGCCCACATAGTGTGCCATCTCCCCAATTTCTCTCCCATGGCTTGGGTTAACCCAGGGCTATGGTAGCATTCACTCACCTATATTAAATTGCCGCTAAGGGGAATCGAACACCGTTCTCCCGCACAAAGTGCCAGAGTTATAACCATCAAGCTATGGCGCCATTGAAAACGGCTAACTATTCTGTTGCTGGCTAATTATCATTGTGCCTAATTTGCTTGAAAATCTTTCTTTAATTCACCCAAAGTATCACAAAATATATTTCTAAGATTTCTTAGAAATGACTTGATTTTTAAAAATCTCACGAAAAAGACCATCGATTTTTCAAATCCGCAAATTTATTGTGTGTGTACCCTTTTTTGTTTCAACTTGTTGAATTCAATTTGTCAATTTGTCAAACAAAACAATGACCAATCAGTTTCCTCAAAATGAAAACTTGCAACTAATCCTACTCCCCGAAAGAAATTTAAATTTGAGAATTCGAATCAAAAAAGGATAATAAACAATCAGTTGAATTCAATAACATCGATTTCAACAAAATAGATCCTGTATTGTCCACAGGTTTCAAAATCATGCATCGCCTGCTTAATATGTTACTTGTTTAACAAAGATATCAAAAGCCGGCCTGATTAAATATATATGCATATTTATATTCAGGTATAAAGAAAACAACAGAATATTTGTTTGTACTTAAAGTTTCATGCTGCCGCAAGGGCAACAATCCTCAGCAAACTAATTCGTTAAATACAATACAATGCAATGTTAATTGTCATGTCTTCTTATCACGTCAATCTTTACTGTCAAAAGACGAAAGCAAAAACTTTTTCTTGTGACGGCATTGGGCCACGATTTCGCTTCGTTTGTTCAATAAGTTCGACCCTGTGTATGTTGCAATTTCAAACTTTTCGTTTAGGCACAACGGACATCTTTCCGGTTTATACTCCTGTACTTTCTTTATGATCCGCCAAGTTACTCGGGGATTCTTTCCTTGTTCTTTCTTGTTCCAAAACTCTGTAGAAAGAGATGTACTATTTTGGTACTTTTTGGTGTTAAACGATTGCTTATGGTTGGCGTATCTCTTTTTAAACGTTGTTTCACAAAGACTTATATATTTTGCTTTATTATGAATAACAACTTAACTCGAATATGAGTTCAATTACATTTAATCTTTTATATTTTACTCCAATTATCTTCTTATGTGCGAACAACTTTCTCGTGCTTCGCTAGCACGCTAGCGATCCGCCTTCTTTGTTTATGTTTAAACATATTTATATATATTTATATATATAACATACCTGGTGCATCACATGGCATGGATTTGTATCTTTGTAATAAATTCCCTTTTCAAATCAAAGAGAGGTTAAATAGACAATAATTAAACAACCTGGTTTTAATGCAGTTTATGGTAAAATTGTCTTCTTGTTTCTTATTTTTAAAACGTACTTTCTTTTTCAGATCAGCTGTTATCAAACCATGCACCATCAGCATTTTCAAATATTTTTCAACAAGAGAGTAAATTTTGAAGGCCTAAATACTGAAATATTCAAATGCTAATATGTATTTATTGCTGAATTAATGAACAATGAAGTACTTCATTATTCAAATTGAGCTCGTTCAGAAGTTATTATATTCGAATCGTCAAGTTTCTACATAACAAGATTTGTATTCTGGAATTTCCAGAATTTTCCTGATCACTGTTAAAAATATCCAGTTAAAGTTTTAACTGTTATTTTAGAATACTACATAGCTATGTAAAATTTTTATTTTTTATTTATTGAGTTGTATTTTACCATTACAGGTTAGTTACAAAAATAGTTGAGAATCGTGATACTCGTGATTTGTTTACCCCATAATTCTCCGTTTTCAAGGTCTACTTTAAATTTTAAAGTCTTTCAGGCTAATGACGGAAATCTTAAAGCCGCAGGGCTTCTTGTTTCCGGTTAAAAAAGTGTACCTAACGACGCATAGTCCCTTAATTCGTGACAATTTCGCACACTACGGGTTGTACAACTCAATGTATTGCATTTTCTCAGAATGAGGGTTTTAACTTTATAAAATTATAACTTTGCATGGATTATTGGCGCTAAAAGCTTCATCCATGTTGGATTTACGTCGGCCAACAATAACAATATTGTGATCATTAGCAATTGTTTATTTTATAATTCTGTGGAAAGAGGTTTTACAAAATTTCTCAGTATTCGTTTTTGTTGAGTTTCGCACGATCTAATTTTCTCGCACCTACTGAAAAGAAATATTCCGCATATATTGTATTTTCGCCAAAAAACCACTACTTTTGCGCAACGAGTTGTTGTTGTTCCGCGGTGAGTTCATTTCACAACCTCGTCCCCAGGGTTTTCTACGTCTATGTTATTTAGTTTTGGTGTATTCCCAGATATCAGCTACAGTAAGATGTTAGCCACTCGGCGTATTATATCAAAGAGAAACAAAAAGCACAAGGGACAACTATTGGCTGGTTTCAATTTTGCTTGCAACTTGCGTAATTCTTCGCAACCTTTTTTTTTAATTTCTAGTGAAACGGGGAGAGGGTATTCTTTGTAAAACGAGAACTGAAAATTAATGTCGGCTAACGTCATCATTGCTATTCAAAATGCCAATGAAAACCCGGGTTCTCGTTAAAAAACCCGTGTTTTTAACCAAAACCTAGGTTCTGACTTACGGGTGTAATGGCTTAACTTACCAAATTATACCAAGCAACACAATTTCATGACCAGAAAGCAGCGCATGCGGAAACAAAAATAGAGACTTAAAGCGTTTAACATTCACTGATTTTTTCACTTATCGCCCAAAACATTGTTTAGTTAAATACAAGCGTGTTTTGACATTTTTTTCTTAATGATCTTGAAACTTGTCTATATATAGAGAACAAAAATTGTAATTTTCTCAATACTCAATACTAGTCCAAAAAGAAATATGTCAAAACACACTTGTATTTAATTGTTTATTGGACATATCTACTAACTCGCACCATTGTTTAGTTACTTAGGAAAAAACGTTCCAACAATTGTTTAATTGTTTAGATTTATATTATGGTTTGAATTTTTTATTTTGAAAGCATTTATCGTTTAAACCTCCGAACATGAGCCCAACCCGTAAAAGCACCTTCCTTAAAGGCGCGTAATCACCCTGTTGGCAAATTTTTTTGAGGTGCCTATTTTATTGTAAAAACTGAAAGATATACATGAGAAAACAATATTCTGAAAATTTTATTGAAAACTGACAACCAGAACATGTTCAAATGTTTCATACTCACCCCAATTTCTCTTCAACAACAATATTTCAAAATATTAAAGTACCATTATTTCTAGTTTTAGTAAGTTTTAGATACTCAAACTTTTAGGAAAGTTATAGCTCGGTCTGAACTTTGAAATAAATCAAAAAAATGTACATGTTAATTTTTTTCGATCAGACGCGCCTTTAAGCCAATTAAGTATGCTGAATATGTTGGTGACGTCAAAATGTTGATTTTTGTCACCTAAATATTATTTTGGGTCAAAATTGGTCCAAAAATTAAAAATACTCCATTTTCGACAAAATTTGGCACAGTTTAGTTAACAAAAAATCATGCTGAACATGATGGTGAGATCAAAATGTTGATTTTTTGGCACCTAAATATCATTTTGCTGGGCCAAAATTGGTCCTAAAACTGCTTCTTTTTCGACGAACTTTGGCACAGTTAACGAAAAAATCATGATGGTGACATGAAAATGTTGATTTTTTTGTCACCTGAATGCCGTTTCAGGCTAAAATTGATCTAAAAATTAAAACTTCGTTTTTGACAAATAGCGAGATAGTCTATTCAGCTGATGCTGCATCTTGTTACCACCTAGAGATGAGATGGCTCCTTCTCGGGGATTGAAAAAAATGAAATCAGTTTTGACAAAAAAAACCCATCAGGAAACAGGAGCATGAAAACAGGAACAGGGAAAGCATCGTAAAAGCAAATTTGATTATCCATAATAAAATAACAATTTTGACAAAAGTTGACTCAAGTTACATCAAAATTTTGATATTTTTTATTTTCGACAAAAAATGCTAAAACACGGGTACCGTTAAAATAATATCGCAACTTTTAGTCAATCAGAACTAAAATATAAGTAGTAGGAGGGGATGAATTTAAGTAGGTTTTCGCTCCTTTCACACCTTTTCACCGTCAAACCCCCGCCTCCACCCCCTCCACCCCCACCCCAGCCCTACCCCTCCCAAAATCGGTAAATCCGACGGCATCCGAAAACAAATCCGAAAACAATCCGAAACCGACAAACCCGACAATTCCAGCGCATGCGCAAGCTGTCAAGTGATAATGCTGACATCAACAAAAATTCGAGCATGCGCAATAAGATGCGTTAGTTTTGACCTCATTGAAAATCGAAAAATACTTTGAATAAATATAAGATGAGTTGGTTAAAGTATACACCAGACTATTTCAAGACCTAGGACATGTGCAATAGGATAGTTCAAAATGATCCCATGATGCTCGAGTTGGTTCCAGACCATTTCAAGACCCAGGAAATGTGCATTAGGGTAGTTCAAATTGATCCCGCGTTGCTCGAGTTTGTCCCAGACCATTTCAAGACCCGGGAAATGTGCACGAAGGCTGTTCAAGAGAAACCCCGGCAGCTCGAGTTTGTCCCGGACTCTTTCAAGACTCAGGAAATGTGCACTAGGGCGGTTGATAAGGATCCTGATGTACTCGGATGTGTTCCGGACCATCTCGTGACTCAGGAAATGTACGCTAGGTCGGTTCAAGAGGATCCCTGGATGCTCGGGGGTGTTCCGAACCATCTCAAGACTCAGGAAATGTACACAACGGCTGTTGAAGAGGATCCCGATGTACTCGGGTATGTTCCAGAAGCTTTCATGACTCAGAACATGTACGCTAGGTTCGGGCTCAAATAAACGATGAAGGATCACTGTGAAGACTGTGAACGCGTACTCGACGAGTACGACAGATGTCGCTGCGGACGCAGACTCCTATAAGAGCCAAGCGGCTCTGTTGGTATTGCTATGAAGAGTACATCACGTACAACGGTGGTAGCTGCGCTTGTAGAAGACCCTAGTTGAGATTTTATCACCAAATAAAAAGATGCTGAAATTCGGTGATAAAACTGTTAAATCAACGGACTTTTATACCAATGCGACTCCGCTAAACATTAAAGAAGTGAACATTGAAAACCTTGTGCTGAGCGATCCCATTCCCGCCAACAAAGGCAAGGATGAGCGCGTCGTGATAGGTTATCAGAACCAAGACGGCAACATTGCAACGCTGTTGCTCAAGATCCCTGAAAAGGTGTATTCCAGGGGTGTCTCGTGCTACTCCGAAGACTCCGCGCTCACGATGTCTTTCGATCTTGGTGACTATCCCGAGTGGGTTGAAAACTACGAGAAAATCCTGAAGAAGGTGGCTTCCTTGGGATACTTCTCAAACGACACCAGCGTGAAAAAAGGTCGATACCTGAGCACTAAACTTAAGATGTGGGATGGTAAAATTAGAACCAACTTCCACAAGAAGAAGGTACCATGGGATGGCTGCACATGTAAGGCTATCGTGAAACTGGCGAACATCTACAAGCAAGGTTGGAATCATTACATGCAGACCTACTTGGAGGAGTGTAAATACAAAGAGATCGACACGTTTACTGCTGCTGGCTTCTATAGTGACTCTGATGATGATGAAGATGAAGGCTTCACTGCCTTGTAAAGGCGCAAAGGTTTGTATGGTTGGTGAACATCCATACAAACAAACATGAAGGTTACGGAGATGATGAAAGAAGCAAAATCACTGGGTATAAGGGGCTACTCAACTCTCAACAAGGCCCCTTTCCTAGAGGTGATCCGCAAAGCTAAGTACAAGGACGTCTCAATGCAAACCGACGGGCCCTATTGTGAGCCTTGTGTAAAAATGGCATGGCAGAAAAATCTCGAGCAATAATCGAGAGAGCTCGCTGAAAAGCAGCGACGTTTTATATGTGATGGTGAACTGGTGATCGACCCTGATACTGGAGAGGTGCTCGAGATTGTCTAGTATGTTGAACAACATATTAGATCTACGAATACTTAGGCGGCCCCTCTAAGTAGAGCTTACATCCTGCACAGATTGAAGTTTTTTCATAAGCTCCTCCTTCGCCTCCTCACGCCCCTTTGCGACAAGCTGCATACGTTCCCGATCATTGATGGCATTCACGGCTTGTTTCGTTCGTTGCCGGACTTGCTCCTTCAGCAGCATGTATTTCTGCTTCTCCTGCATGATCAGGCTGAACTCATAGTCGCTGATCACCACATTCTCCACGGCCTTACTGATTAGATCGACAACAGAGTTGAGCTTGGTCTCTGCCAATAGTCTGATACTCTCGTGCTTCTTCGACTTGACATCTAGCCTCTTCCCCGCATTCCGCAGACCTGCTTGTCCCAATCCTACAGCGATCGAGATACCCCCCATCGCGACAGCCAGTGGCACACCGATCCCTGAGAGCATACTGCCGATGCCAACACCCGAAGTGATGACTGATATAGCTAATAATCCATGGTCAGTGTACCTCACCCATGTCCCATGCATCTTGAAGTTTTTAGCGAGTTTATCCCGCTCTTTTGATTCGTTACGTAGGTACTGCTCAACCTCTTCGATCTTCTTGAGTCTGTACACTTAACTTTCATCAAGCTCGTCAGGAGCACTCGGTAAACTAGGGTATACCTTTGCAATCTCACTCATCTTTTATTCTATAAGCAAGTGCATTGTTAAGCCTGTGAACAAAATGTTCCTATCGTGGTATTCGTCCGCTAGCATGAACTCCAAGCGATCTGTGGAGCCCTTCAAAGG